>OX383930.1:630000-1227500 GCA_947532085.1 Elegia similella | reverse complement strand
AGGATGGGCCTTCGTCTTTCACACTCACCAAATGAAGCATAGAAGCGGTAAAGCTTCTACTAAGACGTCGATTTTCTGTGAGAGTGTGGTACTTTCCCGGACGAGCCGGCCTATTCATGCTACTAGCAATTCATTTTGCCGGTAGCGTGGCTCTACCACGACTTTTAAGTAGGTAGGGTATTTATTAAGTAGGTACATATGGAAGATTGGGAACTAGTGTTCCCGAGGACTATAGGCTTTTAGGCTTTTTTTTGCGCCTAGCCTATTATTTACGGGGCTTGACAGGCTAAAAGCCTATAAAGCCTTTTAGCTCTGTAGGCTAGGCCTATTCAAAACATTTGGTAGTAGGGTTAAATCGTCATGACAAAGGCCTAACCCATAGTAACAACGTAACGCCTAGCCCTCTGAAAAGGTTATGAAGGCTATGCAGCTCCTAGCCCTCGCTAGGCTTTAGCTTTTATTCAAGACTAGCTTCTGCCCGCGAATTCGTCTGCGTGGACTTCTGGAATCGGAATAAAAGGTAGCCTAACATAGGCTACCTTTTCCATGCCAAAGGCTACATGACTGCCAAATTTCATCCAAATCCGTTCAGCCGTTTTTGCGTGATTGAGTAACAAACATCCAAACATCCAAATATCAAAACATCCATACTTTGACATTTATAATATTAGTAGGATTATTTTAAAGGTGGATCAATTAAAATAAAAGGATTTAGGAAAAATGTTCAATCTAGTATTGGTTAACTTTGTGTTTTATGAATTACTAGCTTTCGCCCGCAGCTCCGCCCGCGGCAATGTCGATCCCTCGGGAATAATACTTTTTCCCGGGATAAATAGCCTATGTCCTTCTCGGTACTGCAGAGAACTTAAATGCAAAATTTCATGATGATCGGTTCAGTAGTTACGACGTGAAAGCGTAACAAACAACATTTTTTTTACATGTGGAAAATGCGTTATGTATACTGATCTGTACGGGGATACAGAGCAGTTATGCGGGACTCACACCCGCTAAAAACCACATGATTGCTCTCTTCACGCCATATTACCGGAATGGTGGGCACGGTGGAGCTACCACCACTCTTCCACCAGAATAATGATGGCCTACCTAAACGGAAGTCTCAAAAAGGCCTTTAGCCTTAATTAAAAACCTACAGTCACAAAAAAGGCCTATAGGCTTTTTAGATTCACAGGCTTTTTTAAAATGACTAGCCTTTTAAAGCCCTGCTTTTTTAGACTAGCCCTAAAAAAGAACCGATAGGCTTAAATTTAGGCCTAAAAGCCTATAGTCCTCGGAAACACTATTTGGAACTCTTTGCAAGTGATCTTGTAAAACCTGAAACATGAGAATATGCTTTAAAAATACACGAATCTGTATGAACTACGCTCTTTTTGTAATATAGGCATAAATAATTACAATACATAACCTGAAGGTAGGACAGTCGATGAAACTGTCCTGTACTAACAGGATCGTAGAAAATAGCGCGAAAAAAGAGGTAACTATGCTTAGTGATGGGTCACTGGCAACATTCCCGTTCCCGGGAACATGAATGTTTCCGGGGATATTCCAGCAATGTTCTCTTGGCTGGAAATGCATGGGAACATACAAAGTAATTGACAACTTAGAAAAATAATATACAATTTCATTTAAGCACAACATCGAAATATTTTTTAAAAAAGGATTGCGTAATTTATTACCTTTTCTTTTTCAAATAAAAAAAAATATATAACTACCTATCTTATGGAAACTTGAATAGTATTTGCGGGAACCTTATTATGGAATAAAAATATTTTTGGGGTTCACTTAAAAATATCTTTTCACATCGTATCACATAGACATCGATAACCAGCTATCGTACAATCTCCATGTCGCTCTACGTAAAACTTTTTAATTGCCTCAATTACGTAACGATTTACGGGCCATTGTCTCTTTCTCCCACGGTGGCTATCTCTATCTCGCATCTAAATTTTGGCCGTGACCTTGGTGGGCCCGTGACCTCTGGTCTCATGTATTGTGACTTCCGAAATTCGTTTCCGTAGTTACGTCCAGTCTATTGCGGCATTTTTTTTGTTTCAATATTGACACTGTTGAGGGAGTATAGGGTCGTGCTCCTGTAGTGGAGACTAAAAAGGACCTGATGATGATGATGATGATTGACACTGTTGACGATACGTCATTATTTTTCTTATTCCTTTTTCTTCTTTTCGTGTTCATGGCAACTCTGGAACTTCTCGCTTGTTTTAAGCATGCCAGTAAAGTGAATAAAAGTTTTCCTCTTGTAACTATTACCCTACTTACTATTAAGAGCTATAACAAAAAACAACGGGGAATGCACTCCAGGAGTGCCGGCAGAAATAAAAAATTGCCTTTGCGGCGGCCTTAGACGTGTCCTGACGTGAGTTTAATTTTTTTTACCCATCCCAAAAAGTGCGTACGCCTATAAAAAAGTTTTCACTTTTAAAAAAATTTCATTGATGAGGTGAAAAGATGCACTTTTTGAACTAATGACACGTAGTATTCAAAATATTACGTGTGTTACCCTGACTCTTCAATGCTGGTCTGGAAGAAAAGAGAAAGATGTTAAGTATATCAGCTGCTTCTCTTTCCTCGCAGATCGTATAAACTGATCGAAGGAATGGTCGAAAATCTAAGACATCATATGTGTTTTACAATTAAATCTTGTATAAAGCTTTCTTGATTACATGAACAAACATTATTATCAAGATAGTTTTGTAATACAAACAGTAAACAAAAGAAAGAAGATCTTTAAGTCAAACTAAGGAATAAAATATTCTAAGAAATAAATCGTGACACTCAAAATATACCCAGATACTGCACAGTAGCTCGAAGACCATTGTTATCGCGCATACTCGTATCTCGCCCGGCTATGCTTATCGCGACGATATCTTATTGTCTTCGGTTCTCACGCGGAGTTCCGTGGTAATAACCTCCGGGTGTCTACTACTGGTAACATTTATAACTTCACACGTTGGATTTCCGTTTTGATATCTGGTATCATATTACAGGTATTTATTACAAGCGCTTTCTCGGTTGTATCCTTAGCTGTTACGTATTGTATTCGCTATTATGACAGCATTCATGCTATAATCATCATCATCTCGGCCGCAAGAAGGCCACTGTTGGACAGCATATATAAACCAGCTAATAAATAAATTTAAAAAAGCTTTGCATCAATTTTTACAACAAAACATATTTTACTCAATAAATGCCTGGCGCGGGACTAGACAATAATACATTTTGTTTGTGACAAATTTTTTAATGTTATATCAAATGTAATTAAAAACTGTTTTTATAATTGGAAAATGCATGTATGTAAAAATGAATATAATAAGTAGTAGAAGACAATCAAAAAAAGACATTTAAAAAGAAAAACAATTTGCATACTGTTTTCAACAGTTGAATAGGCTTGCTCTATTATTTATGTTACATCTGTTATTGACCCTATTTCATTAAAATAAACGATTTGTATTTGTATCGGCCTCTAACACTGAGATGTAAGTTTTTCTAGCTGCCATAAGGCATGACGTAGTTTAACGACTGCCATCAATGATAACAGGACCAACGGCTTAACGGGCCTCCCCAAGCATGGAGGAGCTTGAGATATTTCTATACCACTTGCACCCATCTCAGTTAGGACAGTGTTGAGAGTTATGTTGTGTAGAAAGAGCTAATAAAGCTCACGTCCACTGGACAGTGGACTTCTCAACTACTGCCTAGATGTGATAACTGACATTAAAATTGATTGTGCCTGTAATGCCTAAGATAGTTTTACGTGATAATGGTGGAAGAGAAATAGATGCGTCACAAGCCGAACGCTTAGGCTGATCATGGCTCTCTATCGCTAGTTTTGTGCTCTCGCTTGCACGCGGTACGTGACACTTTTTCTTGCGTGCTGCCGGTGCTCATCTATTTAAAAGGCTGTATTACGTCAAAAAAGTTCAATCTGACAAACTACCGTATAATAGATATTTTCCTATTTATGCGTTTGCTTACTAAGGCCCTATTTTTGTCAACGGCATTGTTAGAAATAGACTAACAAAGTAATTAAATTAGCTTTTATTATCGTATCGTTCTCACAACTAGGAAGCTACCGTAACATACGCTATTTTCCTTTGTGTGCGCGTGCGCACTGAGGAAACGCCTTGACGCGTCACGACGCCGCAAGGACTCGCTTACTAGGAAACAATTTGATTTTATTATCCTCAGGATTTTAGCTTCTATTTATAATAGCTTACCGAGAGATATGAACTATGATAATGAATTAAAATAAGACAAATGAGGCTAATACCCAGCAGTATATCTTCCATGCTGGTCTGCTAAAAAAAAACGTAGTATGTGCCAGCTTCTTCTCTTCCCGCGCCGTCACCGTAAAAGCCGGTTAAGGAAATGGGCGAAAATCTAAAGACTCATGACAATAGGCGATGCGGCTAGCAACCCATCACATCCGTTTTCCACCTTTACGCCCACCAACACGCTAAACGTGGCCCTTCGCTCTTATGACCTTAGGCTCTGTCTACCCCGTAAGGAATAAAGACGTGATAATATGTATGAATACCCAGCAGTGGGTCACAGAAAGCTGATGATGATGAATTAATTAAATATGTGTTCATGAATCCTTCAGGTTTTCTCGGATGGTGCTGCATAGTGCTATCCCAGTGCATTGCAGGTATTTGTTATAGTTGAAATTACTACCATCTTATGATAGCCAGGACAAACGGCTGAACGTACCTTCCGATGCATGGAAGAGCTGGAGATATTTTAATGGAGGTTATGCCCACCCCTCTCCAACCCGTCTGGCCAGCGTGGAGAGTGTAGGCCAAGTCCTCTGGCTGCTCTGGCCAAGTATGGCCCTAGTAGTACAGAGAGGGTCGTGCTCCTGTAGTGGAGACTAAAGGGGACCTGATGATGATATGCCCACCCAAGCTATGTCTTACATGTGTAAGCGTTAACAAGGCTTATACCCACTGTGCCAGCAAGCTTCCCATGAGCATCCATATAAGCGATGATAAAGTATTCACACTCGTAGATCGTCCGACTTTGCCGGGTCAATATTGCTGCCATGTGCTAACCCCAGTCAAGGAACAAGTTCTTGTACTCCCCAGACCCAGCTACTCAATTAGCTTCAAATACTCTCTTTTATCCAAGTCCTCTGGCTGCTCTGGCCAAGTATGGCCCTAGTAGTACAGAGAGGGTCGTGCTCCTGTAGTGGAGACTAAAAAGGACCTGATGATTGATTGATGATGACTCTCTTTTAGCCGTGTGGTATCCGGCAGAGTAGAATAGGACCACTCCAAGTCTTCCCGTGGATGTCGTAGAAGGCGACTTAGGAAATACAAGCTAAACAAAGCTTATAAACATCTATGAGACCTCTCCAACCCGTCTGGCCAGCGTGGAGAGTGTAGGCCAAGTCCTCTGGCTGCTCTGGCCAAGTATGGCCCTAGTAGTACAGAGAGGGTCCGGGCTCCTATAGTGGAGACTAAAAAGGACCTGATGATGATGATGATGATGATGACTTTCTTTTGGAGTTTTTTTTTCGGATGTTTTCACTGCAAGCTACAAGGTGAGCAATGAAATCCAGTCAGATTGGGGGGGATTTGAACCCCGAATCTCATCAAGTTTTTTGATAAAAATACAAGCTCATTCACAAAACCGTGTCGCGATAAAAACTACTTATCACAATGTCAGATCAGCGATAACATTAGCACAGCACGAGTCGTAATCCTAAGCCCAAAATAATATAAGCACATAATCGCGGGTTCACGAATGGCTTGTGATCTAGAGATCTGCACGCCTACGCTATCGGTCATCGTGATGGCGAGGTCTGAGCTGTGATTTATTGATACTTCTAGGAAAGGTACTAGAGTGACGTGTAGTTGAGCTTTCTAAGTATTACTGAACAACACAGGCTAAACTAAGAGTTGTTGTTTTTGATTTCAAACGCAAAAAAAATTAAGCTAACAGAACTGTTATACAATAAAAATTAACTAATTTATTTGGTTTTCACTTGAGAAAATTTGGATTTTAATCCGTGAGTTACATGATTGGAATTAACAGAAAATGTGACGTCATCGTATTTTATCTGACGTGACAACGTCTTATAAATCGATAAACGTCGGCTGCACGCACGAAATAGTATCACGTTACGTACATGATACTTTTTCGTGCAGCTAGCGTAGTATCAAGAAGAAGCGATAGAAAGGCACGATCGGTCTAAGCGTTTGGCTTTTGACGCATCTATCTCTCTTCCACCGTTATCACCTAAACCGACTTTACAGACAACTATTTTTTTGACAGGTGAAATAAAAAAAAAAACCTTTATTTGTTTTAGGTACGTAGTACGTATACACTACATACAGTAACATATACTATTATGTAGCTGACGCCATAGTCTTTTATTTAAATTAAAATGTACATTTATTTGTTTCAAATGTAAAATAGTTCGTTTTATGGCATTTTAAATAGACTAAAGAACTTAAAAGTGATGTCTTATTTTGTGGAACCTAACTCCAATCAGAGCCGCTGAGGGAGAAAAGTACAAAGAAGTGTAGAGTACGATTTTCGTAGAGAGAGATACTATGATTAATTATTTATTTCTCGAGGAATTTATCAACCAACAATAAGGAAAACTAAGTGACAAAAATATTTATGAGTATATTATAATAGTAGTAAACGTTTTACTCATTCACTTACAAAAGGAATTCGTCCAAGTCATTTGTTTAGAAGTCAGTTTAAAAATACACGCCTAAAAATCGTCTGTCTCGTCTGGCTCGTCCTTGAAGGTGATTCTTAGAAGGCTCATCGGTTTTCCTGCTACAAGCTGTCAGCTGTTCCTTGAATCATCTGCTTCACCTATGATCTTTACGCTTTTTTTCTTTTCAAGTTACTCATGTTTAATTTGTGCCAGATAAATATTCTATACCTATACAATGATTATATAATACTTCTTAATACTATGTTCATAACTTCTGGTGCAATGAAATGCATTATATTTCTAAGGATTTAGGAATTCCGTGATTGGGTACATCCTAATAAAATATATTGGGTGTTTCCTCAGGAATAGTATGTCACGATCCATCCATAGTATTCAAATTTAAATTAATTTAGGATTTCTCCGTCGTTTTGTAGTGTTTTTTCCTGATCCTGAGTAACTTTTCATTAATTTAATTTTTTTTCTTAAATTTATATTAGGTAAAAAAAAATATTTTCATATTAAAAAAAATATCGTTGAGATTTTTAGAAACAGGATTTTTTTTATTTTTCATCTTATATTACACCTGTCTGGCTTTAACTAAAAATAGCGTTTACGAGAATACGCTTCTTGCCAGGGCACATAAAATTATAATTTTTGGATATATTTTCATCCTTATTTCCCAAACCAAGCTTAAGTGTGTCACCAACCAAGCTGTTGCCAGATTTTTTATGGAGCCTAAAGTCATCTGACGTAGCTCAACATGCATCTAACATTAGCTCAAGTATCTTCCTCTAAATTAGAAATGAAAAGAAGACTCGAATTTATTAAACTTATTTACAACACAGAATTTTTACATTTGAAAACCATAAACTTAACTTTTACGACTCAAAACTATTGGAACGTCTTCAAAGGAGGGCGCCTAAAAACTTCTAATTAGTCGTGATCGTGTCGATAACGCACGTTCAGCACCTGTCTCGTGACCTATTGACCAGGTTCCGACCGGACGGAGCGTGCGGGTCATCCAGGGTAACCAGTATTCTATTTCTGAGGTTTGGTGAGTGATCAACTTTAAATAATAATGGTTCCGTATATTTAGAGAACCAATAGACTACTTGGTGTATTCTAACTTGGAAAATTGATCAGGGATAGATACGTTATATAGAAAAGGGGTTCAAGGAGATTGTAAACACAAAAGTTTAAAAATAGAGACAAAAATAAATTGCACGGGGTATACAAAATTTATCATTATCATATCAGCCGCAAGAAGTCCACTTCTGGATAAAGGCCTCCCCCCTAGAATTCCAGAATGACTGGTTGGAAGCGGCCTGCATCCAGCGCTTCCCAGCGACTTTTGTCAGGTCGTCCGATCACCTGGTCGGCGGATGTCCGACGCTGCGCTTGCCCGTACTTAGTCGCCATTCCAGAACCTTTCTGCCTCATCGGCCATCGGTTCTACGCGCTATGTGCCCCGTCCACTGCCACTTCAAAGGACTATTCCGCTGAGCTATGTCGGTGACTTTTGTTCTTCTACGGATCTCCTTATTTCTGACACGGTTTTGTAGAGTAACACCGAGCATAGCCCTCTCCATAGCTCTTTGGGTGTCTTTAAGTCTCGTATGAACCCCATAGAATAATATACAAAATTGGATATGGACAGAAATATTAAACAACCGACGGCTTAACAAAGTATAATCAAGACACTAAAATATATCATGAAAGTAACAATATTAGTATCTTCTTGGATTATTTGTAGTCTTACAATATTTTTTGGCATAAAGACTTTGAACAACAAACGGTACTTGAAAATATAGTGTCATTTCACGAGGGACCCCTAAAATGGCACACTTGTATCAGTTCCAACGGATATTATGGGATTTTCAAAAACATTTAACGTCAATTAAGACTGGTCGGACGGGTTCAAATAATGACGTTTTCGTGCCAACAAAAACTCGATTGTTTATGTTTCCTGCGATAATTCTGAAATATAATTGTTGGCAGACGTAACGTTATCCGTGGCCGTGACGAGATTATAGTGGTAATTTGGTAAGTCAGTTGTTGTTGACGTATAATAAAGGATTGTGGGTAATATTTAGAATTTAATTATATTATTGTAATAACATATCACATTTAACAAATTCAAAACAATAATTTCTAATACATTTTTATTTACTTATTTATTTATTCATTCACTTACTCTATTTTACAGTATTACCCAATGCAATAGAGTAGGTAGTTAATTATTTCATTGACCTGTATACACTAGTTTACAGTGTGTTACCACCTAGACATCCGTATTTCTTACATTATAACATAATTCATATGTGATCGCCTTTGTGAATTCAGTCAAGCTGCAGTTGAACAGAACAGGTCTATATTATTAGCGAGCCCTGGTGATTGTCGCTTGTCCTAATAAATTCGTTCGCGCTTGCGGTATCACGAATAAAAATTATGTCTCGCGTAATTCTTATTAATATAACATTTTTATTAATTTTTTTATTTACTACTCTAAGCGGTAGTAGTCCAGTGGTCTAATAGCGATGTATAACTCAGTAACTGTCGCTCGCGGCTTCGTCCGCATTAATGTCGATCCCTCGGGTATAGTAGAATTTTTCGGAATGGAAGGTACCCTATGTCCTTCCCCGGGCTTCAAACTATCCCCATATGAAATTTCATCCAAATTGGTTCGATGATTGAAGTGTATAAAAGGAGACATACAAACTTTGGCATTTATAGTATTAGTATAGAAGTATAGATAGCTAAAAGATCAGAAATTCGACCCTAATTCAATCCCTGTCCTACCCAACCCGCACATTTAAGTTTGTAGTCCAATCTGACTCATTCGACCATGCACACCCTGGTGTCAGAGTTGTTCGGAACCGCCTCTAGGCCTCTGACGTGGTTCCTTTAACGACTACCGTTTGACAGCTGGGACCAACGACTTAACATGCCTTCCGAAACACGGAATCATCTTTATTATCAGACAATCAGGTGATTCAAGCCTGCAATATACTAACCAAACTGGAAACAACTAAACAAGTATGCTTCCCGTGGGAATCGAACCCACGACGCCTGGGTCTACAGGCAAACGCCTTAACCACTGGACCATGGAGGCAGTTGGCACGGTTTGCACGGAGCATTATATATATAAAAGATACCTATTTAATCAACTTTCTATTCATCAGATATGAATAAAGTGGAATACCACACTACTAAATAGTATTAAAGAAATATGTATATATGTTGCCTGATATTGTGTTATTTTTGTTTCTTATTTCTTTTTTGTAAGTTACGCACACCCGTGACGTCAACATGGGTTCCAACGGAAGATCAGCGCTGGCTTTATCGCCAGCAAATGCTGAGTTGGGACCTATTTGGGAACGGACACGGTGCTGGTAAAATTTGCACCTAAGTTTTATTTAATATTAGGTATGTACATTCCTTTCTTAAATTTTACTTTGTACTGTTTATATTTCTCAAATAAATAATTCATTCATTCATTCATATGCATGCTTAAAATGCGTATACGAGATGTAAGAATTCGCCGCAATGATTCCAAGTTACGGTGGTGTAGTCGTTAGCACACTTAGGACGTAAACCTAAGGGATCTATATATTTATTTGTTATTAATCCTACCTATGACCGAGTTCTTTTGAATCATATATTTTCAATGTAAATACCAATAGGTATTTACAGTATACCTGGTTATTAACTCATCATTTTCCTTAATTTATTGGGTACATTTGGCAAATGGCGACATAAAAATAAATCTAAATTAATCGCTTAGACGCCACAATATTGTGGTCAAAAAGGAAAAAGAAGTGTGTAATTTAGCTTCTTCCTTTTTGTTCAAGGTCACAAATAAAAATATACGTTTTTAATATACTAAATTTTTACATCACAAAAATTTTTTGGTTCAAATAAAGTGGTAATAAAGCCCAAATAAGGTGTTATCGACCTAATCCTGGTCATCAATCGCACAGGACGTGCGTACAATAGCATTGCCCTCTTTTCCGCGGCTTTACCCTATTGTGCCACAATATGACCCTAAATTTGGAACTGTTTTGTTTTGGATGCGGTACTTTTTGCTTTAAGATTTTTTGTGCAACTTGCAATTTATATTTACAATTTTGAACGGTTAAAGACGTAAGAATATTATTTTTGCTAACTTTATAAGATTTAGTATCCATGTTTTATCGAATTACGGCATGTAAATTTTAATAGCAAAATAATAAAATTTATAATGCCCTAATACTAAATCAAACTCCTGCAAAAATGAGTAAATCCTTATCCTTATCCTTATCCTTACTAATATTATAAATGCGAAAGTGAGTTTGTTTGTTTGTTTGTTTGTTTGTTTGTTTGTTTGTTTGTTTGTTTGTTTGTTTGTTACGCTTTCACGCCGTAACTACTGAACCGATCATCATGAAATTTTGCATACAAGTTCTCTGGAGTACGGAGAAGGACATAGGCTACCTTTTATCCCGGGAAAAAGTACTATTCCCGAGGGATCGACATTGACGCGGGCGGAGCCGCGGGCGAAAGCTAGTAATTTATAAAGAGTAGGAATATGTAGATGCTTTTTCAATTTAAAACATATATACTCGTATAGCTTAATATTAATATGTCTCTAGTCATCTAGATATCCTGGTTTGATTCCAAAGGTCTGGAGTACTGGTGCAAGTACTAGGTGTGTTGTGTCCATTGGATACTCCAGTCCCTTTCCATGGCTAGGACAGGGCCTTGACCGACCAAATAAAGTTAGTCCTTTGCGTGAGCTATTGAGTATAGTTCGCGATACCGGACAAACATGCCACCATGTACTTACATTATTGTAAGTTAATACCTTATAGTTAACACGACGTGAACTTTACCTGCACACGATACCGAGTTGATTCCGTGAATGGATATAACCCGCTTCCTATCGCGTCGTGATGTGACGTAAAGCCTGAATGTCAGCCAGTGGCAACTATGACAATGTTTTAGAAATGGTAACTCACCTATTTCTGACAACTGAAACATAGCATGTTAACGTAGGTATTCAATACGTTAATGAGGCTAATCACAGACGACGCAACGAGGCGGACAACAACCAGCCCGCTAAGTAAATCTCACTACAGTCGCACTGTGACAGTTTATTTTAGTTATTCAACACATTGTCTTGTGTCTTTGACTAGCTCCGTGGCGCAGCGGTCAACACGCCAGCCTGCGACACGGAGTGACCGGGTTCGATCCCCGGCCAGGCCAAGATGGAAAATGATCTTTTTCAGATTGGCCTGGGTCTTGGATGTGTATCTATATATGTATTTGTTATAAAATATAGTATCGTTGAGTTAGTATCCCATAACACAAGTCTCGAACTTACTTTGGAGCTAGCTCAATCTGTGTGATTTGTCCGTATATATTTATTTATTTATTTATTTATTGTTCATAAACATAGGTATTTATAACACCAAAATACACCGATTTTACATTATAAGGTCTACTAGGAACAATTAACAAAACAATCCAAAACACAAGCTGTGCAGTCCGCCGAAATTGCCGCCAAGAACTTCGTTAATATAGTTGTATTTCAGTTTGAAGTGTGAGAATAGACAAAAAATAACGTATACCTATTAAAACATCACGGAAATTCAAAAGGGGTACCAACATATCGATTACACATTAACCATTATTGCTTGTCTATTGGATCCATATTGGATCAAAATACTCGGGATCAATAATTGGTCTTTCAATTTATCTTCTTATAGTTAACTACAACACTGCGCACCATTACATGTTGGAATGAAATCTGCTAGGTTAAAGTGGGACTGGGCGGGTCACGTTTGCCAAATGGTGCTGGAAAGATCGGCTTATAATACAACCTCATGGGTACCTAGTGACGGGAAACGATCAAGAGGGAAACCAAAAGCAAAATGGACAGATGATTTGTCTGCTTTTGATAACATTTGGAGATGATGACAAGAGATAGAGCAATGTAGAAAAATAAAGAGTAGGCCTTTGCCCAGCAGTAGGACCTAAATAAGTAACAAAAAATAGTTAACTATCCATGTATTTCTACATCTATGAACCAGAAAGCACCCTTTCCAACAATAGCGGCGTGACACCACCTCTGTCATAACATGATCGATCAGCGATCAGCCGATTCAACTGACGAGAGATAGTAGGATCCGGCCAGCTTCTAGTGATAGGGAGACTAGGGTGAGACTTTACACAAAAGCGTGGACGTTTTGCTCGTACCTATTTTCGCCAACTATTCTTATTATTAAGATCAAGATTTGACCATAACAGTGTGACGTCATTGCTGAACGGCTGCCGGGTCATTAAAACTTTTGCGGCATTTCTGCCGACAAAATAAATGTTGAAAGTGTACAACATTTGTCAATGATACTTCATTGGCCTTACTCCCCGTCTTGGTAATCATCATAATATATCAACTATTAACATTACATAATTATTAAAACATTGTTTAAGCTGCATATAAGTAGATAAGAGGTAGCTTGAATTATCTTGACATAAGTATTGGCAAATACATTAAAAATAAAAAACTGACTGAACATGCCCTTGAACCCATACATAGCCTGCAGCCACAGACAGACTCGGCCGTTAAGTGGGTACATTTATTGTGTATTTATCTTTATAAATACAAAGTGGCAAGATGTCTACTAATAAATACATTATCTTTGTTATCATCATCATCATAATTTCGTATAGACCATGCAGACCCTGGTGTCAGAGTTTTTTGGAACCGCCTCTCGGCCTCTAATGTGGTTCCTTTAACGACTACCAGATGAGCTTAACGTGCCTCCGAAGCACGGAATTATTTTTATTATCAGACAATCAGGTGATTCAAGCCTGCAATGTACTAACCAAACTGGAAACAACTAAATAAAGTATCGAACGAGCTCCGTGGCGCAGTGGTTAACACGCCAGCCTGCGACACGAGGGCCCCGGGTTCAATCCCCGGTCAGGTGAAGATGAAAAATCTTTTTGATTTATTGAAAATATAGTATCGTTGAGTTAGTATCCCATAACTCAAGTCTCAAACTTACTTTGGGGCTAGCTCAATCTATGTGATTTGTCCGTATATATTTATTTAAGTATGCTTCCCATGGGAATCGCACCGACGACCGGGTCTAACAGGCAAAAGCCTTAACCACTGGACCACAGAAGCAGTATTATTATACATTTATTGTATATTTATCTTCATATCTACAAAGCGGCAAAACATATGCTAATAAATGCATTGTCTTTGTGGTACTTATCGAGCTAGTGTAGCCATTTAATCCGCATGTCCATCCATTAGTACTATTACTACAGATCTTAATTTTAAGAGATAATGAGCTAGCTCAGATAACATGACAAAAGTAAACAGACTCGAACTCAGTGACAGCCAGCAACCGCCGAGCCGCACCTGCGTCGAGACTGACGACAAGTACTACGCAGCACTATAGTATATCGTGAATCAGAAGGACGCTATACTAAAAGGATATTTCCAAAACAAAAAAAAAAACACACACACACACACAAGTTGTAAAATTATAAAACAGAGAAGGTAATTTAATTCGACTTGTTTTGAGTATTTAAGTGAATAAGAACCCCTTTTCCAATTTTGGTTACATTGGCAAAGTTGTTGTTAGGAAGAATAATGAATACTGGTATCCCAAAAAAGGTTCGACAGTTTCAAACGATCTGTTTGGTGAAGAATTTATTACGAGAAAGTCGATTGTTTTTTGAAGAAGATTTAAGTGTTTCTATTAATATGGGCATTCAATTATGCTTTATGAAGTGACTCTTATCATAATACAACTTATAGGTATATTCATATTTTATTTCAAATAACAGAAGTAAGATAAATTATAGACTTCTATAAGCACGTAAGGTATTCTATTGTAGTCTATTCCATGGCGTTTATAGACAAATAGAACGCATCGTCATCGCACGATCTATCACTTGATTAATCCACAAAAAACTTAATAGAAAAGCCCGCTTATATCTTTGCATAACTTCCACAAAATGAAAAAGATGTACTACTACTGTCCCCTCTACTGTGGCTTTATAGACAAGTAGGACGCAACGTTATCGCGCGATCAGTCGCCGGACTAATCCCCAGCAAGGTCGATAGAAAGGTCCCTAGGCCTATATCTTGCGTAAATTGATAACTTGACATAACTCCAGCGGAATGTCTGACACTCGGAGTCAGTTGTCAAGAGTGCACTGGTTAAAACGAGTGCTTAATGACCCGATTCATTGGCTAACAGGTTTAGTATTTTTAAATCGCAATAGAAACCTCTCTGTTGGTGACTTTTTTATATAAAAATCTGATTACTATTTTAAGGTGTACCAAAACTTAAGTTTGATATTTATTATATCGAAACATACTCAAAATTATCCCATAATCTAAGATTGGGCATGAGCATCAACACACTTTTACTAAGTCAGAATATAAGTTGTAGTCACTTAAATACGGGCTCCCAATGGAACAATACAAACTTTACACTACTTACGGGGCAAATTGAATTAACAAAAAAAAAAATATTGACATTTCTCCTATTTTACATATCTGTAAAACAGGAGAAAGGTCTGCTAATCTGAAGGGTGAAGGAGCTACCGCCGTCTAGTACATGGTAACTGTGTGTCACTGCTGAACTTGGTATCACCGTATGAACCTATAAACTACATCTCAGCAGTAACAGTAAGGTTACTAGTTACGTTAGGACGAAAGCTGTAGCCAGTCTAGTAAGTCCATCTCTTCTGAGCATTTTTTCGGTTGCAAACTCAGCTGTTGTGAGTCCTCGAATCACAACCCAGGATTCGCTATTATGACAGTATTAATTCTGTAAAATAATTTAGCAGTTTTTACGGCAGGTGTCTGATGCCAACCCATTTTGAGTCGAGTCGGAACCGCAGACGAATACGTGTGAAAATGAAGTAAGTAAACATTCTTTAACCATCGCAAAAATCGATACATATAAAAAAAAATTACAGTACAATAGGCGGTCTTATCGCCAAGTCAATCTCTTCCAGGCTACCTTTGGGTGAAAGGAATAAATTATTAAAAATGTACGCGGGCCCGTCCACCCGAGCTGCTACTTGCTTTTCCCATTCGAGTGCATCCTACTCCAGCTTATAAATGCGTCCAATGGGCAGCAGCGTCAGAAGCACAGGAAGCCAAAGAATCTGCGCTCGCCAACCTGCCTGCCAAGCGTGGTTATGGCAATATCCTCCCATGGAACGAAACATCTTTGGAAGAGGCTTTTGTCCAGCATTGGACTTCTAATGGCTGGAATGATGATGTATGAGTGGTGCAATAAATAAAAGTGCCCCTTGAGTAGCAGTACTGGCGTAAGTAGTTACCACTGTCACAGTCTAACTTAAGTACAAACTACGAATGAAGCAAAACAAACTTTTGCACTACTTACGGCACAAACTGAATTGAAAGGTCTTGATAACAGATGATGTATGAGTGGTGCAATTAATAAATAAATAAAAGTGCCCCTTGAGTAGCAGTACTGGCGTAAGTAGTTACCACTGTCACAGTCTAACTTAAGTACAAACTACTAATGAAGCAAAACAAACTTTTGCACTACTTACGGCACAAACTGAATTGAAAGGTCCTGATAACATCTGACGAAGGCTGGTCGAGTTACCAGTGTCCACCCTCCACCATGTAGTAGCTGTTTATTTGTCTATATTGTACTGAACATAATTACAATGATGTTAGTTAGACTGGACATCAATACTCACATTTACATCTCTGCTACTTCACTTCTAAATCTAAATATATATAACTCAAAGGTGACTGACTGATTGACATAGTGATCTATCAACGCACAGCCCAAACCACTGGACGGATCGGGCTGAAATTTGGCATGCAGGTAGATGTTATGGCGTAAGCATCCGCTAAGAAAGGATTACAACCTCCGTGGTCCAGTGTTTAAGGCGTTTGCCTCTTGACCCGGGGGTCGTGGGTTCGATTCCCACCGGAAGCCTACTTTGTTTAGTTGTTTCCAGTTTGGTTAGGACATTGCAGGCTTGAATCACCTGATTGTCTGATAATAAAGATGATTCCGTGCTTCGGAAGGCACGTTAAGCCGGTGGTCCCGGCTGCCATCTGGTAGTCGTTAAAGGAACCATGTCAGAGGCCGAGAGGCGGTTCCGAAGAACTCTGACACAAGGGTGTGCATGGTGGATGATTGACCGTGACACTTACTCGAAATGATGATGAAGAAAGGATTTTGATCAATTCTACCCCCAAGGCGATAAAATAGGGGATGAAAGTTTGTATGAAACTTTGTCAATTTTAAACCCATCGGGCTGAGACTTTACAGGCATAAAGCTACTATGACATAGGCATCTCTTAAAAAAGGATTTTGTCAAATTCCACCCCTAAGAGGATAATCTTAACGCGAGCGAAGCCGCGAGCAAGAGGCAAAAGCTAGTTACAGATAAAAATGGTGTCTGCTTCTATTAAGTACTAGTTAATGAAGCAATACAAAATTTGCACCACTTACGGCACAAATTGAATTGAATGGTCTGATAACATCTGACGGTGGCTGGTCGCGTTACCAGTCTCCACCGTCCACCATGTGGTAGCTGTTTGTGTGTCAATGTCGAGACGTATGGACGTCAACACACTTTGATCTGATTGAAGTCGCCGCTAACTCTCCGGATGGTGCGGCTTCTGTGACAAATTACATTTTACTTTAAAATAAAGTTGTATTATACTTTTTGTTAAAGGGATTGCATTCAATTTACACTTAATTGGTAGTGTATATTATGTTTTTGATCTTGCAAAGAAAGTGCAATCTTGCGACTAAGTTAGCTTACAGAAAGATATTAAAGTTGCTCTTTCAGTGAAAGTTATTCGATGATTTAAAATAGGACACAGAAATTGAGGGAAACCGTTAGTTCACTAGAAAGAGTGTGACTGATTATTTAATCAGTCATAGCCAGCTTATGTTACATTCTATAAGCGAGCAGTCATATCCATTTTTTTCTTACTTTATTTTCCTATAAATGTGTAATTAAACTAAATCATATATAAACCGAAAAAGTCAATGCGTCATACCTAATCCTGCTATCAGAACTTTACCCCACACTATCAATTAACTCATCAATCCAAGACCCTTTGATACACCCGTCACACGCGGAGTCCCTCTACCCACGTGGCCACAATGGAAAAAGAATTATCTGTTTTTAATTACGTCCAAGTCGTTCGACCATCAATCAGGAGGTCTAGTTAGGGACTCAGACTTCCATGGCTTATTATAGTTTATTTAACTGTATTATACCCATTCTTGATGGGCATAAAGTCTGTCTAAAGAGATCTGAATGTTGCAAGACCAAAGGTCACGTTTAGCGAAATTAAGGGTAAGTAAATGAAAATAAAGTATAAATACATATTTTTCTGTATGTTATTACTTTCTCTATTATTCGATGCAATAAAGAATATTCTATACTATTCTACACTATATTAAGCATGGACAATATTTATTCATTTACACTGGGCGTAGAAATAATATTTTTTTTTTAAAAAGGTGATTTTATTAACTTCGTACTATTTTTTGTATCTATATTAATGTATGTATTAGCGCGAGATTGCTATGTAATTACAGCCAATTTAGTTTTTTTTTTATGACGAGCTGTAGCCTAGTCATGCTGGCTGCCATAAGGGAAGTCTCAGGTTCGATCCCTGGTCAAATCAAGATTATAATTATCTTTTCAGTTTGACCTGGGTCTTGGATGTATATCTGTATTTATATATTTGTTATATAATATAGTATCCCATAAGACAAGTCTCAAATGGCTAGCTCAATCTGTGTGATTTGTCAATATTTATTTATTTAATTTTTGTGCGTACGAAATGTATTGTTGCTGCATAAAACATAGCTCTGAATTTAAAACTTTTAATGTTGAGACTTTTTAGAGACTCGAAAAAAACCCGTCAGGCCTAGCTACCCGCCGACCCCGATGCTCGCGCAGCGTCACATACACACAACTTTTTACACGGTGCATGCGTTTTTTTTTTACTTCTAATTACTAAAAACGCTCTCTTTCGGTAACGGTAAAACGTTAACAGTTTTAATTCTAGTTTAGTGAAATAAGATAAAATCTGGACATTATGGTCATAGTGACGGATGATAGTCATCTTCTGTGGGGAGTAAAAAGAAAACAGTGTAGTCTCCACATTGTTTTCTCTTTTACTCCTCACAGAACAGAAAGGATAGAAATTATGCACAATTAAATTGATATAATTTTATTTTTACATATTATGAATTCCAAACTAAGCACCATGAAAACTGGTCTACGAGCAGAAGTAAGTGATGAAAAAACTTTTAATAATCGTTTGAATCTTATATTAAGGGTTAACTTTGTTTAACCAAGTTTTTAGTTAATGAGTAAACTAGCTTTCACCTGCGGGCTCGCATTAATGTAGGTTCCTTGAGAACAGGCTGTCATCACTGGTGGTTGGTGAGCTATGTCAGATACCTTTAGGCAGTTTTATAATCTGACACCAGTGTTAGTCACTTCTTAAACATACGAAAAGCAAGCATTACGATAATTTTTTTCCTGAGATTAACTTATTATACCCATCTATTTCCCGTGTATCATTTGTTGTCAAACCCTTTAAGCGCATATGTCAGGTATTTAAGAATATTCTAAATATACAAGTTTAACAAAATAACCACACTAAACACAGAAAATACAAACAAACATTGTTACAATTACGTAGGCACGAGCGCATATCTCGCAGCGGGGCGGGGAGGGAGAAGGGGGGGGGGGGGTGAAGGCTGCGCCGCGATATTTCATCCGATGAAGGCTCAATGCTAACGGGCGCCGGCTACCGTGCCACGCGGTACACTTGCCAGATAGATTTAGTTTGAGATTTACCGTTCTGTTTAAAACAATATTGCTAATTTGTTCTAGGACTCTGAATTATCATGATACAGTATAGTAAATGTGTTCGATAGTCTCCGGAGGATAGTGGTGAACATGAACATTCTGCTCTGGTAACATACTACGATATGTGTCTGCTTTGGTGTGATTACCCGTGCCTTTTACTTAATTTCCTAAGCTGTTCGGCCTCTGTGACGACGACGAATCTTGTATGTAGTCGATGCGGCTAGCAACTCATCACTATTTTGATTCCGTATTCTACCTATGCGTCCACCAGCATAGTAAACGTGGCTTTTGGGTTATAAACTTGTACTATGCTTACTCCGCAAGGGAAAAAGATGTGATCATCATCACATCAGGTTTTTTTTAGTCTCCAGTTCGCCAGCATGACCCTCTTTATTAGTAAAAAGAAATGTTTTGGTTACTACTTTTTACAACAACCCGGTTCACACTCATCTACGAAAATACGCTTATCAGTTATCTGTTAAGCGTTTAATTTAAGTTTGTGTATACAATTAGAAGAAAAATAGTAATTTATTGTCAAACACTTTATTTTTAGCTCTGCAGAACTAGACAAGATAGAAATTCCCGTAATACAAAGTTAGCCGCTACGATCTTGTCGCGTTTTCGTAGCTCTCTTGATTAGACATCAACGAGACACTCTACGAAATGAAGAAAATTTCATTACTATAAATGAGCTTTCGTTTTTGTATTTACTAGCGTCTCGTCCCGACTTTCTTTAGTCATTACCAAATATACAACGTTAAGTATACACGGTGAAATTTTGATCGTTCTGGACCCTTAAAGGGATGATTCAGCCCGTTGATATAAACAACTTTTCCTATGGGAGCAATGCTGGGAACTCAAAATTTTTTTTTACTTTCCCATACAAATTGACCGGGCGGCCAAATTATCCCATAGGTCCCATAGGAACAGTTGTTCATATCGATGGGCTGAATCACCCCTTTAAGGGTCCAGAACGATCAAAATTTCACCGTGTATAGTATAATACATCTCAGAGAAACTATCTAAGTACACGGTGACGCCCGAGGTAGCCCTCAGTGCTTTGAGGAAAGCGAAACCGTCGTGTCCCTAACACTCGCCCTGATGATGTATGTCTTCATAAAAGACCGAAACTAGTCGGCGATTTGAACTGAGTAAACCATGTTTCTACACTAAACTATATTTATTGTTATTGTTAGCTCTTGCTCGCAACTTCATTCGTGTGTATTAAATTATTCAATATGTGAGAAAAATAAAATATTTGTCTGTAAAGTCTGTTATGGATGATTATTTTACGTGAAAATGATGGAAGAGAGATAGATGCGTCACAAGCCGAACGCCGATCGTGCCTCTCTATCCCTTGTTATGCGCTCTCGCTTGCACGCGGAACGTGACACTTTTTATGCATGCAGACGGCGTTAATCGATTTATAAGACGTTATCACATCAAAAACTTGACATACTTTTGTGTTGTATGCGATAATTAATGAGGATTGATTAGTAGTTAAGGGCCCGTACTACCTCACACTGCTTTGCATGTTTGACTGTTATATCAATAATAATTAAATACTCAAGTTGAAATAAAAATGCAGCAAAGTTCAGGACTAACTCTGGTAACTATCTCACTCCAAGACACGATTGCGTTAAATTTTCTCGATAGAAAAAAATTGCAAAGTTGCCTCCAAATCACGTCTAATTTACTCGGTATATAGCATTATTCACCAAATACATTAAAATTAACCTTGAAACTTTTGATTATTATTGCATTACAGATAAGGCAGCCATCATATGTTTTTCTTTTTCGAATAACCCTTGAATATTCCTAAAAAACGAAAATATCCAAAGTAGCCAACGCGTTTAGACCATCCGCGTTTGTATCGCCACGCCGCCTGGCATATGGCGGGCTCTTAAGACGTAAAAGTGTCAAAAATCAAACGCATGGTTTTAATATGCCTCTTTATTTGTTTTGCTATATAAAAAAAACGATAATTGATAGCCGCACTTATTCTAAACGATAGCTTAAAACTTGTTCTGGCTCTGAGCGAGCAATATCAACACATCAACTGCGACGGAGAGCGATGCTCGCTATCTGCTGTGGCATTCCGCGACTCGGGCGCATCAAGGCGATACCTATCGAAATGTCTGGGCGACTTGCCCGCAATAACTAATTGAAGTCATTAAAATTAATTATACTAATGCATTTTCGTAATTTTGTTTCTATGTTTATATAAAGAAGGTAGGTTTAATTATTAAATGAAGTATGCAAATTTAGACGTCTTAAACTCTGTCATTATAATATGAGCCTTTTTCCTGGTTGTATCATTAGCTGTGTCGAAGCCCGGGTCCGCTATTTTAATAGCATTCATGCTGTTTAATGAATAATCTTTCATATAAAAAACATACAATCAAACTACTGAACTACTTTTGATGAAATTTAAATGAGACCAATCATTTAAAATGGTTCATAAATGCGGTTACAAACATTAAAAAAACCGGCCAAGTGCGAGTCAGTTGTCTAACCATTACGGTTCATGAGATACAGCCTGGTGACAGACGGACGGACAGACAGACAGACAGACCGGCAGCGAAGCGATACTAATAGGGTCCCGTTTTTACCCTTTGGGTACGTAACCCTAAAAAAACAGTTTTGACCTTTTCCTTTTTTGAAGTCGGTTAAATAAACGTACTGCATGTGTTACCTTTTTATTACTTCACTTGTTTGACACAAGATTATTATAGCCTGTAGCTTGGAAAATAACATTTTAAACCAAAATTTCATCAAAGTCAAAAAGACAATGCTACATCATTATCAATGCGATTAGCTTTCACTAAAAAAAAAACCATTTGAACATTTTACTGCAATATTCATTTGAATTGAATGGATCGTCAATTTGTCCGTGATAACGTATCCTAGGCAAAAACCATAGCAATCAAAAATAAAGTAGCAATCAGAAGAAAAGTAATGTCCATATAGTATGCGTTGAAATAGGATGCAGATTAGACAAATATTATAAAGAGGAAAGAGTGTTGAGAGGAGAGGAGAATTTGTGTGTTTTTCTGTTTATGTACTTGAAATTTATAAACTCAAAAACTGCAGAACCGACTTAAATAATCCTTTCATTAAATATACATTAACGGAAAGTTACGTAAGTTATGTATATATTATTTTTGAGAAAATAAAGAATAATACCAACGAAAATTGTATTATTGTAACCCAAGGTATTATACATTTACATATCTCTGTCACATTAGCGTGTTTCTGGGTAAACCCCCCTTGACGTAAGATGCTTTAGACCCTGCGATCAGAGGTTTCCGGCCTACCATTCTCTTCATGTGTCCAAACCACCAAAGACGAGCTGATTTTTTTCACCAATGATTGTTTGGCTCAGACACTAGATCTTCGGTTTCTTGATTCTTTCGGGCTTTCCAACTCTCATCATCCCTTTGCGTTGGTCCCATGATTTTACGGAGGATTTTCTTCTCCGCCACTAACAACTTTTGTTCTTCCCTCAAAGTTATGTATACCTACTACAAAAATTAAAATAATACAACAGCAATAAACAGATGTCATAACTCCACTATCAAGCATACTAGCGCAGTAAGCAATAAAACATATAGTTTACATTTATATCGCCCAGTTGCTGACAACTGTACTATATAACTATGATCATACTATGTTTGTCGATCACGACTTATGAGGAATGCTGCGATGATGGATCTAGGCGTAGGTGGATAGAATGCTATTATTTATATTCAAGGTTGCTATCATTTTATTGTTTTATAAGGTCAATTATAAAAGTCTAAGGACAAAATGGAAATTAGGTCATAGTGTTCATAATCTTTGTTTTTTCGTGTATACTTTTCAGTATAGATAGGTTTAAGCAGCAAATAACGACAAATAATAATAACGAGATTTTTTTTATGTGCCACCAAGTAGGCAAACAGGCGTACGGCCCAATTGATGGAAGGTGGTTACCGTAGTCTATCGACGCCTAGAATGCCAGGATATAATTAATAATAAATAAATAGAGGGCATTCTTCTTCTTATCGTGTCGACTCGGGCGAATTAAATTTGTGTTGACCAGAACTCTGCCACTGACACAGCGTTATCAGTGGCATTGTATAGGGCATTAATTCCACCATTTGTACACATTTGGTAAATAAAGCTCTTTTGTTAATTTGTTTGTTTCAATTGATTAATTCAAAAACTATTGAACCTATATAAAAATTATTTCACCTACGAAAAGCTACATTAACAGCGTATGACATTGGCTATAATTTATGCGGACGAAGTCGTGTGAAAACAGCTCGTTTATTATAAGGCTAGCTTTCACCTGTGGGTCTGCTCGCATTAATATAGATCCCTCAGGAACAGTACTTTTTTACCTGACAACGTGTCAGCAAAATATCATTATGATCTTTGACAGTACTTTAGACGTGAAAGCGTATCAAACAAACATACAAAATTAATTTTGAATAAGTTTATTTTCTGTCAGACTAATTTTTTCTGCTATGATTGCAGTTAATAGCTGTGCGCGCACTAATCATTGTAACTCGATCATTATGCGCGTGCGCATGTCTGAAGTCATTATATATTTGATTGGCTACTGGTCTTTATTTATAATATTTATGCATTTTGTCTCGTATCGGTATAATAATTTAAAATATCGCAATACAATATAATAGAAAATATCATAAAATAAAATGACAGCTCCGTGGTGCAGTGGTTAACACGCCAGCCTGCGACACGGAGTGCCCGGGTTCGATCCCTGGCCAGGTCAAGATAGAAATAGATATTTTTCAGATAGGCCTGGGTCTTGGATGTTTATCTATGTATGTATTTGTTATAAATATAGTATCGTTGAGTTAGTATCCCATATCACAAGTCTCGAACTTACCTTGGGGCTAGCTCAATCTGTGTGATTTGTCCGTATATATTTATTATTTATTATAATAGGGTCAGGGGTGTCATCCCTAACTGCCTGTCCGGTGGTGTCAGGTATAGCATCGGGTACGCGCCCAGCCTCCCGACCTGCTACTTGCTTTTCCCCCATTCATCTGAGTGTGTAGTATCTCAATTTCTTTCATTCCCTTTCCAAATTCAACAAATTCCTACCTTTTTGTCGGAAGCACAAAAAGCCAAAGAAATTGTGCTCGCCAACCCGCCTGCCATCTGTATCTTCCCATGGAAAGAAGAATCCTTTGGAAAGGCCTTTGTCCAGCAATGGACTTATTTTGGTTGGAATGATGATGAATGATGGAAATATCAAGCTAAGATGAGATAGAACGAAATATTGATGATGGTGAAAAATAATAATTATGAATAATAATAACTATTTATATAGGGACAAATCACACGAATAGAGCTAGCCCCACAGCAAGTGAAAATGATGGCCTTGTAGATTGAAATATAATAAAAATAAAACTATGTTAAAAATACAGATTTGATTGTATTCTTCTTGTATGAGTATGATGTATTTTAGAATAGATCTCAGAGTGTCCGAGAAAACGAACATACGAGGATCGTTTCCTCTGGCAGCCTGGGATTTATTCTATAGAGTTGCAGAAATTTGTGGATCCACTGCCTTTTACTCGACACCAAACTGTTAACTTTCTAATCTCTGTAAAACATCAAGTCTTATTTAAGTATGTGATAAAGACAAAAATATGACTGAAAACGTTTGAAGTTATTTTGTATCATTTGCATAATATTTACCTACAAGTACTGGTGTGCCCTATTTTCGTTTGTAATTTTCCTGGTTCCTATGGTAGGAAATGTATTTCTATTGGACGGAGTGAAAACACCAAACTAAGTAACATTTTTTTATTATTTATAGCTCTATTTTGGGTCAATTATTGTTGCATTTTTTTTACAAAACACACCGGAGACGGCCATAACAAAAGTTGACGGAAAAATCCGTATACCACCTATTGTTTCTCAATTTAGCATCCTCCATACGTCTGCGCTCCTCCTTTGTCCCAGCGCCATATTTGAAGACAATGTGTGACGTCACAGCCCTCATTGTCACCAGGGTCGTTCACCTGGACGTGATCGATCGTGAGGACATGTGATGGCCGAGTGATTGGAGTCGCGAAATCTGAGATATTCAAATGAGAGAAATTGCTAGCCGATTTAAATGCTAAATGCGTTTGGCGAAAATCTTTATCAGCGTCGTCGGTGAGGTCGCCCGCAAGACACGCGTGAATACGTTCTGAGATTATCTTCGTGGAAGAATGTTGTCAGGGACTGGTCTGCTCGGTTTATTTTAATTTAGTTTGTTAATAGCAGTCATTACACACAATCCCTCAATCAACAAATAGTTGAGATATTATAATTTTTGCAGTCTATAGCAGCTATAGCTATAATAGCAGAAATTTTGCCCTCGCTACCGGCAGAATAAATTTTTGCTAAGTAGTAGCATGAATGAGCTGGCACATCTGGGGAAGTTCGTTCGGTGAGTGAGAGAGCCGGAGGCCCATCTTTTCTCCGCTTTTTCTCCCTTCCATGTCCTCTCCTTAGTCCTTTGCCGTAGTAAATAATTAAAAAACCCCAGCAAGGGCAATATGGCAGCCAACGGGTTGTGAAAAATGCCAAATCATATTAGAGCGTATATGTATAGTATAAATTAAAAAAGTATCAATATATAAGTATCAATAATAGGAAATACAAGCTAAACAAAGCTCATAAACACTAATGAGACCCCTCCAACCTGACTGGCCAGCGAGGAGAGTGTAGGCCAAGTCCTCTGGCTGCTCTGGCCAAGTATGGCTCTAGTAGTACAGAGAGGGTCGTGCTCCTGTAGTGGAGACTAAAAAGGACCTGATGATGGTGATGATGATCAATATTTATCGGACCATTGGTCTGATGCGTCACTGCTGAGGATGCAAACGATCTTCTGAATTCAAGATATATCCTCGGTTATTTTTTCCTCTCAGGTTTAAATGGTTTCGAAAAGTTTGTGTATGGATGGCAAAAGACTGTAGGAAATAGTAATCAATGGATAAATAAGGCAGAGCCACCTTAGTTCAGCAGTGGGACGCAATACCTACAATCAACAAAAAGCAGATTAAGTGAACAGCAATATCGAAGGTATCGTCGTCACCACAAAAACACAGACAAAAAGCGCGCGTTCCGTGACGGCCAGGTTTTTGCTCCGCCTGAGAAAACCGCCCACTGGTGGGAGGCCTGTGCCCAGTCATGCGTAAATCGACTATAAGTGAAATTTTTACTGCAGGTCTTGGCACTTACACATTAAAAAGAGGTTTTTATGCTCAAAAAATATTCCGTGTATCGGACAGCTGGCAGGTAAGCTATGAGTATATAAGTGGACAGTAATCATAGCATGGTCATGTCTGTCATCCTCAACTGCCTATCAAGTGGTTGCAGGTATGGCATCCGAGTGAGAAGTATCCCAAAACCTTCATTCCCAACAAATTCCTATCCTTCCCCAGCTTATAAATGCTTTCGATGGGCAGCAGCGACGAAAGCACAAGAAGCCTAAGGAACTGCGCTTGCCAACCCGCCTGCTAAGCGTTGTGAGTATGGTATGGTAATGTCCTCCCATGGAATGAGGAATCGTTGGGAGAGGCCCTTGTTTGGACTTTTCGTGGCTGCAATAATGATGATGATCATATTTAAAATTATTTGCAAGAAGTTCATCTAAGGTTTATTTATTAATGATTATTGCTAAAACTTTGTAGGTTTATGGAGATTTAATCACATTATATTTTATAGGGAACAGAGATGAAGGACTGATCTGAGCAGGCTACGCAGACAGCCCCGTGTAATAGTATAGGTATAAGATATGATGAAAGCAGTGTAGGCACTGATAAACAAAGCCAGTTCCAATGACTTAGTCAACGTTTCGGGCCCAATCTGGTTCCGACCTGGTTGAGACCTGAGAGCAGTAATAAAAGGAAGCTTTTTTATATTGTTTGAAGAACGAAAAAAGTAATTGCAAGTAAGTTGTTATTAGTATAATAAGTCTCAGTAATGTTTGAGCAAGAACCATGTAAGATATTATGTGGCTGTCGTAGTGTATCTATATAATAAATGATCATAAAACCACTGGTTATATTGAACAAAATTTCTTCCAGTCTCACCTCAACACTAGACGTGTTATTTTTGTCTCATTGTCATTACAGGCTGTACAAATCGCGATGCCCATGCATATTCATCGCTCTTATTGTCTCTGGTATTGTGAGGCGAAGAACTACCAGTAGAGCCTGAACCGCACATAGTAACCTCACATAAAAGGTGTTACAAAATATCTTGGATACATGCTGAAAATTCCGGCTGTTTCTGGGTTAAAAAGTTAATAATGAAGAATTATTTAACACAATACCTACACCTGTACATCATTTTTACCTTTCTAAGTCTATTTCTATGTTTACGGGAGATTAAAATTTAAAAGCCTAAACTAAATATATTATAGCCTTTATTCCCGAGAGTTTTTTTACAAGAGTTTGTGGTTATTACAGCAATTTCTCGTATTAAAACTGCGGCTTCCATTCTGGTAAGCAAAGTACTTAGGTACCTATACATTAATATGAGCAAATTTCCATTCAATTTCGATTTTCTCTTTATTCAATTCAATAATATTGGAATAAATTTGAAACACTATTGATTCGGAATATTATACAAGATTTATCTACGTCAAAAAGCCAAAATTATATACAGAACTACTATTTTTCTTCGATACCTATCTGTACATATCCTCTTTTACTAAAGAGAATGAATACAATAGGGAAAAAGTGGGTCTAGGGCACACTATCGCCAGTCACTACATCGCCGGTCGCTGCATCTAACACGTTCCATTGACGGTTTAATGTAGCGAAGGTACACAACATCGCAAGGTAAGAAGGTATGTGGTTTCCGGCAGAGTAGAATAGGACCACTCCAAGTCTTCCCATAGATGTCGTAAGAGGCGACTTCGGAAAAACAAGCTAAACAAAGCTCAACAAACATCAATGAGACCTCTCCAACCCGTCTGGCCAGCGAGAGAGTGTAGGCCAAATCCTCTGTCTGTTCATGCTCCTACAGTAGATACTAAAAGGATCTGCTGACTACGACGAAGGTACACAATATCGCTGGTACGCCACATCGACAGCCCACCAATTCGATGGTAAGCTGCAACGAAGGCGCACAGTATCGATGGTACATAGCATCAATGGCGCACCAAATCGACTGTAGCCTGTACAATAACGCGCTGTCTGGCGGCTCTCCATGGTGATGTCCTTGTTGTGGCGATGTCAGGGAGTGGTGGTGGAAACACCGGAAAGCCGTCTTAATTATGTTTATTATTCTATCTTGATCCTTACATGGTTACGACTCTCACATGTTAATGATTGTATTGTCTTATATACTATTATAAGATGCGACTAATCTAGACACCATCGCTGACAGGAGGTTACATAAAGCACGTTCTCATATATTGACATGAACGTTTGATATGCTTATCTGCGGTGCATATCTGCATATTGTCATCTTACCACACCTGTATCAAATATCCTGTATCGAAGGTGCCTTAAAAAAGAATCTGTATTTCAGTGCTACCCTGTATAAGGTAATACGGGTTAAGAGGCTCGGCAGGTCAACGTAGGTTAGACACGCAACACAAAAGCTTCATAAAACGTCAGTAAGATCCTGAAAGACACAAATGAGGAGCAATGTGTTGGTGCACTCGTTAGGCAGAGCGGTAATGTTTCACTAAAAATACGAGCCGTCGCCGGAACATCTCATTCAAAATGTCTTAAATGTACAAACTGTGACCGAGCAGAGATAATTTTATAAAAGTCTACATTATTGTGCCCCCTGTATATGATACAGGTTAAGAGACAAGTCAGATCAACGTAGGCTGGTGACGTGACACAAAAGGTTTCATAAAACGTCAGTGAGTTCCTGAAAGACTAGAGTGAGGAGCAATGTAAAAACTTTCGAAGTTACACAAGTTTAAGTTCATCATTAGGTGGCGTGTTTATCAGTGCAAACTATAACCCTATCCGGTTTGACTCGTGAGTCTGATATTAGTAAGCATAACATGACTCTGTATAGTTTAAAATCTCTTTAGGAGACCTTATTTTGAAATAAAAAAATTACTTCCGGAAGAAAGCCAATCAGCTGATTGCTCATTTGTTTGTCTTGTGGGAAAACTTATTCAAAATCAGACGCTACTCATATCCTTTAGAATAGGGGGATAGGGGTATCCATACTTAAGGGATATCCCGAATTGATACCCCTATCCATACTTAAGGGAAATGATCATGATAATAAGTTTTAACTTTCCCTGTTACACCCGTGTCTTATATTGACAAAATATTCTGTGAAAATTTCAACTGCTTGCATTTTGCAGGTCATAAGATACAATATAGCTCTCAGATAGACACACTGAAAAAAAGGTGGACAGAAAGATATACTTTCATAATAAAGCTTAGTTCAACAAAGAGTCATTTCAACGCCTTTAGGTACACATGGGACCCCAAAATATGTAATCAGAACAAAAAATACGTATTTACATAACGACAGCGCATTGCGTCTTCATTAAACTAATTATTTTGAGACGTACAATAATTGCTTCAGACAATTAGGCCTTCCGACGTAGATATCTTATCTACGAGTAAAATAAAAACATATTCCTGTAATATGGCCGCGGAGAAACGTTAAAATGAGAAGCGATAACAAGCCACGACGTGTTTTTGTTTAGATATCGAAGAAAGCGTACGATCGCTGATTTTTTAGATTGTGACCATTGACAGATAATTAAAATAGACATGTTAACATAGACAGTAGTGTGATTATTTTTTTTTTTGTTTTTTTTTCTAACATTTATCCTGACAATAAAAGGTTTTTAACTTAAAACTTTACTGGATGTGTATAAATATTGCAGTCATACGAAAAAATAAATGTTGACAATTATTTTGTTCCGTAACTAGTAAAATAGGATATTAAAATTTAAACAAAACATTTCCATACATTATTTTTGAGGTAAGATGTTTTTTTATCAATTATTTACTTATTGTCATATCATATTATTGTAATATGTACCTACTTTTCAAATATACGTTCTGTTGTATTAAGTAATTAATCTATTTTTTATTGACATATGTATTTGTTGATCGGATGTTATCTCAATTATCTTTATAAATAGGGGGAATGCTATATTTTTAGAAAAAAAAATCCATTTAATTTAGTCCTTTAACAGTTTTGGAATTATATTTAAAAAAATACTTGCTGGTTCTTTTGTCTGTTAAAGTTATAAGTCTATTATGTTTACAGTCTATGGCTGGCAACATGTCTGGCCACGGTTGGTTAAGTGTAAGTTAACAACTCCGTACTAGGTGAAAACTGACGGCGTATAAAAACTATAAAAAGTGCTGTGTTAGCTTCGTCCAAATTGCTCGACGTAATAATTACAGTTTCTACGACAAGTCGCGTTCGATGCGTTGCGTGTGATGAGCTGTCTGTATGAGGATGCGAACATATTAATTCATCAAATGTTTTAATAACACTCCGGTAAATATGTTAAATTTGAAAAGTATGATATGTATATAGCCATAACCCTAATTATAAGCCTTGAAACTGGAGAGCAACTACTGATATGAGGCTATTCCCATAAACGCAATATTTAACATAGCTGCCGATCAAAGTTCTTACGTCAAACATACAAACTGCTACATATATTGTAAGATTATTACTAAAGGGAAGTGATTATTGGTGAAATATGAATTTGTAACCTGCATGTCTCTCCATGGCACAAGAAAAAAATATGCAAGTGCTTCATTTTATATCGATTATGTAAAGTTTGTTTGCTACAATTACTGCAAAAAAATGTTCATTCTTTTGTATCTCAAGGGGATCAATACAAAGATACTAGTTATGTGACTAATATGATATATTCTAACAATATACAATCATAAAAAATGCTACTTGTGCTAACTAATAAAATTTAAATACTTGACAAATTTATATATACTCTTTAGAGTTTATATCCAAAAGGTTGGCTGTGTTTCTAAGTTGTATGTAATATTCATACATTACTGACCTAAAGCTTTGGCCCAAAAAGCTTCTATTTTTAAATACAACTATTCATACTATACCACAAGACCATAACTAAAAACAAATAAGTGGCTGGCGCCAACATTCTTTACCAACAGTACAAGTGAACTCTTCAAATCCACTTGTTCTTGTGTTTTTTAACCAATAGGTACCACGTTTTAGTTTCAAAACCGTTCAAAGAGTGTATTGTCAAAATGTCCTCCCGACGTAACGCGACGCACGTGAGGGAACGTATGAGCACGTCTAATAAGAAATACTAAACATATTCAACCTTATTGCTAACAAAATAATGATAAATATACATAATTGTATACTACGTCTAAAAAGATGTGGCAGATTGTAATTTCAACCTTATGATAAGGAAATTAAGGTCGCGCCGTTAAAAATGTGTACTTTACACGTACGAAATAATTTGAGTTCGAACAAAACGGTTTTCGAAGAATAACTGTTCTTGTTACTGTAGGTAGCGACATTCTTTTAGGTTTTTCTACGCATTATAGTTTATCGATGTAATTGGTATTACTACAGTACAAAAATATATATCCTGTGTCTGTTAACTGTTTTGATTCTCTGTTTTATGATATCGTAGATCTTTTGGTCTAACGAAGTTCCTATTCGCAAAAACTTTATGACGGATATTTGCAGATTTTCTTAATCTTTTATCGTATATTAATCTCTCTCTGTATTCCTATGCTCAAGGGGTTCATTTTCAAGTTATATTTATTACTAAGGTGACTCACAAGAATGTCATTATGGATTTTAAAACATAACATTGTTATTTCCTGAAAAATATATATTTAATCTTCCATATAAAAAAAAACTGACTTCAATCAAAATACTGAACCGATTGCGATGGAATTGAAATAAGACATATCTAAAAGCATACCATGTCAAAAAAATATCGTTCTGAGTTAGAGTTCTGAGTTAGCAAACATTAAATTTTGGCTAGGTCCGTGGCGCAGCGGTCAACACGCCAGCCTGCGACACGGAGAGGAAAATGATCTCTTTCAGATTGGCCTGGGTCTTGGATGTGTATCCATATATGTATTTGTTATAAAATATAGCATCGTTGAGTTAGTATCTCATAACACAAGTCTCAAACTTACTTTAAGGCTAGCTCAATCTGTGTGATTTGTCCGTATATATTTAATATTTAATTTAATATATTTAATTAATGAAATAACGGGTTTCACTTTGGGAGTGCCGGCAGAAGTGAAAACTCTGCGTGGTAGAAAAGGAGAGGATATTACTTCCTCTCCTACGCCGCGCTGGCGGTCTCAGGGACGTGTCCGTCTTACGAGTTTTCGATCAGGTCACGTGTCCTGACGCGAGTTCAACATTGTTTACCCATCCCAAAAAGTGCACAACGCTATTACTTCAAAAAACATACAACCTCCACCTTTTTTTGAAGTCGGTTAAAAACGTGTACGGTAAGTTAGTGCAGTGAGCGTACAATAATGATATTCTGTGAAGAATCCCGATGTGTAATCAACACGACAGTTATTACATTATCAGCTGACGAAACCTCGTTGATTGATATCGAGCTGAATCTTCAAGCCGTCGGTAACGTATTAATCTATGATCTCGTCTGTTATAACTTAGCTGTGATAGTCAATAGAGAGTATATGTGTGCCTTATTTTTTAATTATAGTGTGTAAAGATGAAAAAAATATTCAGTCGCCGTTGGTATTTTGCACGCATGGAGTTGTGACTAGCGGAATCTCCCATAGTTTATAATATTTCCAAAAATCAAGTTTTAGAGTACATTCACTATTTAATAATAAAAAAATGCTTTTGTTGGAAATTTACATGGTGAAATTTTTATCATTTTGGACCCTGAAAGGGGTGACTCAGACCATCAATACGAACAACTTTTTCCATGGGACAAATGCAGAGAACTTAAAAAAAAAATTCGACATTCCCTGTCCGGGCGGCGGAACTCTTTTGTATGACGAATTTTTTTTGTGATACCGTTTAAATCTTCTTCGTGATAATGTCTTCTTCACAAACCTTACACATTTTGTGTCAGACTTATGCATTTTACAATTTATATTGTAACTAGCTTTTGACCGCAGCTCTACCCACGTTAATGTAGATCCTTCAGGATTAGTATTGTTTCCGGGACGAAAAGTACACTATGTCCTTTCCTGATCATCAAACTACTACTACTAGCGTGAAGTGGTAACAACGTAAAGTAAAAGTAAAAACGTATTTATTTTCTCCATAAGTACATAACAGACAGAGACCTTTGCATTTATGGTTAATAAATGCAAAAGTAACTCTAATTTTACACATACTACCTCTATACTAATAAATATAATTGTGTAGAATATAATATATATGTATGTTTGTGTATAGTTTAGAAATAAAATTTAGTACTACTAGATTATAAAACAGGTTATTTTCACACGTTAGCTGTAAGGCTCGCCAAGTAAATAAAATATTTTAAAGTACCCTCAAAACGAACATGGATAGACTTTATGAAAAGGGAGTGTCGATGTTGAGTCTATTATTATTTTATCATTGGTTAGAAAGTACACACAAATGTTTTAAGTAAGCATAATGTTTGGTAAATGCTTTGTGTGATTGATGAACTGCCCGATTCATATGTTATAATGTAAAACTAAAGGGCCGACCTCTCGTCGGCAAGCGATTGCAAATGGCTTCTTGATTGTAGAGTGCTCGAGTATATTACCGGCGAGTGTGAACTTGAGAATCTTTAATTGACGTTATTGGAGATTTTTTCAATTAAGTGTATACGAAAGAATAACAAGCCATATTTCTAGTATAAACACACGAACACACACACAGTAACTTTACAATTACACACATACTTGACACACTTATTTGTGCATGGGTCATACTTTATATTATTAAAAAAAACCTTTTATTGGCTTAGAAATATTATCCCTTTTGTGAACGTATTGTACTGAAGAAAGCTGTTGGCTTTATGAATAAAATAAATAAAGTAGTTCTTATTAAATAAGCTTTTTTATGAATAATTTGAGTGCATTTGACCTCTATCTTGCCTAATGGGAAGCAACGTTGAGGTCTAGGGTGGTACACGCAAAGCCTTGAAAATCCCTAAATTGTACGTTTCGGGAAACAGTGACACGGCGAGGGAATTCCATGTCTTCGCGGTTCGCGTAATGCAGGAGGAGGCGAATCTAGAGGTACGATGACCAGGAATATCAACCATGTACAGGTAGAATCCCTGCCCACGCCGTGTCGTCCGAAGATGGAATGGTGCAAGGGGAATTAGATCGTGCAGTTCCTATGCTCTGCTATGCGCACTCACCGGTGACCAAACACACATACTTGCTACTAATCGGCGGTGTCTGAGGCTCTGAAGCTCTGAATCTGAAGTTTTGCTGTAAGCAACTCATCATAAATGAGTCTTTTGGCGCGTCAATGTATAGCTACCAGGGCAAAAAAAATAAGCTGTTGGTACAGAAAAAGTATTTTCTTGTTCAAGTGCAAGAATTGTGTGTGATCCGGAGACGTAAAATATGACATCACATTACACAATTACCAGTTGTATTTGCGGTAATTGGCGACAAATATTAGTGAGAGCAACCAACTCTTGTCAATGATTTTTGTTTGAAAGTTTTAACCGACTTCAAAAAAGGAGGAGGTTATCAATTAGGTTATGTTTTTATAAATATTTGTTACCTCATAACTCCGTTATTTAGGTACCGATTTTAAAAATTATTTTATTGTTTGAAAGCATATGCTTTATAAGTTACCATTACAATTTCATCACAATCGGATTAGTTGTTTGATTAAAGATTATGCTCTTTGTCTCAAACGCCATTCCCGTGACCCCGTTTGTATTCTTTTTTGTATTGTTTTAATTCTCGACGATTGATCTCTTATTTAAAACTTCTTATTTTTAAAAAGACTAATTTGTGCCTTACATCGATCTTCCATGGGTTCATGAAACATAAATATCACACATAAAACCAAATATCTCAATATGTATAATAAGGTAAGGTCAGAGGTTTTTTCAGGTCAGGTGTGTATGACGGCATCGGGTACACGCGCCCGGCCTCTCGAGCTGCTACCATTCGTCCAAGTGAGTAGTATCCAAAACCTTAATTCCCTTCCCAAATCCAACAAATTCCACTCCTTCCGTCGCGCAACAGCAGCAGAAGCACAAGAAGCCAAAGAAACTGCGCTCGCCAACCCACCTGTCAATCGTAGAGAATATGGTAATATCCTCCCATTGAACAAAGAATCCTTGGGAAAGATTTTTGTCCAGCAGTAGACTTCTTAAAGCTAAAATGGTAATGATGAATTGATGATTTATTATAATGATCCCTTTGACACCTCGTGCTATATAGAAAGAGACGGAATAATGATTTCTTAGCTTGGTAACTACCCGGTGCCTCTGATCTTTCTATTGATCATAGTCTAGTAATCGCAGTTGCCGACATATTAGTACAAAATTGATGATGGCGGCCCATGTTTTGGCACACCGGTGATTAGCTGACCTCTGAACTCTTGGATTTAAAAGGGGAATTAAAAACTTTCGACAACGTATATGGATGCTGTGCTTTTATAAATGATACGCAGTCAGTCATAAATCAAATTGAGATGGCGATATTTATTTATTTGTGCAGTTCTATAATTATGGAGATATTTAACACATTTCTGGGGTTAATTAACATCATAAAAACCGGCCAAGTGCGAGTAGGACTCGCGCACGAAGGTTTCCGTACCGTTATTTATAAAAAAAGGCAAAAAACATGTCTGTTGTATGGGCCCTTAATATTAATTTTGTTTTTATTTAATTATTTATGTCTAAAGTGAATATGTAACTAAATATTCTGTTAATATTTTAAGCGTCTACCTGTTGCCGTTATCAATATCGAGCAAAAACAAGCAAAAAAAATCACGTTAGTTGTATGGGAGCCCCCTTAAATATTTATTTTATTCTATGTTTAAGTGTTTGTTCTTATAGCGGCAACAGAAATACCTCATTTGTAAAAATTTCAACTGTCTAACCATCACGGTTTATTAGATACAGCTTGGTGACAGACGGACAGACAGACAGACAGACAGACGGACGGACGGACAGCGGAGCAATATTAATAGGGTCCCGTTTTTACCCTTTGGGCATGGAACCCTATAAATGAGCTCCTAACGTTATACTATATCTACTTCTTCTTCATCTTTTCTCGACCGCAAGAGCCTCCTTCATATTATGCCATTTTCTTGGGTCTTGGGCAGTTTCTATCCATTTCGTTTCATAAAAATATCATCATCATCATCATTATCTGATGATCTTTTTAGTCTCCATTGCAGAAGCATGACCCTCTCTGTACTACTGGAGCCATAATTGGCCAGAGCAGACAGAGGATTTGACCTAAATCCTCCTCGCTGGCCAGCTGATGGGTTGGAGATGTCTCATTGATGTTAATGATCTTTGTTTAGCTTGTATTTCCTAAGTCACCTCTTACGACATCCACTATTCTACTCTGCCGGAAACCACACGGCACTATAAATATATATCGCTCCTTAAATATACTGATATTGACGTGATATTTTGTACTAAAAAGATAAAATAATATCGACTGATCCTAATCCTATCCTAATCCTAATCCTAACTAATATTATAAATGCGAAAGTGAGTTTGTTTGTTTGTTACGCTTTCACGTTGTAACTACTGAACCGATCATCATGAAATTTTGCATACACGTTATCTGGGGTACGGAGAAGGACATAGGGTACATTTTATCCCGGAAAAAAGGACTGTTCTCGAGGGATCGACATTGACGCGGGTGGAGCCGCGGGCGAAAGCTAGTTCCCTATCCTAATCCTAATCCTAACTAATATTATAAATGCGAAAGTGAGTTTGTTTGTTTATTTGTTTGTTTATTTGTTTGTTACGCTTTCACGTTGTAACTACTGAACCGATCATCATGAAATTTTGCATACACGTTATCTGGGGTACGGAGAAGGACATAGGGTACATTTTATCCCGGAAAAAATGACTGTTCCCGAGGGATCGACATTGACGCGGGCGGATCCGCGGGCAAAAGCTAGTTCTCTATAAAATAATAAAAGACATCAACGAGCGCTCTTAACACGTTTGTTGATGACATGTTAGGAAGATGAATAGTGTTTTAGTATAAAGATAAAACTCTTAAATAAGATATAAGTTTACAAAAAAATATATATTTTAAACTAAAAATGTAAAACTACAAGTTGAAGTTAAGTTTTTTGCTTTATGTGATTCCTAAATTACTAAAATCAATAAAAAATTTAAATATTATTTTGTATTTTATTTCATACGGCGTAAGCTTCCTCACGACGTTTACGTTCCTCATTACCACAATGATATAGCTCAATGGCTCAGTGGGCGTGAGCTAGCGTTCACGTATGTTAAGCATCTCCGTGCGTGGTCCCCACTGGGATGGGACCACAAGTGATACAAAATTTTCTAGAGTGCTTCCGTGCTTTAGAAGGCACGTACGCCATTGGTTCTAGTTGACATCGTTGATAGCTGCAGTTAGCTAAGTTTTGTTAGAAACGTTTGGGCAGCTTCAAAAAATCAGACACAACTCTTGACTAAGTGGCCAAAATTGGTGTCACATTTTTCAGTACACAAACAAAATCAACTAAATTACCACGATTAAAAATATTGTCCTCTTTTTGGGGTCAAATTGGAATTTAAAAGGTTTAGATATTTTCTTTGTTCACAAAGAATCATCGTCGCGACAGTCGTTTAGTCATAGATGACTTAAACTGACGCATGACTAATCAGCTGCACCTTCAATACACGTGTGAGCCACATTCCACTGAGGCTCAATATATCTATAGCACAAATAAAGTAAGACATAAGTGCTACATGCATCAAAATTGCACTAGTTCGTTGCTTTCGTGGATATCTTATAGATATATTTAAAACAAAATTCACTAACATCTTGTTCGCTGGCGCCAGGAAGGCAGGTGGCCGTAAAAATTTAGGCAAATCAGCACAAACAATGATAAACTAGTATAAGCAAATATAACTACGTCCGTGGTCCAGTGGTTAAGGCGTTTGCCTGTAGACCCGGGGGTCGTGGGTATGATTCCCGATCATCATTTCGTGTAGGTGACACGATCAATCGGCCATGCACACCCTGGTGTCAGAGTTCTTCGGAACCGCCTCTCGGCCTCTGACGTGGTTCCTTTAACGACTACCTGATGGCAGCCGGGACCAACGGCTTAACGTGCCTTCTGAAGCATGTAATCATCTTCATTATCAAACAATCAGATGATTTAAGCCTGCAATGTCCTAACCAAACTGGAAGCAACTAAACAAAGTATGCTTTCCGTGGAAATCGAACCCACAACGGGTCTATACACAAACGCCTTAACCACTAGACAACGGAGACAGTCAATAAGATACTAACCAATACATACATCCAAACGTACTATCACATCTTATTCCTTGGGGGTAGACATGACCCTAGTCTATAAGATAGCCGCGTTTAGCGTATTGGTAGAAACCTGAGTCAAAATAGTGATGGATTGCTAGCCACATTTGTCTACTAACATAATTACTCAGATTAACGCTAATTAAAGAATGATACTGTAAAGTGGACCTTGAGATGTAACGACTCTGATGGCACATGCTCTTATGATAGACATGTACGACTATAATGTCTTCTATATCACTGTCATACGTCCTCCCTCATTTACTGAGATTCATCTCAAATACAAATTATGCCTCCAAACCAAAATTCTGTGGCAAACTTATGTGAATACGTAAGGGTGTAAAATGTTTCAAGCTCTTAATGATTTTCTAACCTATTAAGACATGTACGACTACAATATTTTCTATATCACTGTCATATTATGTCCTCCCTTATTCGCTAGGATTCATCTCAATAATAAATTTATGCTTCCAAAAGAAAATGATGCAACAAAAACTTGTCCATAATTGTTAACAATGTCAAGTCGTAAAATTATAAAAAATTTTAAGCACTCAATGATTTTCTAATCCTGAATAGTTTCAAGCTGTTATGTTTAATGCCGCTTCTAAAGCGTAGTGCTTAAGAAGCGGCAACAAACGTTCACTGCGGTATTCGCCAAAGCCACGGCACTTACTATTTCATCTTTTCATGTCGAAGTCAATGGCTACATCGCTTTCACCCTGTATTTGTAGAGGTTTGTCAGTCATTGACTTGGCAACTGTAAAGAGTTCAGCTGACAGATTACGAGGCTCTCTACTTGAACTTTAACCGATAAAAACATTTAAATTGTAGATTTATCAAAAAAACCACCAAGTGCGAGTCGGACTGGCGCACGAAGGTTTCCGTACCATTATCTATAAAAACGGCAAAAATCATGTCTGTTGTATGGGAGCCCCTTTTAATATTATTTTTATTGTTACTGAATTATTTTATGACTAGCTCCGTGGCGCAGCGGTCAACACGCCAGCCTGCGACACGGAGTGACCGGGTTCAATCCCCGGCCAGGTCAAGATGAAAAATGATCTTTTTCAGATTGGCGTGGGTCTTGGATGTGTATTTATATATGTATTTGTTATAAAATATAGTATCGTTGAGTTAGTATCCCATAACACAAGTCTCGAACTTACTTTGGGGCTAGCTCAATCTGTGTGATTTGTCCGTATATATTAAATATATTATATTATTTAGTTTTAAAGTGAATATATAACTAAATATTCTGTGAATATTTCAAGCGTCTACCTGATGTCGTTATCAATATCGAGCAAAAACTACGCACACTATATAATCACGTTTGTTGTATGGAAGCCCCCTTAAATATTTATTTTTTTATATTTGTTGTTATAGCAACAACAGAAATACATCATCTGTGAAATTTTCAACTATTTATCAACTATTTATAACTTATAACTATTTATCACGGTTCATGAGATACAGCCTGGTGACAGACGTACAGCGGAGCGATATTAATAGGGTCCCGTTTTTACCCTTTGGGTACGGAACCATAATAACTGCATTTGAATTATCATATCAAAACTATGATTAACTCTTAATAAACCACTTTCTTTGTAAGATGTTAATTTTAAACACAATGTAGCATAGTTAGAATCGGAGATAGAATCCCCATTACAGGTGATAATGCATGCACATAATTACGATAAATAGCACTAGCTTTTGTTCGCGACTTCATTCCAGTAGCGAAGAGCCTATGAAGCATTCTAATATGTAAGTTTTATCATTGTTTAATATCATCTCAAATAAAGTAGCGTGTATGAGTTAGGTCATTCAAAGTATCAACTGTTAATCTTCCATGCTGATCTGGGAGAAAAGAAAAAACGTAGAATGTGCCAGCTGCTTTTCTTCCAGCGCAGACCGTAGAAGCCGGTCAAGGAATTGGGCGAAAAACTAAAGAATCATGACAATAGATGATGCGGCTAGCAACCCATCACTATTTTGATTCCGTTTTTAACCAGGGACCGGAACCGCTTACCTTAACCGCGGTTTTTGATAGGGTTTTTCATAGAATTGTTTTTAAAAACCCTATCGATACGGTTAGCATATCATTATTGTAACCCTATCAAAACAGTTACCGTATCAATACGGTAAGCATATCATCAAGTTAACTTGATGAAAGGCTAACCAAAAGTATAGAGTTAATGCATGGAAGGTGTAACCCTATCAAATGAATAACCATATCAATAAGGTTATCATATCATTGAGTTAACTTGATGAAAGGTTAACCATAAGAATAGTGTTATTGAATGTAAGCGCATACCCTATTCCAAAAACCGTATGATTGGGTTTTGGAACACCGTCGAGCCATTATAATCTCTATTTGAAACTACATTACACCTATTATTGCAAACCTTATGGACGACAGCGCACACGGCGCGAGCGGTTTTGGTCATATAAAGGCCGGTGGGACTTCGTTTGGGAATCTACGCTGCAGGAAGTCAGACAAAAATAAACCTTTTGCGATATATATTATGCACAAAATACAGACGGTTTTTTTGGATTCGGCAAATCTTTTCGGTTAAGTTCACGTAATAATAATTACTAAGACGGCAGAGACGAGTGTCTAAACAAAACACTTTATTCATTGTGTTGTTTTTAACAGACTTCAAAAAAGGAGGAGGTTTCTCAATTCGACCGTATATATATTTTTTTTATGTTTGTTCGCGGATAACTTCGTCGTTTATGAACCGATTTTGATAAATCTTTTTTTGTTAGAGAGGACATATTCCGAGTGTGGTACGATGATAAGGAAACCACGACCTGATGATGGAATCTAGAGAAATCGAGGAGAACCTTCGAAAATTGTACTGGCGGCTAGTACGTTTGTTACTTTTTTCCTTAGGTATGTTAAAGCACTAATATTTAATGAAGGTCTGGGGTCGATCTGATGATGGAGCGAAAAGGCATTCGAGGGAACTCCTCAACGATTTACAGCAATCACCTGGTGTTTGGGTTTGATTAATTTGTATTGATGAGATCTTTACACATAGATGGGTTGCGACTGTCATTAGAGGTTTGATGATGATGACGACGGACAGTCAAAGGAACTCCTCAACATTTTACAATAGCTACCTTGTGTTTGGACTTCATTAATTTTTGTTGATGAGAACTTTGCACCCATATGTGTTATAAGTACCATTACAGGTCTGATAATGGAGACGATAGACAGTCGAGGGAATCCCTCAACGATTTACAGCAGTTACTGTTTGTTTATGGTTCAATATGCCTATTAGCTTGAGTTGTGATGAGAAAGGTTGATAATACTGGCACCGACTTCAAAATTGTATAAAATACTTATTGAATCATTTCTGATTAACTAAATTACAAAATACGAATTACTTTGTGCTTAGTAAATTTATATTTTACTTTTTAGTCACCAGGTTGAAGTCGGTTTTTTTTTTGTTAAAAAATATTTTTATGATATGCAAACTTTGTTTAGTGCGTTTCTTTTTAGGGTTCCGTACCCAAAGGGTAAAAACGGGACCCTATTAATTTCGCACCGCCGGCCGTCTGTCTATTTGTCCGTCTGTCACCATTCTGTATCTCATGAACCGTGATAGTTAGACAATTGAAATTTTCACAGATGATGTATGTGTTGCCGCTGTAACAACAAATACAAAAAAATAGAATTAAATAAATATTTTAGCGGGCTGCCATACACCAAACGTGATTTTCCGATATTGATAACGGCAACAGGTAAACGCTTGAACTATTTACAGAATATTTAGTTATATATTCACTTTAAAAATAATTAATCAAATAAAAATAAAATTTATTTTAAAGGGGGGCTCTCATACAACAGACATTATTTTTTGCCGTTTTTGTAGATAACGGTACGGAACTCTTCGGGCGCGAGTCCGACTCGTACTTGGCCGGTTTTTTCTTTTAATTATTATTAATTGTTAATATAATTATAAGCATAGATTTAAAAAAACCGGCCAAGTGCGAGTCTGACTCCCGCACGAAGGGTCTCTTACCATTGTTTACTAACGTCTAAAAACGAGCTCACATAAGACTGTGGTAACCACGGAGTGTGGTAGCTGAAGAAAGATTTATAAAGTACTACTTAACAAAAGAAATTAGAAAAAAAAATCCATTTGAGTACCACCATGAGTAGAGCAAGCGCTGGTAACAAGATTTCATAGGTATATTACCTACTTTGGTTTCCGAGCGTAATAGATACCAAGCAACTTCCTATCGTTCCGCCAAGCGCCGCGCGCTGTCGAACGTAAACACATTGCTATTATTTTAGGTATTATTATTATTAAAGCTACTATGATTTTGTATTTATCTTACTTTACGTGATTCAAAAATTTATATTCGGTAGTTGTTGTACGTAACTAACAACTGTCTAATTTTTACTTCAATTTGTATGAAATTTTAATTTACCGAGTTTATTTATAAGTTGGTCAATCTTTAATTTATAAAATCTACTTAGCTTTGATAGTATTCCTTTAAACTTCGTTATATGTACTACTGCCGTGAATTTTTTCTCGGGTTCATATACAACCATTTAGTAGATAGAGACACTGAACTGTAACAAAAATTTGTACTATAAAACCAAATATTTCCGAAACGGATAAGTAAATCGAAAAATGATGTTCAGAAGCTCACAATATTTTTAAAAGACCTATGCTACAACACCCCATACGTAGAAGTTAGTTGTGAAAAAAAAAGAGAACTAAGAGAGAACTAAATTGAGTTTGGGAGCTACACCAAAAGAAATTTTTAGAAAGATTTATATTACCACTTTTTCGGCATGATAAATATACATATCCATACCAAATTACAGATCTTTAGTACTTATAGTCTCTGAGTAAAACCGCGGACAAACAGGCGGACAGACATGGCTAAACTATAAGGGTTCCTCGTTTACTACGAACCCTATATATTACTAGATTATCAGTGCGTAACGTCATGTAAAAGTGTGTCATGTACTGTACGAGTGTGGACACTCTCCCCAAACTATGGCGCACCTCCTCTCTTGTCCAAGGTGCCCGAACACCTGCACTCTGGACGATCTCCTTACAGCATCTAAGGAAGGAATAGAAGTGGCCCATTATTGGGCTGCAAAAATATAGGTACCATCGACACGAAAAGAAGAAGAAGAATGTGTGTAAAAGTTTGGGATTTGTGCGTCTATTAATTATTAAGATTTTAATTAAAATCTGATTCTGCCAGGATGACATTTCAAACGTAACGCCAGCTAAAACTTTTTTCGGATCCGAATGAAAGCTGATAAAATATTTAGTAGGTGTAAATATCATGGTATTTCACCTACGGTTGGATATTTAATGATATTTCTTAAACTACTGCGTGTATTGAGCTGATTTTTTTGCGAACTAATATTTTACTTACCCTTACAAATATTTTGATAACTATCAACTTCCGAACTAATAGAAAAACGGATCAAATCGGCTGTCAAAATTCCTGGCGTCCGAATCATGGCAGTTTTTCTCATAACTTATTTACTTCGCGAGTGATGATGTCTTGCCACTTCAGGTGTTAAAACTTAAGATATCATATTATATACTTACCTAGGCATTGTAGACTATTATAAAGTACAAACTAATGTCAATAATAATTCTCTAGGTCCTATATTTAAAGTACAGGAGTCAAAATACCTGATTTCATATTTTCATTTCAATCTCTGAATGGTAACTTATTTAGATTTTTTTTTTTACAAACATGACGTACAAATTCGTAACAGTGTGTGTGTAAAGAAATCAAATTCCTACGCCGTGCCGATTATGAGGTCCAGCAATCAGCCAAACTTTACCCCAGCAAAAATTTGAATATCGCCAGGTCTGGAGACGCACAAATTTTATTTACAATAAATATATTCTAAATACAAATTATTTTATCAGCTTTCACTCGGATCCGAAAATTTTTGCTGGCGTAACGTTTGAAATGACATCCTGGCAGAATCAGATTTTAAATAAAATCTCAATAATTAATGGACGCACAAATCTCAAAATTTCACACACATTTACATGACGTTACGCACTGATAATCTAGTAATATCACGTTTAAATATTCAGTACTTTTTGTCAGTAAAAAGTACTGAATATTTAAACGTGACATCTTTTCGGAGAGTGTGCGTTACGCCAGCGTAACGCACACTCTCCGAATAGATGTCACATTTTGCCATTTAAACGGAAAGGTAATATAAGCCTTCAACGTCCATCCGTCCGTCCACATGACTATATCTATTGAATCGAATTAGATAATAATTCAAAATATTTCACAGATTTTGTAAACTTTTTGTCGCATACAAGAAACTTGTTTTTTTGTGTTATTTCTCGATTCTGCAAAGTAGCAATTAATTTATTAAAGAGAGTTCAAACCACAGAAAATCAAGAACAATCGTGTCCTTACAAGTAAGAGTTTGCACCTCATAATTGCATAGAAGAGGTTTCATACAAGAAGCGAGGTTTTGTAGTTTACACTTTTTGTTTGTTTGTTTGTATATTTCAACAATAAAATCCTACATTATTTCTAATGAACATATAGAAAAAATGCCAAACATATATCTACCCGTGCAAAGCCGGGAAGGGCCGCTAGTCAAACACTAACGTAGGTAACTCTAAATGTGTGCTACTCATACTTGGCCAGCTTTATTAATTTATATACGTCAAAAATATATTGTAGTTACCTTATCTATAGGTGTGCTATTTTCAAACCAACGACTTTTCTAAATGACAGATTTTTATATGGAAACTTGTACGTCTTTATCGAATCGCCCGTTCACAAATAGTACCCCTAAAACCACGCACCCTTTCCTTTGTCTCACACCCCCGCAAATTTTCGGGAAAGTCGTGGAAAGTGACTTTATTATTATTTATTTCTGGCATTATTTAGAATAAAAATATAATACGTCAATCGGCTCCCTTAGCCTGGGTGAAATGGATATTGACTTCCTATGGCGTTATTGTTGGAACTAATCCCAGGTCTGGTGGCAGAACCTTTTTATGCTGCTAGTTTAGCACCTTGTTAAAGTCCAAATACCATCTGTACTTCGGCGCAAGGTTCGCGAGGAATTTAATATCATTATGCTCATAAATAAATGTGAGTAAAAATACTTCAAATGATTACCATATTATTTAATCAACATTTAGTAGGTACTATTTATATAATTATACTTTATTAAAAATACAATTTAAAACATTTTTGAATCAATTATAGTTTTTGAAAGACGAATACGCGGAATAAGTGTTAGGGAGGCACAATCGGCCTAAACGTTCGGCTTGTGACGCATTTATCTCTCTTCCACCATTATCACGTAAAATTATCGTCCGTGAATCGACTTTACAGACAACCAGATAATTTTTTTTTATTGGCATATTTTAAAATATTATATGAGTGGTCGCAAACCAGCACACTAACGGTCGTAGTCTGATGAAAGTGGTCACAAACCGTTTCCACTTTTTCAGCATTTTTATAATAAAAGTGAAGTTTTTAAATGTAATGATGAAAATATATGCCGCGCGTGCGCGTTCCAACCCTAAACTCAGAGTGTAAATAAACATAAAAATATGTTTCTTTTCTTGTGATTTATTAAAATAATATGTAGTCATATTTTATAGATTTAAAATTAAAACGTTTAAAGCGTTTCGTAAGTTCAACATTGCAAATCACCAAAATAAAAAGCTTGTCATCATTTTAATGGAAGGGATTTACTTGATGGATTGACAGCTAATCTATACTAATATTATAAAGCTGAAGAGTTTGTTTGTTTGAACGCGCTAATCTCAGGAACTACTAGTTCAAATTGGAAAATCATTTTTGTGTTGGATAGTCTATTTATTGAGGAAGGCTTCAGGCTATAAAACATCACGCTGCGATCAATAGGAGCAAAGCATCAATAAAAAAATGTTTTGGAACCGGGGGAAAATTATTCATCTATACTAAGAAAAAACTAATTAATCACTAGTGGTTTTGTGAGAACAGTAGACCTCGCGAACCCTTACAACCAACATCCACATTTGCCCTCCAGTGCTCTAAAATATATCTGTTACTGTTATGCTAATTGACTAAAGGATGATTTCCTTCAGTTACGTCGTCATAGTTACTACGCACCATTTTCATACTTGTCATACCATAGATTTGTTTTTACGACATCATACTGAATGCACTAATTCAAAAGAATATACAGAAAATCGATTTCAGACAACTTTTGGGCAAATTGCCGACTATAAACACGTTCAAGTTTATCGTATAAAAAAGTTGTTCAGACAAAAAAATTGCGTCGTAATAAGAATAACAAAAAAGTCTAATAGCAATTTTGATTTTCTTTTCAAATAGCTGTACTATGAGTTTTTTCAGTTTAGAACCACCATATTTCCGCCATTTTTAAAAATTTCGAAAATCTGGCTCGACAAAAAGATCTGCTCATATTACCAAACCTGCTCACAAAATTTCATGAGAATCGGTTAAGAAATGCGACCTGTAGGCGAGAACAGACAGACAGACAGACAGACGGACAAAAGAATTTTCGGCCTGTCGAAACTGAGACGCTTCGCTCGCTTCGCTCGCTCGGTCAATAATAACTGAAATTGCCGCGAACGAAGTCGCGGGCAACAACTAGTTATCAATATTTTGCTTTGTTTTATAAGGAACAACAGCAAATCTTTCTATTCTGTGATGATGCAAATGCCGTAAAAACTGTTTATCTGCAACCATTTAATCACTTGGGCATATACTCTACACTTCCTATATACCTACTTGTAAATTTTCATCAGAAACTGACACAAACCTTTTTTTCCCCCTACGCCGTTTACTAGCTGCAACTAACATAGGTATTCTGTGCTTTCAGGCTTACAGACACCACATCAAAATTTAACGCACAGTTACATATACTACAATTAGGATATTCCATATTTATATGTATTTCTTTTTCATACACGGCGCAATCGGTACCTATTCGTTACGACACGTCTGCCGCGCCGCTGCCGGCCTCCCGCTGGCGCCTCGCTCCTTCCTCGCCCCGCACCAACCGCGCGTATACTGCATCGCGGTCCGCGAAATATTATTCGCGCGTATTTACAATTGAATTTTTAATTTCTGCTCATGCCAAAATACTAGTAGCTTTTAGATTTTGCCGACAGAAAAAAAGAAAAATAAATACCAATAACTTTATTACTTGTACCCTCATCTGTATTCATGTTGATTATCGATATTTGGAAAAAACCGGTCAAGTGCGAGTCGGACTCGCGCACGTAGTGTTCCGTACCGTTATCTATAAATACGGCAAAAAAATCTTTTTTTTTGAAGTGAATATATAACTAAATATTCTGTGAATATTTCAAGCGACTTCCTGTTGCCATTATCAATATCGAGCAAAACCAAGCGGCAACAGAAATACATCATCTGTGAAAATTTCAACTTCCTAACTATTACGGTTCATGAGATACAGCCTGGTGACAGACGGACAGATAGACAGACAGACGGACAGCGGAGCGAAATTAACAGGGTCCCGTTTTTACCCTTTGGATACGGAACCCTAAAAAGAACTAAGTGCAGCACTATGCGTCCTGCCGTCTTTCACTAACAATGGATTTTGAAGTTTTAAATGAAGGATAAATATGTAATATGTAAATAAAATTAACTTGCATTACCTAAATGTGAAAAGTGCCAACGCGAAAGTTTACTTTAATATTAATGGCATGTTTATAATTTCACAGTAAAACCGTAAAGTTTTTAATTGTCGAGACAGTTCAATTATTTGAACTGTCTATATGTTTATACATAGCCTCTGTTCAGCGCCTGTTTTATTCCGAACATAAATAAAGGCTTTGGTTAAAAACGCGCTGAAATGCGCGAAAGAGACAGGCAATAATCAATAAGGTTAACGTTATGATTAAATACACAATCGTTAGGGTTTCAAGTTGATTGAGTTAACTTATTAATAAAGTTAATCAACGATATTTTTAACCATTTGATAGGGTTAATCCAATGATAGGGTAAACCTTATGATAGGGTTTTACACATGAAAGGGTTACCTAATAGATACGGTTAACCAGTTAATAAGGATAACCGTTCAATAGGGTTATCAAATCGTTGGAGTAACCCTATTGTTGTGATAAGCATATCCATTGGGTAATCATATCATAGGGTTTCTCTATTAATCAGATTAGCCCCGAACACGGTTTTCCGGTCCCTGTTTTTAACACGCTAAGTGACTTCTTGGTCTTATAACTGAAGGCTCTGTCTACCCCGTACGGGATAAAGACGTGATAATTTGTATGTGACATATTGCAGCCTTCTGACTGCTCTGGCCAAGTATGGCTCTAGTAGTACAGAGAGGGTCGTGCTCCTGTAGTAGAGACTAAAAAAAAAAAGACCTGATGATGATGAACATGTATGTATGTATGTTAACATATATCTCGAGATAACCTCTGTATCTCGTACATATTTGAACCACATTTCTAAGTTAGCCTACATTATAACCGCGATACTACTTTCTAAGACCATTGAAAGCAGGTTCTTTAAAAATGTTCAAAGCATATTGAATAAATGTCTATTTCATAATTTACTTATCACAATAACGTACCTTCCTTAAAATATTTCTTTTATTTATTTCTGCATTTATGCACAAATTATCATACTCAAAACAGTAATTTCACTTTTAATAAACCACAGTAGGATGTACATTTCAAACACGTTGTACTTAACACTATTTCAATAGATTCCATTAGAGGTGATAATGAATGCACATACTTAAGTTATATAACATTACACCCATTGTTGTAGAGATTAATAAAAATGTACACAAACTCAGACAACATGGCTTGCTAATAATCCTAATTATGAATTATTTAATCATAATTTATTTCGATCGAGGCGCCGGTGGAGTTACGACTAGTAGCGCCATCTCTTGAGGGTGAACAAAAATATTGATAATGTTCAAAGTTCAAGTCGAGTTTTCATACTTAGATTAAAAATAATAAAATATCTTGAAAAACGTCAATCGTTTTTCAAGTTATTTTATTAATTTTGAACACAAACCAGTAATTGGGCCTATTTATCTACAAAATATAAGTATTGATGTCATCTGTCTTTATAGGCCTTTTGATGAGGTTTTTGTTAACGTATAGTGCCTTTTTCTGCGAAGGTTTATAAGTGTAGGTATATGTTGGGAGAGCTGCTAATCAATAATAAATAAAAACATTTATTTCTTTGTTTGGCTCATTGTTATATTCAAATTTGTATGTATTTTTGTATGAATGTTTAAATTTTTGATTCGAATAGTATACTGGTAGCACGTTACATGAAAATGTTTTTTTTTTATTATTGAATAATGTTAAGTGTAATCACTACATTAAATAATAATCAAGTCTTTGTTTCTTACGGGGTAGACATAGCCTAAGTTAGGCCTAAGGCCATAACACCCTATGGCCCTGTTTTGCGTGTTACGCCCGGTGAAGTAGCGAAAGCTCATTTAGAGCTAGCTACATAGTCATTACAAAAAAAAAATAAAAAAATTGCGTGTTAGTGGGTGTAAAGGTGTACTAAAACGCGTAGTCAATGTAAAGAAAAAATAAAACTTAAATGGTTATTTAGGTGAAGGAAAAAATAGTTTAACGGTTAATTAGGTCATCATCATCATCATCAAAAAAGTGATCATCATTACGTGTAGGTGACACGGTCAATCGACCATTCACACACTGGTGTCAGAGTTCTTCGAAACCGCCTCTTAGCCTCTTAAATGGTTCCTTTTACGACTACCAGATGGTAACCGGGACCGACGGCTTAACGTGCCTCCCGAAGCAGGTATAATTGTTTAACAATAGATAAATATCCAGTCTAGAATAGGGTTGATCAGATAATATAGGCAAGGCAATAGGTACAGTCAGCCAATGAGATATCTGACCCCCTACAACAGCGCCATTTTTCGCAAACTAAAGAAACATCCGTGGTTTAAACCCAAAGATAAAAATATACAAGTGTAATATCCTTTGCGACTAGTGCCATCTATTGAATTGTGAATGAACAAATAAGGTTAATAAGCAGAAATCTGATACCCTTGACGACTAGTTAGATGTGGCGCAAGTGGTAGGCACTACGGTTTAATAGTTAATGTGATTATGAATGAACAGGGTCAAATCCTCCAAGGCTTTTTATTTTTTACAAATATCACCAACTTCGTATTGTGATGTTGGTGTAATTTTGGTTGTTTTAACATAATGTTACCGAGCTAATTACTGTGAATAAAAAGCATTTTAAAATTTTAATTACTTTATTACATCAAAAAAATGTAACAGTGAAATAAATACCTGCCTACTTAATTCAAACTATGATTAATCTTCTGTAGAGAGAACCAACATGTTACTTAATAAGTAACAATTTACATCTCTCAACTTCTTTTTAATCATAGTATTATATTTTTTTAAATGTGTAGGGTCAAATAGTGCTATGTGAATAACTTTGCTTCGATAATAGTATAAGAATGAATATAAACCTATGGCATTAAATGAATTTTAATATGGGAGAGGGTGACCCCCATTTTGAAGCTTTTGTTCAAGTCTATTTGTCATTTCACTTACCATGTTAGATCAGATCACATATCACTTATGCGCATATTTATTAATTTAGTATAACCTTTTTGTCTAAATTGATTTAAATCAAACTTTACTCGTGTCTCGTGTCCCTGTTAAGCACTATTTGACCCTACAATCTGGGATTTTAATTGGTCACTCAATAACAGTTAGATCACAGAACAATTGTCTTAAATAAAATATATTCTACATTGCAAACTGTTGGAATCACCACATCTCATAAATTTTCCAAGTATTTTTCTTTATTCATCCGGCCGCCGAATTCTACCAGCTCCCCTGGGCCCATTGAAGACATCTGTCCCCAATAACCTGCAAAACAATAATACGATCAGTTACCTATTATTCTACACTGCGTAATACACTAGGTATTAAATATTATTATTATTTTACTTCACTATTTAATGAATATTTTTACCTAATGTTATCCTGCCACTGTTCTCAAAGGCAAATTATTTTGATGGCTATACGCTGGCCATGTCTTCTCCGCAATATTTTTCTGCCATCATCATCAGACTTAAAACTTTTTTCATCAGAATAAAATACGATCTCGTTCTTGTTGAATGTTTCCTCACTGTTTCAATTGAAATATTGTAGTGTATATGTTACGCCAGTTGACTCCGAATCCACAAACGGACGGTGTTTCTCTGTAAGAGATATATTTATCTTAGACATTTATCACAAACCCTATGTTTTACGGAACAAAAAATAGTGTGACAATTAAGTAAGTATATTAAATACTTATAATTTCTACTTACCGCGATACCTAACTCTCTAGATATAGATATTTTAAATACTGTGGTTGTCTTTACAATACAATATTAGCTTTCACAAAATCTGCTATAAAGATGAAACGGGATGCCTAATAACTGGTGGGGTTTTTGATCACTACACAGTAATCGCAGTATCTTATTTGTGACGCGAGTAAACAATATTTTTGATTAGTTGGTATCAGGTATAAATAAATCTGATAGATTACCCTCAATTTATTTGTTAAAGCAATGCGTTGCAGTTGGTGACAATGATGTCATAGCAGTAGAAATAGATAGCCAATTTCGCCCGAGACGTCATATCGTCGGTTGGCGTATTGAGATGAGCGCTAGCTTCTCAAGTCGTGGGTCCATGGTTCGAATCGAACTTTACGTAGGATTGTTTTTGATTCTTTCTTGTTCTTACCATTGATGATTACTTGAATTATTAGCTGAGATTATTAGAAACACAAAATTTGCAACTGAGCAGGTTATCAGAAACAAGTTTATACCAGCAGTTGTCTGTCTACTTGCCAAAAATCACGGTAGGTGGCGCTTCACAGCAAAGTGTGAATTTACGTTTTAAAAGTCAGGGGGTCAGGTATCTGCTTGGCCGACTGTACATAGTTTAGTTAGATTTTTTAACTAAGGATAATTGTATAGGATGTAATACAGGTAATATGTCATATATTATAAGATCTGGTAATAAAGACAAGGCGATATATACTTTAGTTAGGACTTTTTTCACTAAGGCTAATATAATAAATAAATAAATAAATAATAATAAATAAATACGGACAAATCACACAGATTGAGCTAGCCCCAAGGTAAGTTCGAGACTTGTGTTATGGGATACTAACTCAACGATACTATATTTTATAACAAATACATAAATAGATAAACATCCAAGACCCAGGCCAATCTGAAAAAGATCATTTTCCATCTTGGCCTGGCCGGGGATCGAACCCGGGCACTCCGTGTCGCAGGCTGGCGTGGTAACCACTGCGCCACGGAGCTGTAATATAGAATTGGGTACAAGTTATATGATAAATATAAGTTTCATTTCAAGTGATACCCTGTTGTCGGGTTCAAAGCCATGTGCACCAAGAATAGGGCTGATCGGGTAATAAAGACAAGGCGATAGATACCTTAGTTAGGACTTTTTTTCACTAACGATAATTTAGTATGGGGTACAAGTAATACGTATTATTTAAGTTACATTTTAAGTTCTTCCCTGTTTTCAAGCTAAAAGCCATGTGCACCAAGAATTATAACAAAAAACGTTAGTCACCGATTGTCAGCGGATGTCTCCGGCAATTTGAATTGCAAATTTCCTTCTCCAATGTCAAACAAATAGACTATAGGTTACGGGGGTTACACATTTCCATATAAATAACGACTGATTTCCAACTATTGATCGCATAAATAGGTTTATTTATGGGTGCATATTTGCATATCATACGGTTATGGTTAAATTGTGCGAGTAATGGTTTTTTGGCAGATGGTGTGCTGCCCTTTTTGATTGTACCGGTGTACCCTCAGGTGTCTTTCCGAAATAAAACATATGTTTAACGGCATAGATAAATTATGTAATGAATTAGTGTGTATTTTAGCTAATGCAAGTCTTGCGTTACTTACCTATAGTATTCATAATATCTATTAGATATTTTAAAAATATAGTAAAAAAACAAAAAAAAAACTGTTGAATGGTAGAAATTATGTCCTTAATTATATAATTACACTATATCGATGTTAATGTTTAAACTACTGTTATATGATATTTTTTATACATTAATTAGGCATGGTCGATTGACAGTGTCACCTATTCGAAATAATGATGATATATTCATATATTAATACATCATTTTGAAAATTAGTGGAATATAACATAATATTTTTTATTGTTTATGAACTATTTCAAATTATTGATTTTTATAGACTTACTAATATAAAATGGCCCAATGCCTAGTACAAAATAAATTTAAATATTTTATGCAATAGAAACAAGGAAATATCTTCAGTCAAGACACCAGACGATACAAACAATATCATAAATAAAATGTCTTCCTATAGCCACACGGTAATCTGATATCCTTATTGACAAACATAATAATACATTTTTTCCGTATTTAATTTATACATATAAATATTACAATTTTCTATTAAAGCAAACTTACCGATTACAGTCTTCTTTTTCTGAAATTTCTATTTTCTATTTGGGGCTGGCTCTATATGTCAACTCTCTCCAAATTATGAATGTTATACTAATATATAAATTATTATTTTTCATTTTTTTAAAGGCGGAGATTGTAATGGATCAGCCCACATTATTATTTTATCTTAATTTAAAGTGATTTAATAAATACCTAATAAAAAGTTACTCAAATTATATTAATGAATTCCTATAATAAATTACTCACACTTTTATGTGTCTATGTTTTTTTAACTTAATAATAATAAAGACCCATCTGCGCAGGATGCAACAATCGATATAATACAAAATATATTTATTTATTATGCAACACCTCAGCATTCTGATGCTAATCGAGAAGACAAAGCATCGATCGATGATCTAGATTTAAATAATTCGGTAATAAATCAAGGTGACAATCGATTTCGCTGACTAACGGCGCTGGGACAAACGCGATTAATTTTATTAATATCAAAAAATCTTAATAGTTTCTTTTTAAATATATTTTATTGTGTGGATCTTTCAATATACATTTTTTTATTTTGTATATTTTTTTAAGTTTATAGCTTTTTAATAAAATAATCAAAACAACATTCATAAATAAATATACTTTATAATGAAAAAATATCGAATAAATACAAGAGGGACAAAACTCTCTATCCATTGGCAAGTACGATTACGGGAAATAATATTCAATTATATCGACAATATAATTAAATATAAGGGAATAAGTATTGTGGTCACTTTTTTAGCGAAATATGTAAAATAATTAATTGTAGTAATTATTACTTTGAAAACAAAAACATTAAGATGCATCAAAAGTATCCGTTAGAAGCGGTAATTTTTTTGTTCCGTTGTGGTAGTCACATTTTTACAATATTATGTGATTTTTTAAACAAACGAATTCAAATAGAGCAAAGATAAAAAAAAATGTCAGCGAAACAAATTGGGCAATTCTATAAGATCATTAGACGGCACCCGTGGAGAATCGCTCTGCGGCGATAACTATCGAACAGAAACAATGGGAAAGCTACGAAATCAATAAATTCACTAAATAATAGTTATCGAAAAATAAGTCAAAAACATTATCTTCATCCGGAAAACATAAAAATATTTCAAATCGCAAGACAATAGAGTCGAGACAATAGGCCGGTGCAAAAAGGGACGCGTCTTTTTTTGAGGTTTTTTTGCAAGCCCTCCTTGAACAACAATCAGTGTACCGCCCTTCGGTGGACTCTTTTTTTCATAACGGACCCTTAGTTTGTTTATTTTGTATTCTTAATATTATTGGGAACGTTTGATATGTCATCGGCGCAACTGTTGGACAAGTTTTTTTGTTCAAGTATCATTATTTCGTCATGGTTGACCAATCTTTAGTAATTTTGTCTAAGTAATTTATAATGTTATGCAATACTTTTGACAAAGAATTATACTTATTTTTTCTATAATGTAGTTATGTTAGAAACTAATAAGAGTGTAGTATTATTCAATCTAAATGTACCTTAACTAAAGCCCTAGCATAAATTACATCTAATAATGACAGTCTAGAGTACTCGAGACCAATGGTTAAGTTTTTCAGAAAATATATAGGAACTCGCGATACTTTGTACTACGTTTAGTAACCAATCCATATATAAATAAAAAACAGAGTTGCTAAAAATTAGAACGACTTGGAGCCAACATACTATTCTTAATATGTCTCATTGCAATTGAGACTTTTGGCTGAAGAAGTATGCTGTTGAATAGAGGGCTCAATGACATACAATCCTCGCTCTGGTCACTCTATCTGACTACTCCAGTTTGCTCACTTCTTGACTACCCAACAAGGTAAGTTAATTATATTCCTGTAAAAAGCCGTACAATGTATCTTTAACATGACAATGCGCGGTCACGAACAGAGCCAAAGGTGGCGCGCCAACGGCCACATACGACCGTTTCCGAAACCCGTAAAGGAAGTAATTACATATTCCAATCCAAATCCCGGGTCCCGGTTCGTATGTCACCTTTACAAAAAGGTACACAACTCGTAACGGTAAGATCGGGCCTGAGAAAAAAAATCATAAAGAACCGTATTCCTAAACGTCGCCGATGAGAAAAAATTGCATACTTAGCTATAAATCTACAAAAAACAATCACCATAATAGAATTAATTTTCACCCCTAAAACGTTGCCATAAGATTCAATTTACAATAATCTCGCATGCGTGTCGTATTAAAATTTATGCACGCATTTGCATAATGTGCATAGCCCCTAAATTTTATTGAATAAAAAAATAGGATGGGTAGAAACTTTTTTGCATAAATTCTTACAAAGGAAACGGGTTAACGCATTCAGGAAGTGAAACGTCGTGGATCCGCGGATGTCGCGGTCGGAAATCAAAGTTCGATTCCTATCTAAATTAAAAATAAACTTTAACTCTTTGAAATATAAAACAAGATTGCGGAACAGAAAAAATGGCGATAGTCCCTTTAGATTCGCGACCCCATTTGCGACAACAATAGCCCAAAATGTACCTGACTATAATTTATGCGAGAATATTAAGAGAAATGTACCTGCCCTTTTAGAATATTAAGTGCAACCTAACCCCTGACATTATTGAATAGGGTTAAGATACTATTTGAAAGGGAATAATATAAAAAAATGCAAATAAACTGTCCCCACGTCTGCGCAGGTAGGAAAAAAATCGCGAGCGTGCAGAAAGTACGCTTTTTATTATTAGGGGACAACAGCTGACGCATTGTGATACTTCATAGGCCGCGCACTTGTCACCTTGGCGTATAATTTGGGTGTGTACGGGTTCTTTCTTATGCATATTCGGTGGGGGTCGCGCATAGATAGTTCTTTTCTAATAGCGTTTTTTTATAAGGGTTGTATGCAAAGATTTATTATGGGGCCGCGGGATGCGTGAGAGCGCCGCTAGATAATCGAATTTGCCTATAGACGCATCACCCTACAACCCTTTGCTTCATGGGAAAGACGGGAATATTCAAACAAGGTGTCATCTCTGTGAATATCGATTGCTCTGAGCACCTTTTATAGGAGCCTGGGAATTGATACATTGAAAAGGAAGACCCTGGACCGTTTTTGCATAATCTATCGACTGAAGATTCTTTGTTAGGTCTAACGGTTCTTCTAAAGGGTTAAAAAAGTCGTTAAAAAACGGAACCGTTACGCTTTTTGAATTGAGAACTACTGTCCAGCATTGTTTAAAAACTAAAGCGTTTTTTACAACTGTCGTAAAATAACTGTTGTCAGAGTAGCCTCGAATGGAACTGAATTATTAAATGAATGATGAAATCATAATAGTCTGACTGAATATATGAATGTTAAATTAGGTGTGCGATTAATTATATCGTCCATGCTCGTCTGGGAGAAAACAAAATACGTATAATGTACCAGCTGCTTCTCTTCCCGCGCAGACCGTAGAAGGTGGCAAGGGAATGAGCGAATATCTTAGAAATGTTAGTAGGCGATCCGACTAGAAACCCATTACTATCATCATCAGGTCTTTTTAGTCTCCACTGCAGGAGCATTACTCTCTCTGTACTACCTACCGGCGCCTACTTGGCCAGAGCAGACAGAGGATTTGGATAACTATATTGATTACCTTTTCTACCGATTGGCCCTTTTACATGCTAAACGTGGCCTTTGGGTTTTATGGCCCAAAGCACTGTCTACCCCGTGAGTAACAGACACGTGATAATATGTATGTATGTCTGCTCGAGCTCTGTGGCCTAATGGTCATCACACCAGGCTGCCTCACCAGGGGGCCCGGGTTCGATCCCCGGTTAGGTCAAGATGGAAATGATCTTTTTTTCAGATTAGCATGGGTCTTGGATGTTTATCTATATAGTTTTGCTATAAAATATAGTATCGTAAACAAGTCTCGAACTTACTTTGGGGCTCGCTCAATCTGTGTAATTTTTCCTTATATATTTATGGGGTGTTCTCCTTATTAAATAAAAGGCATAAAACCTGAAATCACAAAACCATACAGATAGAATTAAAATATAATTTCTAGAAGAGTTGATTTAAAATAATCGCGATTATAAGAAGCTTGAAAAGTTTGTTATATGTTTTGGTTACTGACAATACATGGATATTAGTCCTATATACTTACCTATCGTACCTATCTACTTAGTTAATACACACACCATAACTCTTAGTTTATCTTCCTTTGCCGTACCACGGATTACGTACCTAATATAAGTTCGCAGCATTACGTAGTGTCAAGTCTGCAATTAGCTTGAATATACTTACTTGGTCACTTTAAATTTTTTTTTTTTTTCATTTCTATTATTTATTATAATCATACATAACAGATTACAACCAATTCAAAAAATTGAACATACAAATCAAAAGGATTTAAAACTAGGTTGTATTTCACTTAAGATTTGTGTTCCTACATACTGATAAGAGAGTTACAGATAAAATGGCATATACTATTAAATTATATAAACACAAAAGCTTTATACATTATACATAATAAAACAAACAAAAAAAATTAAATAAAATTGGATGTAATAATTACAAAAAAAATTATAAAATAAAATCGTGATAAATCTATGCCAAAAAATTTCTAAAGTTTAAATTAATATTGAACGGTATAGGTCCAAACCGAAGGTTGTTTAAGCGTAATATGTTGAAGCCTTACTATGAGCAGGCTAACCTAAAGTGTACTTGGATTACGAATTCTGTAAAGATAAGATGTTAAAAGATACCAATGTTTTATATAACATAAACGAAACCTTTTTCTTGAACACTATTCATAAAAGACATTATAAAACTATTACTAAAAGCAGACTGCAAAAAGTGGGTCAAAAAATTTAAATGTGAAAATAAAAAATAATGCCATTAAATAATACGGGTAACTTTTTACCTACAACACCTATGCAAACAAGAAATACAATTGACTTACCCCTTTTTTATCCGGTCAATTGGCGGCAATTTTTTTTCTTAAGAAACCGAATTGCTCTAGTTTTTGCTGGTGCCAAAACAAACAGCTATTGTGGGAGTTACGGTGTAATGTCGCAACAGACGCACAAAGAACTGGCAAAAAGTAGTTGTAAACTAAATGTCACTTGGCGGTACAGGATGCTTTGGTTTATTGCGGTCAAACGGTAACTAACCATTAAAGGGTGTTGTTTTTTTATGTAAAGTAGTAGCTTTATGTCGTCCTTTAGATAGATGTTTCTGAGTCATGTTCATTATTAAAAACATTGAATGTCATATAGGTGTATAGTTATTTACTAATTTTATAATCACAACCTGCCCAAAAATTTCTCAAAATCTTTATAAAACTAGTAGGTAAGTAACACTTTATTGTACACCAAATAAATAAAAATTTACAAAACATTAATTTTACAGCAAGTGTATGGGTGGTCTTATTGCTAAAAGCAATCTCTACCAGAAAACTGCTTTTTATATAATCAAGAAAAGTATACACTTTCTTTAAATGAACAGGTAATTCTGACGAATAACTAAAATAATGACTAAAATAATAAACATTCTACCACTTAATACGCGAATTAAAATAAAAATACCTTCTACCATATCTACTACCTACTTGTAATTTTAAAAACATGAATATATTTATCCTCGAAAGTTATTTATTGCATATCTGTTATCTACCTGATTCTTGTATTGTCAGTAAAAATATAAAAAATACGAAAAAATCGCATAATTATACAGAATATTATAATTGACAAGATGATCCTTGCCATTAACAAATTATCTGTTGACGTATCGTACACTTGTCACACTTTTTTAGTTCATTAAATTCAACAAATTATAATATATTTACATCTCATACATACGCGTTGAAGCAATAGAGTTCAAAATAAGCTATTTTTTTAGATGATTTAATAGGAACATTTAAAAGCAAAAAAAAAATGGTAAATCGTGCTCATGCTGTGTTTACTACTACCTATTTAGCCGTTCGGCTTTCACCAACTAATTCGGCAGCGTCTGGCGTTTTCGGCAGCATTGACATTTTTAGGATTCCGTATACAAATTACCATAAAAGTTCAGCTAAATAAAAAAAAATGGCTGTCTGTAAAGACAGTTTACGAACGAATAATATGTGATAACTGTGGAAGAGAGTTAAATATATATAAATTAATAAATATATACGGACAAATCACACAGATTGAGCTAGCCCCAAAGTAGGTTCGAGACTTGTGTTATGGGATACTAACTCAACGATACTATATTTTATAACAGATACATATATAGATAAACATCCAAGACCCAGGCCAATCTGATAAAGATCATTTTCCATCTTGACCTGACGGGGATCGAACTCGGGGCCCTCGTGTCGCAGGCTGGCGTGTTAACCACTGCGCCACGGAGCTCGCCCTATATAATATAGATGCGTCACAAGGAGATGTAAAGAACTCGAGTCTTTGAGTCTTAATTCGATAGACTCGGCTTAATTTTACAAGACTCGGTGTACTAACAAAACTCAGAGCCTTGAGTCGAGCCGAGCTCCAGTCCTTTCTCGAAAACTCGAGCACCAAAATAGAACTCGTATTTTAAAAAGAGCTCGAGTCTTAAAAAGAAGCTCACGTCTCAAAAAGAACTCGAGTCTTAAAAAGAGCTCGAGTGTATCGAGTCTTGAGCGTATCAAGGTTGATTTATTTACAAATACATAGTTCATTTGACAACATGCTAAATGTGGCCTTTAGGCATAGCATTATTAGGATCTGTGTACCTCAAGAGGGATAAAAACGTGACACTATTTACTATGTGGGTACTGATCCATTTTTATTGCTTGTTATTTTACGAGTATTTAAAGCTAAGAATACTAGACTTTACAAAAATAACTAAATTACTATTATATCTCACAAAAGTTACTTATTTTATTACCTGTTTATTTATAAAGAAACTCCAAATGGAAAAGAACTTGAGCGCGACTCGTCGCGTAAAACAACTCGAGCGCGAATCAATACCTGAGCGCCATGTTGCGCTTGAGTCTTTATGTAGACTTAAGTGCTCTAGTCTGGGGGTCTTGTTGTAACAAGTCGAGCTGTGCAATTTGTCAGCCGAGCCTACAATTTAGGACTCAAAAGACTCGAGTTCTTTACATCTTGATCACAAGCCGAAAGCTTAGGCCGATCGCGCTTGTTCCGCGCTCTCTTGCAAACGGAACGTGTCACTTTGTCATGCGTGCAGCCGGACGTTATCACTTCAAAAATAAATATTTATAATTAAACTAGCTTTTGCCCGCGGCTCCGCCCGCGTCAATGTCGATCCCTCGGGAATAGTAACTTTCCCGGGATAAAACATAGCCTATGTCCTTCTCCGTACTCCAGAGAACTTGTATGCAAAATTTCATGCTGATCGGTTCAGTAGATACGGCGTGAAAGCGTAACAAACAAACAAACAAACTCACTTTCGCATTTATAATATTAGTAAGGATAAAGATTATTAACAAATGGTAGTGGAGAGCGAATAATTGAATAGGGGTGTTCGTCCTCTGTACCACCGTTCGTTATGCCGTTGGTCCTGGTTGTCATTTAAATGGCTATTGTGAAGGTTCACACGCCGACATAGGTATGTCAGATGTCTCCAGGCATCTTGAGCTACTTACACACATGATCAAAAAAATACACCGCCACTGATAATACGTAAAATCACGTGTCCTATTAGCCTCCGATGGATAGCTTAAATCTATCCGTTTATTCGCCGTTTGTAACTTTTTAAACCTTATAACTAGAGTATTTATATATGGGTTTTACGGAATTCATATTATTTTTATCACTGCTAATCCTTACTAATATTATAAATGCGAAAGTGAGCTTGTTTGTTTGTTTGTTACGCTTTCATGCCGTATCTAGTGAACAGATCATCATGACATTTTGCATACAAGTGTTCTGCAGTACGGAGAAGGACATAGACTACCTTTTATCCCGGGAAAAAGTATTATTCCCGAGGGATCGACATAGAAATGGGCGGAGTCGCGGGCAAAAGGTACTATTTAATAAAAAGTAAATGAAAAAAATTACATTCAGAGGATACATACAAGAAAATCATTTATTCGTCTAAATGGCCAAAAGCTTAGACGAACCCGACTCGAGCTTGGCTTCTTTTTTGCCACAATAAATGACGTATTGTCGAGGAAGGGTTAAGTTATGCAAATTGGTTAATAAACAAAACTGGAGCGATTGTTGCGACGAAATTGCCGCGGACTTTCCAGGAGGCGAGTTAGTTACAGTTTTTTTGAAAACATGTTGTCAAATTGTCGCAATACTTCATTGTTGGTAAAAGAATGAGTTTGAATAGAAAGCGGGGTATTCAGATGTTTTATGATTTCTTTCTAAATAACGTTTCAACGAAACATATTAAAAAAGTGCAGTTACACACTGCATATAGATAGTACTTAACTTTAAAATAAAATAATAGATGGTAATAATAAATAATTAATAATATATACGGACAAATGACACAGATTGAGCTAGCCCCAAAGTAAGTTCGAGACTTGTGTTATGGGATACTAACACAACGGTACTATATTTTATAGCAAATACATATATAGATACGCATCCAAGACCCAGGCCAAACTGAAAAGATCATTTTCCATCTTGACCTGGCCGGGGATAGAACCCGGGCACTCTCGTGTCGCAGGCTGGCGTGTTGACCGCTGCGCCACGGAGCTAGCCATATAATGATTTCAGATATATTTTCTTGTACATTGATTTTGTAAACTATATTGTTAAGATACAGAATATTTTTACCAGGTATAATGCAAGAATAACAACACCCCAAACATCCAAACTTGTTATGGCATTCAGAAGAAATGGTAAAATAAAAAATCAGATACATATTACAGACATCATGAACATTAAAATCAATACACTTCTTTTTTGCAGCAGTCATGCAAAGCACCATAGATGATCGTGTTTTGTTCAATGCGCTTGATTCATTCCTATGTACAAAGTGCTTGATATCAAAATTTAATATTTTTGTAAAAAACTTTGATTACTTAACTAAAATCTCGATTTATTTATAAATTTTCTACAGTTAAAGCACTTTATAAAATTTTCATTGATGCAACGTTGATATTTCTATATTATGGTGTCCGAGCCGCGTCCAGGTTTCAATGACCATATCGGATCACACGATTGGGTTGCTTGACAACCGATGATAGGTAATAATAATCACCCGATGACGTTTATGCCGTCGAGTATTGAGAATCTGATCTTTTAAACTATGCTCAGTAGAGATAAGTACATTTTATTCCAATAAAAAATAGGCCCCAGCAGAGACTGTCGATTAAAGTGAAAACAACACTAGTATGACGCGTGACGCAAATCCACAAGTTTATCCTTAATAAAAAACATAAATATTTCGTTTCTACTTAAAAAAAAAAAAACTATATAATCAAGAATTTTTACACACATTTTTTCTTTAAAAAGTCGCATTTTATTAATTCACGTGGTTTTTTTATTGATTTAACTGAATTTTACCCAAAAAAATTTATAAATAGTTTTTTTTTTGTTGGAACGGAATTGATATGTATTTTCAAGATTTTCTTTATAATCTGACTAGTTTTTTTTCCAATGACACTTTTTGCGTGTATCTTCCGAGACTTTGATTTACCGTTAAATAGAATATACAAGATTGTAAATTAGAAGCCCGGGATTTTAAAATATGCTAATGACGAAATATTATTTATTTTTTTGCAAAATTCGTAGTCCAAAGTTACAACTATTAGTATTTAGTAGCGTCTCACTATATTTACTTTTTCATGTATATATTGCGCATTGGTATAATGTCAGCAAAACATACATTTATTACCCCTTACGTCAATGTGTCTTAATAAAACACCAAACAAACGGTTTTCCAACGGATCCAGCGACATTCGCGCTTGCATCGTATACATGTCAGAATTTAATTGAATGTTGCGTTATGTACCTTAAATACGCCGGCCATCGATACGTCGGTACTCGTTGTGCCGGAAATAGGTTCTGACGCAGGATGGCATGGATGTCTAAGGGCTTAGCCAGAAGGCACCTTTTTATAAGGGATAGTTCCCAAAATTTGTGTTTCGTTAGTTTGACTTGAGCTTGTAGTGTTTATATAAAGGGAAGCGATACCTACACAATTCTACAATCTATAAATTTTAGGGTTAAGTATTAACACTTTACGTACAGGACTAGGGATCATATCTCTAGATTTAAAAAATAATAGTAAATTAATTATAACAAACAGATACAGCAACGTGTATCAAGTGCTTAAAATGTACCTGCTAACGCCATCTGTTGAAACTTTAAAATACTCCTCAAACTATACCCTAGTGGACTTTAAAAAACCTGCGTTATTTGCTATTATATTGCAACACTACGGCTTTATTACCTTCTTACCTGACTTAATTATTTTATTTTATAATTATTTTAAAATTGCCTATTGTAAACCTTAGGGGTAGGATAAAGTCTAACTAATATTTTGGTATGTAACTCTAGCTACTGTAAAGAAACCTATGATCCAAAAATGATATCTATTTTAGGCAACCATTTACAGGAATTTATGCTTTGTTCCGTTTGCTACCACGTCATTAGTCCCGACTGTGAAATTCTTTTAAATATTCTTTCTTCTACATCTCCTGCATCAAAATCCTGCATTATGATCTTTTACATTTTGGCAATTTTACATCACGTAATTTGAAGTTTATGTGTGCGTATACTTAGAATGTACTAAGTATAGTTTGTGCGCGTATATCTAATAAGTATACGTAGTATATTCAAGATAAGACATTATTCGTACAAGACAAAAGCTATGCTATGCGTTTTGCTTGACTTTTAATCCAAATAAAATAACGGTATAGAGGTGCTATTAAATGCCCGTAATAAATTATGGAAATTAAATGTATAAATCAAAGTGTTTCGTAAAAAATAAAAAAAAATTGAGCAATATTAAAACAAGAAATGTAATAATCTAATAGGAATTCAAAATTTTGTCATAAATTAGAATAAGTCAAGCAAGGATAATAGATGATCATATTATTATCATAATTAGTGTCTCTTTAATTCTGCATATCATCACAAACCACGGTGTTTTTTTTTCTGAAATTCAAATAAGTTTACGTCTGTTATTTTATTTATTTAGTACAAATTTAAATGCTATGTTACAAAATATAATATAAGAAAATGCTAGTTTTGGGTAATTGGAAATGGGAGATTATTAGGTACGGCGCAATTAGAAAGAGAAACGAAATAGCAAGAATATAAATGATATAATACATATATAAAAATGCAATAATAAGATGGGAGAGGTGAAAGAAATAAAGAATGAAACTACAAAGAGGAAAGAAAATGTGATTTGACTTGAGATTTAAAACTGGCGAGCGTTAGAGCACAAAGGATATGCAGGGTTAGTGAGTTCCAAAGTCGAACTGCTTCAACAGTAAATGACTAAGTTAGTGCCTTTGAATTGCAGGGTCCTGGGTCCAATCTCGGGCCAGGTTATGAGGATATATAAACGATCGGCAGAGTAGAATAGGACCACTCCAAGTCTTCCCATGGATGTCGTAAGAGACGACTTAGGAAATACAAGCTATACAAAGCTCATAAACATCAATAATACCTCTCCAACCCGTCTAGCCAGGAAGGAGAAGTATGGCTCCGGTAGTACAAAGAGGGTCATGCTCCTGCCGTGGAGACTAAAAAGACCCAATGATGATGATGATAAAATATAATATCGTTGAGTAAGTATCTTACGATATTCACAACCTATCTGTTTATTACTTTTGTGTAACAGAGAAGCAAAAACTCTCTATGTATGACCAAAGACCAAGTTTCCCTATGTTCAACTCGGTCCAGTCCTCAATATACTAAAATTGTGAAAATTCGCTGTGCAGTTTCTTGCCATTTCTTTTGCACTCCGCTTTGGAAGCAGCAGTAAGCTTAGCTACTAGTCCGTTTTTCTATTTGTCGTCAACAATTGTTGTAAAACCAAATAATTCTCATCCTCACCCGAGCATTTTCCCAGTTGCACCCACAGCTCTAATACGTCAATCCCTTGGCAAAACATGCCAGGTCTGCTGGTGGCGCAGTCATGATGCTTACCACCACTCGAGATACAGGTTTATTCCTAGTTCGATGGTGGGTTGCAAAATGATGGCCCCTTTCACAGATGGTGGCCAGGATTGCTGTGAACTGTTACTTAAACACTGTATTGTATGAATTGTAAAATGAGACGATAAAAAATATCATTAACATGAAGTAGGTACAGTCAGCCAAGGAGATACCTGACCCCGTCATCTACCTATATCTTGAATTTTCTCTTAAACTAAAAGTAATATTAAAACATGAAAATGTATATTCAGGAAGTCTTAATTAAAATCTTTCTGAATATATATTTTCATGTTAATATTATTTTTAGTTAAGGAGAAAATTCAAGATATAGATGGCAGGGTCAGGTATCTCCTTGGCTGACTGTACTATAACAGTATTCAAGCTCCACGAATAATAATAAAATCTTCTTATTAGAATGTACATAAATATTCCTATAGGCTTAGTTATTTGCGGTCTGCGGGTTGTAGCTATATCTACACCGTAAGAAAACAGGGCCCAAAAACTCTCCAAATTAGAAAAGGCGGTAGTGATGAATTCTGATGTCCGATTCCTCAAGCTGTCTAAAGGCATCTCGCGCGCAAAAGAATCCAATTGGCAATCAAGCCGTTCTTGCGTCATCAATACGGCATAACAAGTCTTGTAAGAATGTCCATAAATCCTAATAAGTGATAAAGCGGGATGCGGAAAAAACGATCGGGCCATAAAATGTTATTTTATTTCGATAGACCATAACAATAAATATACAAGGCCGAGAACCGGATGCTGCTATGCTACTTTTTTGTTCGCGTTGTTGAAAAATACGAAAAATACCGTAATTTATGTCTGGTAGTTTGAGTCAAATTTGTTGTTGTTTGACATAGAAGTAACAAGTACCTACCTACATATATTTAGCACAAGCCTTCGCACGGGTAGGTATTTGGTTTTCTTTGGTATTTTTTTTCACATCTTGGGTTACATTATCGAAGTTTTCATACGGATCCATATGTTTTTTGAAAATATTCTCTTTCATAGCCTTTGTTCGTCAGGGATAAGATAGGATCACAATTCTAAAATATGTTTTCAAATCGGTTCAGTCATTGTATTTATAACAAAATTTAAATCTTTCTTCTTTATAATAGTGTAGATGTAGATAAGCATCATGTTTAAGACTGAATCATTTGGCAAGGTGGTAGATTTACAGATGGGAATGGAAAGACAAGTAATAGAGTACAAAGCTATCGTATATTTATTTTAAAAATATTATCATCATCATCAGATCAACTCACGTTTTTAAATGCATGCCTTTTTGTATGCATCTAAAAGCGTAAATTTGGAAGAGTTTATTCATCACCAGCTTTGCCAATGTCTCTGTTTAGGTTGACTAGTACAGAAACCTCAAAATTTTCGGGATATGAGTATCCTATGTTTTATACAATTCTGTCTGGATGCTATTGCATGAAGTAGTAATAAATATCAATTTATACTTTTACCTATTGCCTTCCGTACTTCAGTTTCGTAAGTCTTTCGATATAAGATAATAAGTAAGTTGTCTCTGGCTGGAGGTAAAAATTTTATTAATTTTGTTTCTGGCCCAAAATATCAAAAAATGGTAAACGCTTCAAGGAAACCAAACCGTACAAAGATATAAGTCATTAGCGAACAAAATTGTTATTTAGAGAACATGCGAGCTGACAGCCGCGTATCGAGCGAAAAAACGCCGCATGACCGCGAGCGAGTCGATCGATACATATAATCGATACTTATAAATCGAGTCGGTTATGAGACGATAAAATCGGTAAGCCGCCCGCGGCTACCGGGCGTCGGGCTAAGCGACGATTACTGCTCGTCTCCTTTTATTTTGTTGCTGGCGCAGATGCAAGATTATCGATAAAATAATTAAATGGTTACTCTCCAAATCGATTCCCGAGTTTTGTTATCGGGACTTGTTATTTGTTCCCTTTTGCGGCTCGCGAAATAGGAGGACCGGTTGGCTTTTGTTGCCGAGTCCAGTCGCTTTATTTACTACATAAAATAAATTAAGTATTTTAATTAAAATACGAGTAAATGTGCAACAATTCTTTACAGCATCGAAAATACGCGTCTTATCTTAATGGTGATGGTGTCGTTGTTGCTTCTATGCTGGGCTGGCAAAGAAAATAAAATCAAAGAATGCATCGGCTCGAGCGGCGCTGGCGCAGATCTAAGGAGGTGTTCGAGGAAATAAAAAAAATGTCACTAGCAATATGTCACTATTTTGCTTTCATTGTCAACCTACATAACTATAAGGGCTAAACAGGAGATAACCCAAGGCTATCTATCACATTTGGGTACCTATATCACAAGAAGATGACTGACATCCACGTATTGAGCTAGCCCCAAGTAAGTAAAATATTTTAGAACAAATAGGTACATTAGATGAACATCCAAGACTGGGTCTTCGAAAAAAAGAAAATTTTCCATCTTGACCGGACCGAGGTTCGAACCCGGGCACCCTCGTGTCGCAGGCTGCCGTGTTAACCACTGCGCCACGGAGTACGAATAAATAGCAACGCAGCAAATCCACACAACATTTATATCTATAACCGCCAACGAGTTGAATTCATTGCTCGCGTCAGTTTTTCCGAGTACATATAACCCGACAGCCTTTAAGACTAGAGTGAACAGGCATCTTCTAGGCAAGCTCGCTCCATCATAGATCTTGTCTTTACCCTCTGGGTCAGTCTAAGGTCAAGAGTAAGCTTTATCAAAATAAAAAATAAAAAAATGATAACGTGTGTGCAAAATTTAATGATGATCGGTTCAGTAGTTACAACGTGAAAGCGTAACAAACAAACAAATAAACAAACAAAATCACATTCGCATTTATAATATTAGTTAGGGTTTATTCACAAAACAAAAATACACATGTTCCATAACTTAATACTATAACATTAGGTATACATTTAAAACCAACCTTGTAACGTTTCTGGCGCAAAATGCCCAAAATGCTGGCTGCAATAGGGGAAATAAATGGCGACTCTCGCTCTGGCACGTTATTGGTGCAAAGGAAAGGTGAATAAAAAATCAACATGTCATTACAAAATACTCCATACCTAACTAACCATTTTTGGTCAGTTAATTTTGTCCAGCAAAAGTCTTAATAAAAACCTTTGCAGATTGAACAGTGCATTGACTGTATGATGCTGTAGCAAGGCGCTAATGAACAAGCTAATTATTTCCATCGCGACTCCATCTGATGCTGCGCCACCTACCAGAGAATGAAGGTTATAAATAACTTTGGTTGCTTGGTACCACGGACGATCTCTGTGACGCACGTCCGATCCAGCACAAGTTTTTCGTTTACCTATAGGGGTAGTTTTGAAATAACCATTGCTATCAACTAAGGAAAAATTAGTAAGAATACCTGAATATTATCTTCTTTTTTTGCAGTGGTCTTTCGTACTCTGAAATTTTGAACGAGGGTTACTGACATAGCTCAGCGGATTAGCTCTTTAAAGTGGCAGTGGGCGGGGCACATAGCGTGTAAAACCGATGGCCGATGGGGCAAAACGGTTGTTTAATAGCGACCACGTATTGGTAAGCGCAGCGTTGGACACCCACCAACCAGGTGGTCGGACGACCTGACTAAGGATGATGCAGGCCACTTCCAACCAGTTATATTCTTATAAATCCTAGGGGGAGTCATCTATGTCCAGCAATGGACTTCTTCTGGCTGAGATAATGAACGTACTTCGATAGGCCTTAGGCCATAAGAGGCTATAATAAGGTACTAAAGAACTAGCTAAATATCTCGATCATGGCACAATCTGATGCTGTGTCACCTTCCGATAAATACTGATTGAAACTTTAATGCTTCTTATTTAAAAGCCAGGCCTTTGCCAGTAAAATACTACTGGTATACAGTGCTAGTTATCTGCGACAGTTTATCGTAGGGTGAAACCTAAATGCACGCGGATCAAGTCGCAGGCAATAGCTTAAACATAAAGGCTGCCAAATTACAACAAGTACAGGCTGTTACCTTTAGGCATACATACATATTATCACGTCTTTATCCCTTACGGGGTAGACAGAGCCTAAGGTCATCAGATCGAAAGGCCAAAAGAGAAGCAGCTGGCATATTCTCAGATTTTTATTTTCTCCCAGACCAGCATGGAAGAGGCAACTTTAAATATCTGTTGTTGGCCACTTACAAACACAAAAAAGCAAACAAATTCCTTCCCTGGCCGACGTCTTAATTGTGTGCCGATAACTATGGACTTGGAGATTTATAATGCTACCGAACGTATTAATACCTTTGTCGGCTTCTAACTTATCAACCGGCTTAGAAAGGCTTCCGCCGACGTGTTTTAGGGTTCCTTTACACATACGTATAACCTATCCAGCTGGACAGCAACTGCCCCCTTTTGGCAGCTTGGGAAAGGCACACTTAAGAAAAGCATAGATTTGTCATAAATTTAATTTTATGACCTTTCTAAGTCACTTGTAGGAATAAAATTAGTAAAAATGTGTACATCCATAGCTCAAAAGATTCAAAGATTTGGACATGTCAAGTCGAGAGTAACAACCAGATATCAATAAAATATATACTACTTATTAACTAATGTTTACCATACATGTAGGTACTTGTGTGCAATTTAGTAATATATCATTGATATCTGGTTCTGAAGGTAGGTAGGTTCTGAAATTGATATCTTTCATTCAAATAATGTTTATTATGCATGGCCGTGATACAACGGTACAAAACGTATCATGATTATTTTAAACGTGAAAATTTTAAAGTGTACGTGACAAACACTGGTGTCAGATTTTTTAAGCTGCCTAAAGGCATCTGACATGACTTAACGACTGCCATCAAAGATGACAACAGCCGGGACCAACGGCTTAACGTGCCTTCCAAAGCACGGAGGAGCTTTAGATATTTCTATGCCACTTGCTGTCACCCATCACAATAGGGACTGCGGCCAGGGTTGCTTAACATGCGTTAACGATTTCTATGCTCACGACCACTAGGCTATCACGCTCCGGAAAAGAAAACTTAATAATACTTTTTATAAGTTCACCGATCAGTACATTTCTGTGAGCTGGTCGTATTTGTATAGGAGGTCAAAATTTGTTGCCATTTTGTAATCTAGACCTATCATTATTATCATCATCAGGTCATTTTAGTCTTCACTACAGGAGCACAGCCCTCTCTGTATTTCTAGAGCCATACTTGGCCAGAGCAGTCAGCTACTCGTATAAGGTTTTATAATGAAACTTAAATTTCACCATGAACCATAAATGAACCATTGTCTTTCCAGTGTTACGGAACCCATCGTGTCTAAGACGTACTCCGTCGGTTTTACTTTTTCTCTCAGCCGCACGGTAGCCACAAAACGTAAGTTAACATGTAAACAGTTTATGCGCAAATATCGGGATTTAACGACCAATAAAGGAGTTTTTATTATTACTTTGCACGTGATTTGTTACGAGACGCGGTAATTTACATATTATCGCGGTGTTGACATTACATTCTGGAGATCGTGCCGTATCCTGCGATGTGAAAAAATTAAGACGTTGCAACGCGAAAAATGTATGATACTACAACACTTACGTGATAAAAAAAATAAGTGTTTTTTTCTAATTGGATTCAAACAAGATAAAAATCATAATATTTCAAAGTCAGCTGTGATCTGACTTAGTCATACACCTAACCCAAAATCACAGCCCAAAGGGTCGCCGGCATCTATAAATATAATATCTATAACCTTGCTAACCTTGAATTGGCATCCACTAATTGTATAAATCCATTATGAATCAAAACTGGTCACTCTATAAACGGCAATATCGAAAAATAGTACGTAAATGACCCGTATTTGATCATTGACTAGCTCCGTGGCGCAGCGGTCAACACGCCAGCCTGCGACACGGAGTGACCGGGTTCGATCCCCGGCCAGGTCAAGATGGAAAATGATCTTTTTCAAATTGGCCTGGGTCTTGGATGTTTATCTATATATGTATTTGTTATAATATATATTATCGTTGAGTTAGTATCCCATAACACAAGTCTCGAACTTACTTTGGGGCTAGCTCAATCTGTGTGATTTGTCCGTATATATTTATATATTTATTATTATTATTATTATTTATTATTGGCTCTGCCTCACGTTAGTTTTAATTATATAAGCTGGCTATATCTACTTTTAAATAAAGTCTACATTCTGCGGCTACGATACGAGCAACTCTTTTGATCTACATTCATAGTATCACGTCTTTTTCCCTTGCGGGGTAGACAGAGCTTAGGTCTATAACACCTCCGAAAGCCACGTTCAGCGTGTTGGTGCGCTTAGGTGAAAAACGGAATAAAAATAGTGATGGGTTGTTAGCCGCATCGCCGATTAACATGACTCCTCGGAATTTTGCCCTTTCCCTCGATTGGCTTCTTCCATGCTGGTCTGGGAGAAAATAAAACAACGTAGAATGTACCAGCTGCTTCTCGAACCGCGCAGATCCTAAGAGCTCTTTTCATCTGCGATTACAAAATACATACTGCCGATGATAAAGAACAGAATAGCATTGTCGCCTGAATATTGAAATTGCGATGAAATCATTCTTAGCTCTAATCCGAAGACAAACTAACGTAAATATTTCCATCTGATTATTTCAACCATAATGACGCCCCTCGGCAGTGACCAGAAAACAGTTTTTCCCCCAACTCAAACAACGGTACCTCACAAAGAAGAAGCGTAACACCATTAATTAGATAACTATCTCGGATCTACCGGTAATTGACTGTAGGGAGCGATTTCACGCTATCGCCGAGCGGTAGAGCGGTAAAGGTCGAAATTATTTTATTGACGGAAGCCTATCCCGATACCGATACTCATTAAGGCGGAGGCGGCTACCGAGCGCGGTATCCAGTGGTATCGCGGGTGATGTACAGGGTGATTTCGAAAATATTACAACGGATGTCAAATCTCTCGATGTATACTGTACCTTATGAATGGTCACTCACCTTGACAATAGCTTCTTCTCTAGGACCTATACTATAATTCAAAAAATATTCTACATCATATAAAGGATCGAACTGGCAGAAAATGACCCATGTAACAGCAGTTAAAAAGAACCCTAATACTTTCTCAGATTTGTTAGATTAACTTTAAACGTTTGTCTGATTTTTTTTTGTAATGTACGATGATCTCGTATGTTATAATACCTTTTTTTTAGAATTAACTTAATAAAAAACCGTAACTATATAAGAACACAAACCGTTACTATATAGGAGGCCTATGTCCAGCAGTGGACTTCTTGCGGCTGATATGATGATGATGATATAAGAACACGGTTCTAACTAGAATTAAAAAATGTATGGATTTCCTTTAAATATAAACGCCAATAGCGAATAGTCTATGCAAACATATTATGTTTTTAAATTGGAAAAGCATCTAATTTTCGAGCTGCTTCTCTTTCCGATCAGATTGTAGAAGCCGGACGAGAGAATGAGCGAAAATCTAAGGAATCGTGACAACAGGCGGTGTAGCTAGCAACTCATCACTATATTGATAACATTTTCAGCCTCTACGCCCCCACCTGCGCGCTAATCTTAACTTTTGGGACTTATGCCCTTAGAGTCTGTCTACCCTGTAAATTATAAAGACGACAAAAGTTTTCTAATATATTAAAATTGTAAGTAAATAAATTGAAGATAAAAAGCAATGGCGAAGGACTAAAATTAGTAGCCGAGCCTAACATTATGGGAGAAGTTAAAGTACACAGTCTTCGCCGGGTCAGTCACGTCGAAAAAATGAAGAAGGATTGGGAGGTGAATAGAGCATACCAGGGCCGGCCGATCTGTCGCAGGTCGGTGGGTCGTCCCAGGTATCGCTGGAGCGACGTAGTGATAGCCGCGAGCTGCAAGTTGGCGACAACTGGCGCTGGCGTTCTCTTGTGCTGGAGGCCAAGACTCACTTTAGGCCGCTGAGCCAGGATATTATTTAAGTATATTAAAACTATCATAGCACACAATTTTATCAGGTCTTTCTAGTCTCCACTGCAGGAGCATGACCCTCTCTGTGCTACCGGAGCCATATTTGGCCAGAGCAGGCAGAAGATTTGGCCTACACTCTCCTCGCTGGCATCTGGCCAGTGTACGTTTACTTTTTTTTATATGGGCACACAAAATTAGGATTCTGGTTAGTACGAAACACCTCAATTGAGAGATTTTCTTTAAGCATAAGAATGCATTTGAAGTCGTCTCGACTTATAATCAAATAAAGGAATTGTAAAAGAATTTTCAAAATCCAAAAGGAAACATCCTATAGCTGCGGCTGGCGCGCCGGCAGCGTACGGATTGAGTTAAATGCCTCCTTATCTCAGCCCTAATGGCCCGAGAACATGTCAATTCATCACTTGTATGTCTCACACGCTTTTATTTCTCAAAATAATCCTTTTTCACCTTTTATTTACCGCGCGGCCACCGATGCACCGATATCAGAGGACTGAACACTAACTTGTATGAAATCACATTTACTCATTAGGAAAATGAAAACAAATGTTTCTTTACATGCCTAATAAGAAGCTATGAAAATGAGTATCACTCGAATTATAATCAATCCCAATAATAAATATGTAAGGGTTGGTCATGGAGTAAGTTACTTTGTTTTCATAGATATCGTGTTTATAAGCTCTATACATGATACTGGAACTAAATTGTCAATTTATTGTTGTTTATTTTTCTGTATCTATGTATGTAAGTGTATTCCTCTATAATTTTTAAACGAATTAACTGAATTTTATGAAACTTGTTAAATAAATATTAGAACGTACAGGACAAAGGGTAGGCTACTTAATTTTTTTCTCCAGTTATGATAAGACGTGGCTAACATACAAACATAATGTAATGTACGCGAACGGAGTCGCGGACACAGCTTCTTCTTCTTCTTCTTTTACCTTATCCCACTTTTTATGTGGGGTCGGCACAGTATGTCAGTTCCCTCCATTTTGATCTGTCACCTACCATATCCTATGTCGCTCCTTTTTTGTTCATACTCTCCTTGACACAAACCATCCATCTTTTCTTAGGTCGTCCTCTGTTTCGATTTCCATTTACCTTCAGTTCCAAAGCCTTCCTTGCGATAGGACTTTCTTCTCTCCTCATCACATGCCTATACCAGCTCAGTCTATGACTATGGAGCTTTTCAATTACTGGCGCGACTTTCAAACTTCCCCTTATATACTCACTAGCTTTCGCCCGCGGCTCCGCCCGCGTCAATGTCGATCCCTCGGGAATAGTACTTTTTCCCGGGATAAAAGGTAGCCTATGTCCTTCTCCGCACTCCAGAGAACTTGTATGCAAAATTTCATGATCCGTTCAGTAGTTACGGTGTGAAAGCGTAACAAACAAACAAACAAATAAACAAACAGACAAACTCACTTTCGCATTTATAATATTAGTAAGGATAAGGATTCCGTATTTTATCCATTCTTACTTATTATTCACACATAGTCGCGGACATAGCTACTTAATGTAATAAGAAAGTAACGTTGCTTTCAAGAGGGTTTATTGATGTCTTTTTATTTAATGAGAATTTATCATCATCATCATTACAGCCGTACGTAGTTCACAGCTCACACACAAGCCTCTTCCAAAGATTATTCGTGCTATAAGAGGATATTGCCATACTCATCACGATTGGCAGGCGACTTGGCAAGCACAGTTTCTTTGGTCTTTTTTTTATACCACTTAGTAAGCAAACAGGCATACCTGATGGAAAAATTATTACCACCTTTTGGCTTCTTTTACTTCCGACTTAATCTTTACGAAGTAATCTATAATATTGAAAATATATTTCTGGAATACGTGATTGTACCTCGAGGCAGTATAGATTCAACCAACCTAAAAAAAAACGAATAACGTAAAACTAAATTTAGAAATTAGTTTTATTTAAATAATTTAGTTATTTAAAACTTTTATGTCACTCTTGGTAATCTTAGTTCAAAGCGCAACTTCAGAAGAAGCGGCATCGCGCTGCATCATTTTCTCCAAAGCAAAGCGACAATGTCGGTAAACCTTAATAATACTCACACGAGAGACTTTATTCATAAGGACAAAAACCCGCGAAACTGTGTATAAGTACATTTACCGCGGTAATTTTATTCCATTTGTGCTTTATGAAACGAAGCGCGCAATTAACAATCTTTTTGATGATGTTGTGCTTGATTTATTGACGGAAACACCACGTAGTATACGAAGCTTTTTATTTGCCCAAGACCAGTGTCGGAAAGAAAAAACAACAAGAAAAACAAAGGTTTATCTAGGAAACGGAGAATCTTGACAATTATTTAAAAGTAGATCCTTTGGGAACAGTAGATTTTTTTCAGGATAAAATGCCTTTTATCCTGGAAAACTGTTGCCAATAATAGTTCCCAAGGTAGAGTAGGGCAGTTCTCAAGTATAGGGTACCCTTATGTTCTTCTCAGGGTCTCAAACTAGCTCCACATAAAATTTTTGGTCTAATTGTTGAAGCGTGATGTGGTAACAGATAGACATAGTTGATTTCGCATATAATATTAGTATGGATATATATGATAGGTGATAGGCAATTGTCTATGAAGAAAGATAGAAAAGGGAATAAGAAATAGTGCCATTTCTCACTATTTCTAATTCACCTTTTCCATCTTGAAACTATATAATCTTATTGCCATATTGCCATCTTGCTAACAAATCCTAAGTCTTGAGACATTTCTCTCAGTCCACCTTGAAGAAAAACTTAATGTTATGTCTGTTCTCTTTCTTCATCAATGCACATGGCTTTTATGGCATTTTAGCATCATCATCATCATCATCATCAGATCTTTTTAGTCTCCACTGTAGGAGTATGACTCTCTCAGGGAGGCTCTATTTTGATGATCGATGTTGTTCTAATTTGTACATAATTTTGTACCGTAACAGATTTCAATGCATAGGGTATTGTTACAATCTTTATTTTATCCCAGCTTATTTAAACATTACTTTTTGAGAACACCTACTACTTACTTATCTTGAAAAAAAATGTTAACATCGAGTCCTATATAAACATAGGAACAACCGCCTTACGGGAATGCAAGTGGCATTGCCAAGTGAAAGGAGATGCAAATCAGTGTCTTGTCAGTCAGTCAGTCAACGTGCAGATATCAGTTTGAATTTAATTGGTTACTGAAGACGTAATGCGTGCACTTTTTAAGGGAACGCTTCTGTACACTCTTAGCATATTGTAAAAGATTAAAAGGTAACAAGAAAGACACAATTTTCACAGTTCTTCGGAACCGCCTCTCTGCCTCTGACGTGGACTTTTTAACGACTACCTGATGGCAGACGGGATCAACGGCTTAACGCGCCTTCTGAAGCACGGAATCATCTTTATTAACAGACAATCAGGTGATTCAAGCCTGCAGTGTCTTAAGAAGAAGTGATACATAAATAAAATTTGCTAAAAAGACACTGTTGTAGATACCAGTAGGAATTTAATAAGAAACTGAAGACGTTATGCATTTTTTAAGGAAATGCTTTTGTAAAGCTGTACACTTAAACTGACTCGCTGTTAATTGATTGATAGACACCAGCAAAACATTATTTTTTATCACACGATGTACTTATTGGAATGTTAGCGTATAGAATTAACATAATTAACAATACTTCACAAAATATTCCTAAACTCTTGCTTGTTGGAGATATCCCATTGCTATCGATTCTTATTTATTAGGTAAGTTTGAAAATTCCATTACAGTATAAGTTTCCTTCAAATGTTTCATTTACTAGGAACATGTGATATGATCTTTAAAAAATAACATAGGTAAAAGAAACGGGAGCTTAACCTTCGGTTTAAAGTGGCCTTTTAACCGTTCAACCTACATCACGTATAACTATATAAAAAAGACTAATGACTTTAACATAAAAAAAGCAAGACTTAAAGCTCATATTTTTCTACGCTCAGGTTAAATTTCAATTTTTATTTCTTTCCTTCATAATAAACATACATTTGTGTTGAAAAGCCTTATATAATTATAAAGTTCCGAAAAATCATAAAATTCAAAGTAATACAAGAAGAAGTCGATACGACATTTGAACCTTCAAAAACCGTATCTATGTTTTCTTAAAAGGCCGGCAACGCTCTTGTCACACCCCAGGTGTTGCAGTAGTCTAGGGGCAGTGGTTATCGCTTACCATCAGGTGACCCGCTTGCTCGTTTGCCGCCATATGTCATAAAAAAAAGAAAATCGTAGAAAATTACAAAACATAATAAGCATCATCATCATTAGCAGCCTGCACCAGTCCACTGCTGGATGTAGACTTCTCCCAAGGTGCGACATTTTGCTCGACTACCAGCTATGCTCTTCCAATTGCTGCCAGCCGCCCTGAGCAGATAATAAGCATGTTGTCAAATAATTAATAATTTATTACAGATTCAGAAATTGTTAAGATGTCATAAACTCCTAAAAGCTATAATAACACACTTAACTCTAAAGATAAGATAGTTAATAGATTCAGGTGTTACTTTGCGGAAGTCAAAGCTACATTTACTTTGAGACAATTTGAATTGAAGCACGCAAAGTAAATTGTCTCAAAGTAAATCTAAAGATAAGATTATTAAAGTTCCCGTATCATCATTTCGTGTAGGTGACACGGTCAAACGACTATGCAATCTGGTGTCAGAGTTCTTCGGGACCGCCTCTTGGCCTCTGACGTGGTTCCTTTAACGACTACCAGATGGCAGCCGGGACCTTCGAAGCACGAAATCATCTTCATTATCAGACAATCAGGTGATTCAAGTCTGCAATGTCCTAACCAAACTGGAAACAACTAAGCAAATTATGCTTCAGAATCGAACCCACGACCCCCGGGTCTACAGGCAAACGCCTTAACCACTGGAGCACAGAGGCTGTTCCCGTAAAATAGGTGCTACCGTAAAAATTACACTTTCCATTGGTCAGATTATGCAAATGAGTGAACAATGTCTAAATATAAAAAGCAATTCAACTAATAAAAATGTAACCTGGCCGATTTAAAAACACGTACTCGAGGTCATTCCCACCAAACAGTAGCTTAATTTATGCGTGTAAGGATTGGGAGGAAAAAAGGAAGGTATGAGATATCGGGAATGAAAGACACCGCTATCGCTGGCCGGTTAATGATGTTGTCGACACGGGACTTCAATTATAACTACAAGTAGTATAAACGAAACCAGCTATGTATTATTTACGGGGTAAACAGAGTTCCCGAAAAGTAAAATCATGTTTATAGTGTTTAAGGTATCTTAAGAGTCGGGAACGCATCAGCAGCTCCTCTGGTGCTGCAGATGTCCATGTGCGACGGTGACCACTTTCCATCAGGTGGCTCGTCTGTTTGTTTGCCGTCAAATATACATAAAAAATATATAATAGAAAAAATATATTTATCTAGATCTTAATACACTTCAATATTTACACATATAATACTAGTGATCTGACCCGACGTCGCGAGGGGGCAATGTAGATACTAATATGGGGTAGTAAATTATACACAATCTTCCTCTGGAATCACTATATTTATTGCTGATAACTGCATTATATTTAAATTATTAGATATTAAATGTAAATGTAGTCAATGTATGTTCTTATAGTGTAATGATGGAATGTGCACGAATGAGTGTGATGTAATCTTTAGTCTACGAATTGATCATAGACAGGTACGTTCATTAGCTGTTATTTAAGTTTTCCTATGTATTTTCTCGAAAAGTAATTTGTGCATTCTTATAAGAAAATAAATTCTTTAAACCTATTATAATCCATTGAGTAGTTAAAAAGATCTAAGCATACAGACAGCGGAAGTGACTTCATTTTATACCATGTGAAGATAAAGATAAAGATTAGACAGGCAGTCGCAAAGGACATTTGAAATTAAAATTCGAACCACTTTCTATATATGGTCACAGATTACTTAACTAGTACCAATGCTAAAATCAAAACAATCTTTCTTATCACATAGGTACACTCTTCCTCAATTAAACGTATTCCAGTTTGTAATTGTTCTAAATCTATTTCATAGTTCATAACAGCTGCCTCAATATTTTTATTTTAATTATATTACATACACTGGTGGAACTGTAATGCATATTCAGCCTTCTACAGACACTATTCTCTAACCTGATGTATACTAGTATTATACATGGTGAAATTTTGATCGTTTTGGACCCTTAAAGGGGTGACTCAGACCATCAATATGAACAACTTTTACTATGGGACCAATGCTGAGAACTCAAAAAAAATTCACCATGTATAATGAAATGTATACTTGTAGCTACGTCATTATTAAATGCTAAAACAAAGGTTTACTCACGTATTTTTTTTACGTTGTTTCAGCATTTATTCATTCATTCATATTTATTAATATTTAATCAGTCAGCTCGCGTAACTTTTCATAGTAAGTGTCGTTCAAGAGATTATTTTTAAGTTTTTTGGAGGAAATAATTACGTTTATACTTTTTTATCCACATCTGTGGTGAATGAGAGCCTTGGGTCCGCATTGTGATATCATGTTAGTTCACACAATTCATGCTATAATATGATTTTTCAAAGCTTTTTGTACAACTGACCGCCTATTTGACGTCAATTTCAATCCTAGCTTTTATCTGAGCTAACCATTTTTTTTTCTAGCTCTCCATGTCCCACTGCTGGGCAAAAGCCTCCCCTCTTTCTTTCCACTTTTCTCGATTTTTAGTAGTATCCATCCAGTTCTTATCAAAGGCTCTTAATTCATCATAATCTAACCATTAATATTTAGGAAATAGCAATTAAACTATCGCATTTGCCTTAGAAAAGCTGTTCAGTTTTAAAAAATATTAATGTTACTGTAAATATGGCAAAATAATAACTCACCCCTTAAATGACTACTTGTTATCCTTGGGCTGAAGAAGAAGAAGCAATTACATAATTACTTTATGTTGTCTTAAATATGGTTACCGGCCGTTAACGGTAATTGCACGTCACGTAGATCAGCCCCGGAGTACATTGGTGCAGAGCCTAAGGTTTATGAAGTCAAGCTACAAATCCTATAACTTACTTGCTTAGCGTTTTAACTCTTCTATCTGAAGAGAATTTTAGACATAAATACCAGAAGATTATATTTCTTCTTCTAAATAATCATTATAGATTTAACTCAGCACTATAATAGAAACTTTTGAAAACACATCTCTCCAAAGAAGCTTACTTCGTTTACTCTGGTAAAAATGCAGAAACCGCAATGACATGTCAAAACCATATTCCAGCCACTTTGGAGTCCAAAGTTTTGAACTTCCTCATTCGTATAGTATATTCAAGATAGACCTCCTTGGCAATAAGAAACAGCAAATCCTAGAGACGATGTAGTCAGTGTAGGTGAAGAAACTATGTAAGTAACGACTTATTTTCATTTGTTAGCCACTTAACATTCTATATTCAAGTTAATTTAATATATTTAATGTTGGTTAAATGGATATAAGAAATGGTTGGAGTGATTATGATCTCTAGCTGGCAGTTTAGTTTCTACTCTTGTCTCCTCTGTAGATAAGCCGTATAGTACACCAACATAATGCAATTCCCATGGTAATTATAAAACCCTACAAATCTTGCAAATTAACTGTTATTTGTGGAAATTTAAAGCCTGAGACTCCACGGCAAACACTAGAAATTAATTATAGTACAATTAAATATAGGTATTATGAATATATTAAATACATTCATTATTGTCATGCCCTATTTATGAGTCGAGTATCTCACGAATATAAACCTGTTCATGTAACCAATCTTTCAGACTCGAAATACGAGTATGATAACAAATTCAATATGAATGTTAAGTTTAGATGTTTATAAAGATAAACTAGTCATCAGGCTGATAGGAAAGGAAAATACACGATATTTTAACTTGATGTTATCCAAAATACAAGCTAAACAAAGCTTATAAACATCTAAGACACCTCTCCAACCCGTCTGGCCAGCGTGGAGAGTGTAGGCCAAGTCCTCTGGCTGCTCTGGCCAAGTATGGCTCTAGCAGTACAGAGAGGGTCGTGCTCTTGTAGTGGAGACTAAAAAAGGACCTGATGATGATGATGATGTTATCCGAAATATGTGCGAGCCAATGGTCTTCAAACAAAGTGAACGGGCCTGGTCGTCAGTAGGTAAGTAAAACTGCGGTCTTTCACCAATTTACTTTATAATCGTCATCTTTCTTCGAAATCGGTCGTCAATAGCGTTATTTTTCTCCAATATGTCAGTCAGTCCATCATCGTAATAGAATCTATGTCTATGCAATATAAATAAATATATCTAATAAGATCATTTTCCATCTTGACCTGGCCGGGGATTGTATCCGGGCACCCTCGTGTCGCAGGCTGGCGTGTTGACTACTGCGCCACGGAGCTCGCCAAAACAGTCCAAAAAAAAGGCCATAACACCAGCGATATCTTAGATTATAAGGAACCAAGAAAATAATGCTGGATATCGGTACCCGAAATCCGAAGAATCATAGCTAAAGATGCAACCAGGATAAGGATCACATGAAATTATGATTAACAAAGAGTGAGTATTAGTAGTTGTCAAGGATGGCAAACCACTAAGAATATAAGTAAAAAATATTAACACAGTAGTTACTAAGTACTGCTTGTAGTGATTGAGTGAATAGGTTGAACCCAATTTTTTCTTTGAACCATTCAAGTATTATAAATTGTTTTTTTTCCAGTCACAAGTACAACATAATCTTAGAAAATCATCAACCCAGCGTCATCAATGAGCTAATTTCATCGGCATCAAGTTCAATACTCGCATCACGTCCGATACTGAGATTCCATCACTCGGTCGACAACGATGCGTCTAATTGGTGCTATAAATCTGGAATCCATTCATTGATCCCGACATCCCCGCTAAAGACACCGTTACTATAATAATAATATATAATAATATATTTATTTGCTTAAAATATGGTACATACTTTGTGAACATTTATGTTCAGATGGTTGCATTGTGCAAGTTAAGATATTTTCGATACGTCTGTGATGTTTGTTCTGGTCAAACTTAGATATATTATTGTCATCATCTCGTGAATCTATTAATTTTTGCTTTTTATGAATTAACCTTTATTTTTTTTCAAAACAGAATGATTCTGTGAAAGGAATGGCACGGATGGCTACAAAAGAGAGCCATGGAGAGTCCATTAGAAAAAATCGATCCAGCCGAAGTGAAATCCGATTAATTAGACTATAGTTTCTTAATGAACGGTATAAATCTACTGGCATTCCAATATTACATATCGGAGGCCGCGGCGGATTCCTTGTTAGAGGAACAAGGGAAACGCATTTAAGAGGTAGCAGTGCCTTATCGAGTTTTAGTCGAGGCTGGAGTCTTTCGTAAAATTACCAAGTTCGTAAAAAGACTTGTTCGTAAAAGGTCTTTTTTTGTAACTTTAGCCAAAAAATGATCCAACTGAAGCAAAATTAGATGTATTAGACTAAGTTCATTTATGGATGGTATAAATCTATTGGTTTCCAATATTACATATCCAAGACCATGGCGCATTCCTTGTTAGAGAAACAAGAGAAACGCATTTAAGTGGTAGCAGTAAACCTCGATAAGGCAGGTTTACTCGATGTTGAAGCCTTTTATAATAAGATTATACGCGTAAAAGGTCTTCTTTTAAATATGACTTATTGGGAATGCTTAGGTTAAGATTTACCCTTAATCCAAGCATGATATTCCAAATATACACATGTTCACTCAAACAGAAACGCTGTTAGCAGAACTGCATCTTTTTGTGAGTACGTTTTAAATTGGTTCTAATCTAGTGATTCACATTAAGCAATGAGTTCTCGATCTGCCTACCCTTTAAAAGAAACCACTTTAAGTTACCGAAATATTTTTGGTTTCTTTTTCCATGTCAGAAATCTTCTCTCGTTTAAAATTATTCTAAAGGCGTAACTCATATTTTTAAGATAATAATAATTGATTTTCTTCTACAACTTGAGCATAAGTCTCAAGTCATATTCTTTTAAAGAAACCTTGTTCTAATCGGGCGTGGAGATAAGCAATTAGAAAGGCGTGAAGAAATCAGCATTCACACCCAAGTCCTTGTTCTATTTTTTTTTCTTGTAAAAAATCAATAAGATTTCAAAAAAATATATGTTATTTGACTGCTGGTAGTTTGAATACGCATTGTATACTAATAAAACTTTTTAAAATCAGGTAAGTTTGCAGTAGGACATTAATTTTTCAATTGAGATCTACTACCGCAAATAGTAGTAGTAGTCAGTACCTTATCGGACGTGATCACGTGACAATAAGGAGTGGGCATATGCCTCGCATATGCGAGGGAGGTTGTGTTCACTCTCAAAATATTGAGTACGTTGATGCGTATCTAATTAAATAAAATTCGACTTCTATGGAATGAATTCAAAGCATAATAAATAGTTGAATTCAGTTAATTTTGTAAATGGTCTTTAAAAATAATTAATTATATAATAACTTTTTTTTAAATAGGTCGTTTTGCAGTAGGACTTTTTACGAATAAGACCAAACCCACTTAACCACAAGCGGAGCAGTAGTCAGTACCTTATCTGGCACGGAGATAAGCAGATAGGCAGGTGTGTGGGAGGCAGTGTTCACACTCTAAATCTTGTGTTTATTGGTGTGTAAGAGCGTAATTGTGGAAGTCAATGGGAATTCAATAACACTTTTTCGTACAACCGGAAATAGTAAGTCAGTACTGTCATCAATCTAATTAGAATATATTAAGGACCAACTGCTTTGTACTGATTCAGTTTCATATAAGATCAAATAAGAACTTTTAAAATGTAAGGTTAAAGCAATGCAAAAAAATATCAATAACAAAAAGTTAGGATACCTAAATAAATCACGCTGAACCGGAAACCAGTGATGTGGAAGGGCTTTTGAATTGTTATCCGAAAAGATGTAGACGATTTATCAAAAGGTTACAGTTAGGTGTTAGATAAAGTCGGCTTCCAAAAATTTAATTTGGAACTTCTTTGCGGATGCCTACATGCAGAGGAAACGATTCAGTTAAAGAACTTAATGATGACGATGATAGTAATTTCTTACTGGCTTTAAATGATGACTGGTGAGAATAAATGGGTATCTCTTGGATAGGCATGTAACATACTCGTCTTCATCGTCACTTACCAAAAGGTGAGATGGGAGACAAATGCCTAATCCAACATTTAGTAAAAAAACATAATCCAATATTTACGTTACATTTGTCATTTAAAGTCTATAAGAAATACAGGGTAGTTTTGAATTATCTGACAATATTTCAATGTTGAAATCAGAATTCCAAATAGAATATAATTTTCCGCAAGAAAAAAAAAGACAATATAATTATGAAAAAGAAACTGTGACTTTTAATAGAAATTTGACCAGCTGATCCTTGACCTTTTTTCCTGCAGGTCTCAGGTCTATATTCTTTAGGGATTCCAATTCTAACACCAAAACACTGCTCGGTAATTCAAAATCACCCTGTATAACAAAGCCTTAAAATAAATATAAGTTATCACATAACAAAGGTATCTATAGTCTGTTAGTGTTAGTTTTGTTTTTATTTGGTTGCGTAAATAGTTTGAAACCCCGTTCAGAGTTTGTAGATTAGAGAATCTGACACAATTATAGCAATTTTTCGTATCTGCTCCCACTAAAGAAAAACATTGTAAAGCAACCTGTACACTAGTCAACTGTTTTGTAGTGTGTGAAATAGAGAAGGCAATAAATAAATATAGAAATGTATATGGACAAATCACACAGGTTGAGTTAGCCTCATAGTAAGTTCGGGAGGATGAGAATTCATGGGATGAGTACGGAATAACCCGACTTGTTGTAACGTTGCACCATGCCACCTGCATGCTGCATCTCATCCAACCTCATTTCTCTCATCCTGTCCATTTTTCATTCCTCATTTAATTTCAAATTTCATTCCATTCCATTTTTATATTACTTTCTCTTTCTCTCTCATCACTCATGAGTCAGTCTGCTACCACTTTTCAGTCTGCTACCACTTTTTAGTCTGCTAACATCTTTCAGTCTACTAACATCTTTGAGTCTACTACCATCTCTTGGAGCATAACAGTCTCTGTTATTAATTTATTAAAGTTGTAAAGTGAAGTTGTAACAATAAAGTTATTCTCTGTGTTCTGTGTGTCGAGTCTTGTGTTTTCCCTTCCTATTTATGTGAGAACTCGGCTAGAGCGCCGGGATAGTCGAGTCGAGCCCTCACATTGTGTTATGGTGACTAACCCCCAGGGTTAGTCTAAGGTCAAGAGTAAGCCTATTAAAAAAAAAAAAAAAAAATGGTATACTTATACTCAATGATACTATAATTTGAAACAAATACATATTCGGTCAGGGGTGTCATCCTAAACTGCCTGTCCGGTGGTTGCAGGTATAGCATCAGATACAAGCGCCCGGCCTCCCGACCTGCTACTTGCCATTCCCACATTCTTCCGAGTAAGTAGTATCACAATACCTTCATTCCCCTCCCAAATCCATCAAATTCATAACATTCCCCATTATAAAAATGCTTCTCATGGGCAGCAGTATTGGAAGTACAAGAAGTCAAAGAAACTGCGCTCTCCAACCTGCCTACCAAGAGTGGTGAGTATGGCAATGTCCTCCCGTGGAATGAAGAATCCTTGCAATGCAGGCTTAAATCACCTGATTGTCTAATAATTAAGATGATTTCGTGCTTTGTAAAGCACGTTAAGCCGTTGGTCCCGGCTGCCATCTGCCGGCCTATTTGCTAACTCAGTGACCAACGTTTTAATAGTCATTTCAAAATACATCGCGGATTTCCTATGTTTGATTAAAGATTTTTATTAAAGATATATAAAACGTAATGTACTTTGAAATGACTATCAAAACGTTGTACACTGAGTTAGCAAATAGGCCGGCTGGTAGTCGTTAAAGAAACCACGTCAGAGGCCGAGAACGGTCCTGAAAAACTCTGACACCAGGGTGTGCATGGTCGATTGACCGCGCGTCACTTACACGAAATGATGATGATTGAGACTACAATTAGTTTTAGCGTTGCAGTAAATATCGATTTTTATCAACGAAATTGTGAACAAATAGAGCTCGCTGTTATTCTTGTAAGTTAATTCTAGTGAAACAGAAATGTAATTAATGAAAATAGGTTCATATCTCAGATTAAGTTGGCAGTAATCATATATTTTTATCTACGCGTTGGCAACGGGACCGCGGCTTATACACGGACACGCCGACATTTATAACATTTTATTGAAAGGCAAAGTTCAATAATGTTGTCGTCGAGTCATCGACCTTAACAGTTTTAGGGTTCCGTAGCGCGAGCAATGCCAACTAGAGCATACTTTAGAATTTTTTTCTTTTAGTTCAATCGTCTTAGGATATTTTTGGATCGATAGAAAAGAGAGTATTTTTCTCTCTCATATTAAGTATTCTCAATGTGTGGAAAGAAACCAGCACAATATATTTTTGATACATATAATGTAGCCGTGTGGTTTCCGGCAGAGTAGAATAGGACCACTCCTAGTCTTACCATGGATGTTGTAAAAGGTGACTTAGGATTTATAAGCTAAACAAAGTTCATAAACACCCATGAGACCTCTCCAACCCATCTGGCCAGCGAGGAGAGTGTAGGCCAAATCCTCTGTCTGCTCTGGCCAAGTATAAATAATAAATAAATATATACGGACAAATCACACAGATTGAGCTAGCCCCGAAGTAAGTTCAAGACTTGTGTTGTGGGATACTAACTCAACGATACTATATTTTATAACAAATGCATATATAGATAAACATCCAAGACCCAGACCAATCTGAAAAAGATCGTTTTACATCTTGACTTGACCGGGGATCGAACCCGGGACCCTCGTATCGCAGGTCGGCGTGCGTAACCACTGCGCCACGGAGCTCGTCATGCTCCTGCAATGGAGACTGAAAAGTCCAGCATGATGATGACATATAATATGTGTGCCATTCTATTTTGCCATCTCTCTCTCCATTATTTAAATAATAAGCACACTTTAAAAGTAATCTTACAGATATAATACTAAATAAAATATGTAAAAATATCCCTTTATTTTTTTACCACACAATAAAGGGCGTATACCTACGGATCTCTTAGTGTGCTTATCTGACTTACACTTAACTTATGTTTTTTTATATTTTTTTTTTCGCTGGAATTAAATGGTGATGTTTCGTATCTACAAGACTATTTTCTAACCCATCCACTGATACACTATCAGAAATAACGATGCCACTGCGAAATAAAATAGCAAATTAATGGCAAATGAAACAGCTAAATAAAAAACAGCAAAGTGCGATCGGTTACGCTTATTATTAGTATGTTTTTTATACATAAATTAAGAGCCACTTAATTATAAACTGATTTAAAATATACTTTCCGTTTGGTTCCGCTAAAATGTTGACAAACTTGGGTTAAATAATTAGTTTAAAATTTTTAAAACGTGGATAAATGCAAATAAACTAATGAAATTAAAATTATTTATAATTAATTACACTATTATTATTGTTGTTATATCGTCAACCAGCTTTTGTTAACGATAATCCATCAAGAACAGTACTTTTTCCTGGGACAAAATATAGCCTATGTCCTTCTCCATACCCCGGACAACGGGTACGCAAAATTTCATGATGATCGGTTCAGTAATTATGACGTGGCAAGATTCTGTTTATAAAAGTTATGCTTTAGTCCTTGTTCTGAGAAAAGTTAATAAAATAGACTACTGTCTGATTGACAGACAGGTCGACAGAGAGGTAGACAGTAAGGTCCCATTTTTACTCTTTGGCAACAGAATCCTAAAACGACCGTCGGGTCATCATCGTCACGAGTGGATGGGTAAGTGGAAAAAGATATAGGAAAGCAATAATACTTTAGATCTTCCTTATAAGAGTGTCTTTCACATTAAATCAGTCAAACCCAGCTTGGACTATGCGAGTGTTTAGTCGAGTGATATAAGATATGTACCTATTTAACAAAATGATCACCGGATAAATATCGGCTTTGACACCTGTATTATTTTTACTGCAAAATATTTATTAAAAAAATATTATTATATATACTAAAATTATTATTAATAATAAACTTTAAAAATATGAAATATGTTTTCAGTTTAGACCAGTAGTACTGGCTTCATCGCATATAAATAAGAGATATTATATTAAGATGTATATAATTTGCCACTTGCTCGTTAGCTACCATATGTAATAAAAAAAAACATGTATCAGAAGTTGCTTGGCCAGTGGTCGCAGGTGTTGGTATGGCATTGGGTACACACGCTCGGCCTTCCCGAGCTGCTACGTGCTTCCACCGTTTCCCAAAACTTTCATTCCCTTCTCAGATCCATTAAATTTTTATACTTTTTCACCTTAAAAATACTTCCAATTGGCAGCAGCATCGGAAGCACAAGAAGTTTTTTTTTTTTACAAAGATTTGTGTTAGGCTTTTGTCTCCCATCGCACCTGATGCTAAGTGACGATAAAGACGAGGATGTTAAATGCCTATCCAAGAGATACCCATTTATTCTACTTTTGAATGTCCCGGGACTGTACTTGTCTGGGAATATAGACGCAGGCAGTTCATTCCACACCTTAGCTACTCGAACCAAAAAGGAACTGTCAAAGCGTTTAGTCTAAAAAGTTGTCTAGCAATGGACTTCATACGGCGAAAATGATAATCATTTTGATCAAAATGCTGATTATATGTGAATAAGTGTGTCACAGACATCCAATTCATTCTTTACATTACAATTACTAATTACTTGTCAATCGCATTGTAGGTACTTGCAAAAGTAAACGCATATTTTATTTTTAATCTTTTTCATATTCTAAAATGTTGATAGTATGCTGGCTGTCACTATATTATTGAATTAATAGACTCATATTATATGTTAAATTCACTTTTAACTACTAACTAACTATGTATACTCGACCGGGTAACTAGCATAGTCCGTACTAGGCTAGCAAAAACAGGTAAAACAACGCTTATCTATGATCATAGTTGAGCTAGACAACGCTGAGGTACCAGGCATGCAGCAGTTGCGAGGAGATGTGTCGACAGCCGCCGATGGAAAAACGCAAGTACTGGCGATCTTAATGAGAGTGGACAAACTGGCTGTCCAAGGGCCGACTCGACAGGTTAGCGAGGATAAGACTAAGTTTTATTATATTCTTTATTAAGCGGGCTTTTTCTGACTTCTTATTAACAAAAAATAATAATTTAAATATATCTGATAAGGAATTTTGTTAGGTATGTGAATTTGCGTGAAAGTGTCTAATAAAATAATGACAACATCATTTGATGTTCATCTTTTCGAAATCATTGTAATCAATGAAAATGGTAGATGCGTCATAAGCCGAATGCTTCCGATAGATGTATCCGAAGCCAAAAGCCACTTAAACAAAGTTACTTAGGTTGTCGTGCTTCCCTATCGCTTGTTCCGCACTCTCGCTTGCACGTAGAATGTGACACTTTTTCGTGCATGCAGCCGACGTTCATCGATTTATTCGAAGACGTTACATGTTTCACGTCAATAGATCTAAAAATAAGACACGTATTACGTATTCTTGATAAATCAAATATAATCATCAAAAATTTGCATACTGTAAAAAGTGGCTAAGTAGGCTAAGCTACACTTCTATATGTAACATCTTTCTGTACCCTATTTTATACAAATAAATCTTATCTTAAAAAATAACTAAAATGCTAGAAACTAACATAAATGGACTAAAGTACGGTCTTATCCTCACTAATCCCATCAGCCATCATAACACGCGCCCTAAAAGGCACTGGTATCATTACCCGACCGGTCGTAGCTACTGGCCACCTCCGCGGTGCGCTCCGCTCCTGGTAGCCCGACTTCAAGCGTCGAGTGTTGTTTTTATGCACCTATGTTTGTATTGCTATTGAGATGGTTACCTAGACCATTTAGAAAAATACAGCAATCCCAACCTTGTAATCGAGAGATAAAATTCAATTTCGATTGCAGTGGAAAAATTGTTAAATATGGTAGGTGCAGATATTTCATTCAAGTTTCTAAGTGCTTTATTGGTATTTGGAATATGACGTATACGATGTATATTTTTTAGAGTTCCGCAGACAATATGCCAAGATAATCAACAACTAGGTTCTTGGCAAGATGATCAATAACTTGGTTCTGCATTCCTGTGGTGTGTCAAGTGTCTCAGTTTGTCGTAGATCAAGTTAGAATAGTTACAGTTAGGTCCAACTTGCAGACCAATAGGAAATTCGAATTCTCATTATCATACAAGATGTTTAGTCAGCAAGTTTTCAAAATTTCAATAGACATGCAAAAATTAAGACAACACTGTGCGTGATATATCAAATTAAATAAGGAAATATCCTAAAGTTCTGTAGCAAACTAAGTTGGAGAATCGTATAGGATATTATTATTTTTATTTCGAACTGGGAAATATATGAAAGCGTCTCTATTTTTGCGTTTCTAGTCAAAACTTTTTCAATAACTGCTAGTCACTAGCTTATTAACTGGTTCAGTGGTTAAGGCGTTTGCCTGCAGACCTGGGGGTCGTGGGTTCGATTCCCACGGGAAACATACTTTATTTAGTTGCTTCCAGTTTGGTTAGGATATTGCAGGCTTGAATCACATGATTGTCTGATAATTAAGATGATTCCGTGCTTCGGAAGGCATGTAAGTGTTTACTTACATGCCTTCCGAAGCACGGAATCCCCGTTGGTCCCGGCCGCCATCTGGTAGTCGTTAAAAGAACCACGTCAGAGGCCGAGAGGCGGTTCCGAAGAACTCTGACACCAGGGTATGCATGGTCGATTGACCATGTCACCTACACGAAATGATGATGACTAGCTTATTCTTTTAAATGTAAATATTCTGTACATTATTTTCTACCAAGAAGCAGCTCGGAATGCGGGGCGCGCGTACTCGATGCCATATCTGCAACCTCACGATGATACCCCTGACCATCCTTATCCTTATCCTTACTAATATTATAAATGCGAAAGTGAGTTTGTTTGTTTGTTTGTTACGCTTTCACGCCGTAACTACTGAACCGATTATTATGAAATTTTGCATACAAGTTCTCTGGAGTGCGGAGAAGGACATAGGCTATCCCGGGAAAAGGTACTATTCCCGAGGGACCGACATTGACGCGGGCGGAGCCGCGGGCGAAAGCTAGTCATATATATTCCACCAGAACTCCCTATATGCGAGCGCAACCCACGCTAAGCAGTTATTATTAAGACTCCGTACCCAAGGAAAATACATAACATCATTACTAAGCCTCAGCTGTCGTTCCGTCCTTAAAAATTAAGGTCAGCCCACTAAGGTCATGTTTTGTGAGCGTTTTTTGTACTTAAATATTGTATAGTGGTACGGAACCCTTCCTGTGCGATTCCGACTTGCACTTGGCCGGTTTCATTTTAAATTGACGTTCGTCGTGGAATATTAATTCGAGATATTAAAAAAGATATGCTACTAATTGTCGAAGCATTGTGGCCGATGTGTGCTGGAATTTATTGGCGAGTTCCTGTGTCAAACGGGGAATTTTTCTAGTGAATATTTCGTACGTGAAAATATTTATGCTTCTTATCTAGTACTGGTATTAATAGAGACTTCGAGGGCACGTTTTAGCGTAATTCTGATGTCAAGTCAAAATTGTTTTTTTTTTTTAAATAAGAAAGTGGCCTTTGTAACTTGTTCTTCATTGTATCATAATAATCATCATTTTAGTCGTCCACTGCTGGCCTAATACGACTCACCCAAAGATTTTTCGTTCCATGTGAGGATTTTGCCATACGCACCACGCAGACGCACACACAACATGGTAGGTTGGCAAGCGTAGTTTCTTTGGCTTCTTGTTCTTCTGACGCTACTGCCCATTGAAAGCAACTTTAAGCTGGGAGCTTGGAGCTTTATAGATAGCGATATGTTAGATTTCGAAAGGGAGTCAAATATTGGGTAGTTGAGGTACAGGTAGTTGAGGATAACAGCCCTGAGTAGCACATATTAATTAATAGGGAATTAATTAAATCTATTTGATTTTTTATTAAAGGAATTTTTGATTTGTTGTATTTAATTTTTATTTGAAATATTTTTATTTGCTTCAAAATACTCACTTTCATCTCCTTCTCAGCAGTATTTAGTATATATGATTATTTGATAATATGTTATAATCAAAATATAATACTATTTTTAATATACAGGGTGATTTTAAATAACCTGGCAACATTTCATTTTGGAATCAGAATCCCCAATAGAATATACATCCGCAGAAAAAAGGTAATTTATGAAAAAAACTTAGACTCCCATAGAAATTAGACTAGTGTATCGTTGAATTTATATGTGAGGTTAAATTTTTTTTCATCAATTTCCCTTTTTTTTCCTGCAGATCTATTGGAGATTCCGATTCCAAAACCAAAACATCAACCTGTATAATGATCATATGATTGTGTGCCAAAATATCTTGCTATGCAGAATGTCACCTGGGTGTGAAATGATAATAAACTGTTTATAATTTGTTTTTAAATTAGCGTAAAGTGTTGTCTCCTTAATATTATTAAAACTAACGCGAGATAATATTTTAATATATGACAAAACATGCAAAAAAATGCATACAGTTTCAGCCTAGTCAGTACACTCGCCCTGAGGATGGCCTACTGACTAGGCTGAAACTGTCGGCATTTTTCGACTAAAAATACGTGAGTTAAACTGTTGTCTCCTTATTTGTAGCGCCTTCATCTGGCTATCTACAGCACGGCGAGATTACTACCAGCCTTCAGTGGCTACCAGGTAATACTAGATAGTTAGGCTACTGGACTTCAGAAAATTGCGCGTCGCGTCAACTGCCCGTGGGCATCGCTACTATTATTAAGTTGACGATGCTGAACTTATAGGGATATTTTGTGTTTTATTTTGAAAGGGTTTTTGCATGTAACGTGGAAAATCATCTACCGGTTTTATAAAAACCATGGAATTTACTTATTAATTTGATTTTTATTTTATAATATTATACGAGAAAAATATTGTGAAAGCTTTGACGCAAAAAATAGAAGAAAGAAGAAAAGTAGAAGAAAAATAGATACGATAGAACCAAACTTGTTAGTAGACCACTTTATTGATCGTGATTATTCAGAGCTATTATTACAATACCATTATAATATATAATAAGCAAACATTGGTAAGGTTATAATTTTAAAACTCATGTATGAGAGCTGGAACACTACGTTTTTTATCAATTCCCTGAAAAGCTTTGGCTTGAGAATTTATTCATAAACATATTTTTAAGCATTAACTGAACATGTGGAATACACTTATTATATGGTATCCAAATATGCCAATACCTAGGCATCTTAATGGCGTAGTAGTACGGTGACCTCATTTATAAAATATCTCACTTTCTCTCCCCTATCTCTTTTTGTCATCTGGCCATTTTATCAAGTAATTACGGCAGTAATGCATCGCAATCAGATAACGACTATAGTCTTTACAATGACCTAATTGAACTAATGAATATCTGCCTCCGTGGTCCAGTGGTTAAGGCGTTTGCCTATAGACCCGGGGGTCGTGGGTTCGATTCCCACGGGAAGCATACTTTATTTAGTTGCTTCCAGTTTGGTTAGGATATTACAGGCTTGAATCACCTGATTGTCTGATAATAAAGATGATTCCGTGCTTCGGAAGGTACGTTAAGCTGTTGGTCCCGGCTGCCATCTGGTAGTCGTTAAAGGAACCACGTCAGAGCCCGAGAGGCGGTTTTGAAGAACTCTGACACCAGGGTGTGCATGGTCGATTGATCGTGAAACCTACTCGAAATAATAAAAAACTAAATAAATTAACAAATGAAAAAGTCTGGAGTCTCTTCTGTAAACGTAATTTGGCAATTTTTATCTCGGGCATAAATACTTTTGTCCATGAAATCTTAATGCTGTTGTATTCAGTCACCTCGTGCAATGTCCATATGTCAATAGAAAGAAAAAGGGGTTGTCTAATCTATAACGGGTACCAGATGACCCGAAACGTCTTTTAAAAAACGGCTGCAATAAAAAATACAAGTTGATGTCTTCACGCGTATTAGTGTCACGCGTCAATGACGTCACACTATAATATGCGCGAAATAAAGTGACGAGAGCTTAAAGCCAATCTGCTGTTTGAAATTACTTTAGCTGAAAAATAGTCATATACGTTTATTGGTTGGTGATTTAGAGCTCCGTACTTAAAGGGTAAAAACGGAACCGTCTGTCCGTCCGCCATCTGTCACCAGGCTTTATCTCATGAACCGTGATGGACAGTTGAAATTTTCACAGATGATCTATTTCTGTGGCCGTTATAACAACAAATACTGAAAACAGAATAAAACTAATATTTAAGAGGGACTCTCATACAACAAACGTAATTTTTTGCTCGATAGTAATAGCGGCAATAGGTAGACGCTTAAAATAGTCACAGAATAATTAGTTCTATATTCACTTTAAAAATAAATAGTTAAATTAAAATAAAATAATATTCAAGGGGTTCTCCCATACGTTTTTATAAATAATGGTACGGAACCCTTCGTGCGAGAGTCCGACTCGCACTTGGTCGGTTTTTTATGTAGTCCTCATTCAAGTGTATTCCCGATAGCATCATCGGCTATCGAATGTCAGAGCCCGAGATCCGCTGTTGCGACAGCATGTGAGTTTGGTAATACTTAGGCTGTAACTCGTCTTCTTCCTCACCTTTTCGCTATAACAGGTCGGTTCTAGTATTTTCTCATACTTGCGTGACACCAACTCTCTTTGAGTAATTTGGGTACTTATATTTTTTACTAGCTTTCGCCCGCGGCCCCGCCCGCGTCAATGTCGATCCGTCGAATCAGGAATAGTACTTTTTCCCAGGATAAAAGGCCTATGTCCTTCTCCGTACTCCAGAGAACGTGTATGCAAATTTTAATAATGATGGATTCAGTAGTTACGGCGTCAAAGCGTAACAAACAAACTCACTTTCGCATTTATAATATTAGTTAAGATTATTTTCGAGTCAAAATGGTTATTTAAGTTTTTGAGATTTCTCTGTAACCGTTTTTGACCAGTAGATCAGGCCTCAGCGACTCCTAAATAAAAAAATAGCATTAGCTCTCTGACTATTACAAAAGTGAATTTCACGTAAAGAAAGTGTGTGGTATTCGATGATCGATCGCTCTCCGATGAGCCATAACCGTGAAACCTCGATTGCAGATTAATTCACACAAAGACCGGTCATTAGCTATAATTATATAGCTACTCGATAATTCAAAATATTACAAAAATTAATGTTCCCGTCGGGTCAACATTCACGCAGTAATTAATATTTTGACACAAAGCTACAAGTAAAGAATTTGGGTGGTATCCAATTAAGTAAATAACATTATTTTAAATCAGATATCAACCTACATAACTGTAGCATTTAAGCAGCTTGAAATATATGACACTAGCGTCTATTTCTCACACATACATACAAAGTATCACGTCTTTTTGCCTTGCGGGGTAAACAGAGCCTAGGTCTTTAAGACCTTATGGTCACATTTAGCATGTCGGAGGGCGTATAGATAGAAAACGGAATCAAATAGCGATGGGTTGCTAGCCGCATCGCCTAGTGACATGATTCCGCGGATTTTAGCCCAATCCCTCGATCGGCTTTTACGATTTGCGCGTGAAGAGAAGCAGCTGGCACATTTTACGTTTTTTTTTTCTTAGACTAGCATAGAAGAGATCATTTACACACATTAAATACATACAAACTCTATAATATCTATCTATATATTAATGCGAACTTCTGCAGACCGTCAAAAAGCGAAAAGTTGCATATTTAGGGCATGTGCTAAGGCATGACAGATACGAGTTGCTGCAAACTCATAATGATGGGCAAAGTCGCAGGGAAAAAAAAAGAAGTCTTGGTTGCGTAACATCAGGGAGTGGACTGGTATCGCGAGTGCAGCCGAAATGTTTCGCCTCGCTGGAGACAAGCAGAAATATGCGGAGCTGACTGCCATTTTTTATAATTATGAGGATGGCGTACTTACGTGCCCTCGTGTTCGCTGTAAAGATAGGCTACATTAGCCATCTTCGGGCGCACCAGCGCCAAAACACCGACTAGGAGTCCAAAGTGGTCGCCATGGCCGAAATCGGTCGGACTAATCATCATCATTAGAGGAAGAAGAAGAAAAAACTCTATTAACCATGTATACAGATCAGGCGTCTGCTTCGTTACTACTCCTTACTATACTAGTAAAAACTGTGGCATAAACCGGACACATTAATAACATAGTGAATTATGTTAAGACATACGCGTTTAATTAATGTATCTCTCGATCTAACACGTGGCGTATCAATATTATGAACAAATTATAATAACTCGATTAACACGTCATAGACGCAAGCAAGATAAAAAGCTTTACAGTTTAATATACCGTCTTAAAATAAATATAAGTGTAACCTACAGAACGGAAGTTCAAAGTGTCGCGACACTTTATCGCGACACCTCAGATATAGATGTTCATAGATGACGTAAATACACTTACCTCGTTTGTTTGAACTTTGAACTCCGACCAAGCGTCAAGGTGCGCTGCGGATACTGACAGACCGCGCGCGTCTGTTGTTACAGCCGGAAGGCTGCAAAAACTAAAAATCATTGTTGCGTGGTAACATACATATAAAATATTACGTCTTTTTCTCTTACGGGATAGACAGAGCCCAAGTCTATAAGACTTTATGGCCACGCGTGTTAGAGGGCATGTAGATGGAAAACGGAATCAAAATCCGCGTCCAGGGTTGCTGACCATACGTAATCGCTAATAATACTTAGACCAATTAGACCATCGGGCCCCAAATAAAGGACTAAATAATAAAAATTTAATAAAATACTTTGTTTATGGATATTGATATAAAATATGTACATATATTTCCAAGAGAAAAACAAACAAGTCGTAACTCCATTCTGTTATTGCAGTGTTATCTACCAATACAATAAATCACATCTACCTTCGTGCCGTTTGCATTAATTAAATATTATCAATTAGTGCGCATGAAGGACAGACAGACTGGAATACTTTGATCGATAGCTCTGTCTCTACTTCCAAGTTCGGCTTGAACTGCCCAGTTTACACGAGACTAGTATTAAGTACTTGTACTAACCACTAAACATTTTGTGGATTAACTAAACTAGCTTGGTCGCCAAGACCAATCGTTTAACTTTTAAAGGAGTGTTTGGGACTAGCAAGTTACTTTTAACTTGCTTTTCAAAACCTTAAGCTTTTGTTGTTCAACAAATAATAATAAGCACAGCAGGTATTTTATGTATAAGTACACTATTCAGGAGCAGCTGTTATTTCCTAATATTAGCCTATTTGCTGCATTTAAGGATTTTCATTTCATACTCAAGGTTGATTGATTCCTGACAAAGTATTCAATACACGCGTTTCTTTCCACACAACTTAACATCGGCAAGATACTAGAACGACGCAATCTTTGATAGTTAGTTACTTGAGTCGTGTAAACTAGACATGATTGGTGATGTAATGCGTTGCAAGAGGGCAGTCGTTTGTCATTCTTCGCCGGCTGTTAATTTGGCATGTTAAATATTTTAAAGAGTGGTAATTAAACCTGCAGCGAAGCCTTGAAACATTTAATAGAAGCTGTTTAAAATAATTACTGTAATTGATAAACCCATTCTATGCGGGTCTGCGAGAAAATAAAACAAAACCGTAGACTCCTTTTCGGTAAAAACCGTAGAAGCCGGTCGAGGGAAAGGGCAAAAATCTAAGGAATAATTCCAATAGGCGATGTGGCTAGCATCTATTCATTACTTAGATTATGTTTTCCACTTGTATGCCTACCAACACGTTAAATGTGGCCTTTGGGCTCTATGGCCTTAGGCTCTGTCTATCTTGTAAGAAATAAATACGTGATAATATGTATGGAAAATTCGTTGACAAATTCTGATGTGAGAGCAAAAAATGTGATTGTGTCTTGTGCAATTACTAACTAAGTATATTATGTATGGGTGTGACGTTGAAGATTCTTCTACAAACTAGTATGTGGAGTAGGAAAACAACTAATCCTTATTCCTATTTCCAGAAATATCTACATTAATTAATATAGTAATTTATACAAAGTTTTATTAACTTTATCTTCAAAGCGTTTAAGTTTAGGGCCCCATTAGCTATTTAAAAATTTGGTACAGATATCGTCTTTATGACAAAAAGTCAATGGTTGCAAACATCTATATGATTCAGTCGAATCAAATGTGTAAAAATAATGATGGATATTAGTTTTTTTTTTTTTTTGCTGTATCCAAGCTAACAATTATCGGCTATAGCGGCTAATAACCGCTAAACGCCGCGTTCCGTTGGCCCAATAAATTTGAACCAGCCCACAATTACATTGCGACAGATGCCTTATCAAAGTTACGCAATAACTTAGTACTAGTGAGGCGCTTTAACTGCAGGGATCTTGTAGCCGAAATTTCGTTACCAAAATTTAGACATAGCATATTGTTACAGACTTTCCGAGTGTTTTGCGATGAAATATGTAATACTTAGCTTTCGCCCGCGGCTCCGCCCGCGTCAATGTCGATCCCTCGGGAACAGTACTTTTTCCCGGGATAATAGCCTATGTCCTTCTCCGTACTCCAGAGAACTTGTATGCAAAATTTCATGATGATCGGTTCAGTAGTTACAGTGTGAAAGCGTAACAAACAAACAAATAAACAAACAAACAAACTCACTTTCTCATTTATAATATTAGTAAGGAAAGGATAAGGATAAGTATAAGTATATAAGTATTATAAGTATAAGTATAAGTATATAAGTAAGGATGTAGGTTTGCTGACCTAATGAAGATAAACCAGCTCAGATGTATTGCTTGCGTGTCCATTTTAGTTTTGTGTCACATCAAGTTGCCTCACTAAACTAAAACAAGTACGTTTCTAACTTTTAAGATAGTGCCGATGATATTGTAGCCGGTCTTTCGGTGCCAAAAATCTGTAGTGTTATTTATTATATCTAGAGCTGCTAGTGAAATAATCTAAACGAGACTTTAAGATGCGAAATAAAACATTTGTCTTACGTGATCTGTCACTATTGTAGAAGACGTTATAGCTGTCAATTTCGGCCACATACATTATATTCGGCCAAGATGAAGCAACACTAGTACTCACTATTATACCAGTTTTAGACATTCTACATTCCACAGCTGATGAATTACTGTGTTGACAAAATCACGGCTGACATTGATGTAAGTTTTAAGGTTAACCTACAAATAGTAATAAATAAAGCGAGATAAATCTTATCATGAAGGCCTCTTTAACGGCATTCAAGAGTAGGTCTTTAATTTAAGTACTGCCACCGTGGTCCAATGGTTAAGGTGTTTGAATGTAGACCCGGGGGTCGTGGGTTCGATTCCCACGGGAAACATACATAGTTTAGTTGCTTCTAGTTTGGTTAGGACATTGCAAGCTAGAATCACCTGAAAGATGATTCCGTGCTTCTAAAGGCACGTTAAGCCGATGGTCCCGGCTGCCATCTGGTAGTCTTTAAAAAAGAACCACGTCAAAGGCCGAGAGGCGGTTCCTAAGAACTCTGACACCATGGTATGCATGGTCAATTGACCATGTCATCTACTTGAAATGATGATGATGATTTAACTACTTTACTGTTTGGACACTAGATTTTTAAATCCTTAAGAAGCATATGGTACCGGGAAGCGGAACCTGGATAAGCATGGATACAACACTAGAATTGCCAACACACTACCGGGTCTACCCTGTATCTACCTAATTCATATTAATAAAACTAAAACATATCCATCCTTAGGTATATTTCAGCCCTTGGAATGTTAAGTCAATTCTTGCAAAATGATCTATAATTCTTGTAAATATGATATTTGACAATGTAGAATCATACATGGGAATACTTAGAAAGTCCCTAATCTGATAATTTTTGCATATATATTTAATCAAATAATATAAATAAAAATGGTAACATCAACAGACAGGAATGTCCTGTAAATTGGTAAAAAATATCAAACATCAGGGTGGGATTCGAATAAAATTTCATCAAATTATCATGTAAAATCTTGTAAAATTAAAATGTACTGTGATTATTCATAAATATCTCTAAATATACATAAATGTTACAGCAATCATAAAAATGTAAAATAAACACTTCGATTTACATTAAACGGTAATGACGCCAATAAACGAAACATTTTATTTAAAAAACTTTCATCGCCCATCAAAAGGCAAGTTATGGAATAAAGAGATAAAAAAATCGAATAAATACAATTCATTCGGAGCTATAAAGTGACGATAAATCGAGAATATAGTCGAGATAAATAAAATACTGGATCGAAACCCAGTAGCCACGACCTGTCTCGGAGTACTTACCTGACGAGTCAAAAAAAGAGAACAATCAAGATTTATTGTGTATCGATCTCGAAAAGAAATCGAATGGTGCAGTAATCTTTATCCATCTCTTTCGCACACACTGAATTATATACCCATCTCTATCTGTTTCATTCAATAATCTCACAGGATAGCTGATCTTATTTTCGATTAAATATGATGAATGAAAGATTTACAATGTACACTGGCCGACGGGAAATTACTCCGTTGAACACTATACTGATTTGTATAGAGGTTTTTTTATTGAAATGGTTTTGTTGCTACCGTGAACGATTAGCGATGGTTCTTGTTAGACAATGATGAAGCTGTTATTACATGGTAAGCTTTTGGTATTAGACAATTTTAGGTTGAGTGGTACTTGACTCAAGTTTTACTTCTTTACTGTTTGTGAAGGGCTTGAAAGTGGTTTGAGTTTATCGAAATAAAATGTCTGTGTGACTTACGATTAGTCTATAAGTGATTCATTTTCTTTCTCACCTTTCCATAATCGAGCAATCAGCGGAGAGTTATACCTAAATGAACTGGTCTACGCTCTACGTTTTGACGCTGAAAGTATATTATATATTAGAGTCTGAATATAAACGAAAGATGTCCTTGCCTAAGCCCATTAGTAGTGTTTATGTTTTTAAAACGTAGCATAAAAATTGTTGTATATTTTATATTTACATACTAAAATGTAGTTAAGGGTCACAACTCAGATAAGACATCGTTGACTAAAAAATCATACACTCCTACATCGGTAATCCAAATATATAACTTTTTGTAGAAAAAACCTCTAAATAGAAATACAACACCTTACAATGCTTGAAAATAAAATATGTACATTTTCTTCCTGAGTGATTGTTAAGATTTTAAGCTCCATTACTTGATGTATGTACAAATATTTTTAATTAATCTTTCTTATTGTTTCCATACGCCTGCTTTACATATGACATAATTACGATAAAAAGCACACTATTTCTTAGAAACAGTTCACAAAGTAATGGCAAGATAAATGTGAAGCTTCTTACAATGTGCTGCGGAAGCTTTTCATAAAACCGTATACGAATGATGTTATAATTCCTCAAAAGATCAAACTTTCATGTATCGTAGAACTCTACCACAGTATGTTTTTTTTTATTACAAAATTTGAATAAAGTATAGCATTGATGATTTCATGAAAGCGTTATAAAGATATAGTTATATAGATAGATTATGAACCCTGACGAACATTTACCTAGCGATATATTTGAAATCTAACAGGACTTCAAGGGCAAAATATAAAATCCGCCTTCGAACTACACTTTCGTACCATCGTTTTTTGCACCACCGTGTTCTAGCGCAATTACTGAAGTGTAAATATCATGTGTTTTATAAATCGCATCGAGGGAAAAACGCCGGACATAATAACCCTAATCGTCGTAATCGGTTAGAGTAACGGGAACGCACGCTTTTATTTTTGGACCCGATCAACTAGTTTCTCGACTGACGGACCAGAAATAATGGTTCATGGGGTTTTAATTATTTTTCGATTTAATTGATGATTGTTATGTTTTTGAGATATCGTATCATAGACATACGCTTTGCAGAACCATCTTAAAGCTTTACACAGTACGTACAGACATATTATTATTACACACGTAGTATCACGTCTTTTTCACTTGCGGGGTAGACAGAGCCTAGGTCTACAAGACCTGACAGACACGTTCAGCATTAGTGAGCATTAGGTGAAAACGAAATCAAAATAGTGATGTGTTGCTAGCTGTATCGCCTATTACGTTTTTTTATGATATATGACGGCAAATGAGCAAGCAGACGGCAGGTGACCCACCTGATGGTAAGTGATCACCGCTGCCCATGGACAACTGCAACACCAGGGTGTGACAGGTGCGTTGTTGTCGGCCTTTCGTGGAGTGGGGGGAAGGAAATGGGGGAAGGGAGGAGGAAGGATGGGCCTCCGGCTCTCACCAAACGAAGCAAAGAAGCGGTAAAGCTTCTACTCAGACGTCGATTTTCTGTGAGAGTGTGGTACTTCCCCGGACGAGCCTGCCCATTCATGCAATTCATATTGCCGATAGCGTGGCTCTACCAACGACGTAACTTATTAACACGATTCTTCAGATTGTACTCATTCCTTCGATCGGCTTTTACGATCTACGGAAGATAAGCAGCTGGTTACATTGTACGTTTTTCTTGCTCTCCCAGCAATGAAGAATACATTTACCATGTACATTTCATGATGAAATCTATACCGATATCTAAACAAATACTCGTTTTAAAGAAGAAATCATTGATTGATGGTCATGATTCCCACACTACGTCCTTTTTAGTCTCCACTACAGGAGCACGACCCTCTCTGTACTACTAGGGCCATACTTGGCCAGAGCAGCTAGATCAAATGCTAAATTGTCAGATATCTAGATTTTCTTAGTGCCCAGCCATACAGTAAGTTTTCATTCCTTTACACCCATTTTGTTATGGGATACTTTGGGTACTTTGCACAATATAGCATTATAGGCAACTGCTTTTACAGTGAAAGCCTTTTAGATGGAATATATCTTTAGTGTATTATAGATGTCATTGCTGACCATCAATGATTTCTTCTTTAAAACATCCACCTTTATTCCTTTCCCAACTACAACACATTCCTATTCTTATTCTGCTTAAAAATGCTACTGATGGATAGCGGCGATGAACTCAAAAGAAAGCTAAATATACTGCGCTTCCCAACTTGCTTGGCAAACGTGATGATTATGGCAATATCCTCCCATAGATTGAAGAATCCTTAGAGAGGCCTTTGTCCTGCAGTAGACTGAAATAATGAATGATGATTGCGACTTAACATCTTACATTGCTACTACGAGCATCAGTCATCAAGTCTATCTGGGAATAAAGACTGCAATGTCGTCAAAACATGTAAATAAATTCAAAATTAACAACGGTAAGTGCCGCAGCATCAATAAAATTTATTCTCCATGCTAGATGTTTCTTTTCACTTACGTTCTACCGTGGCGAATAAAATACAAAGTATACTCCAGGGTCGCCTTATCCATATGGCTGCGATATAAATATAATACTTTAGATTTCTACTTATTAGAAACCGGCGAGGTGCCATAATCATCGGCTTTCTACGACTTACGGCCATAAATAAGAGTCGTATACGGTTCGGAGATGATTTTAAATCGACACTCGATGGGAGGCGATGGCCCCACCGCGATAAGGGAGATTGCTATTGAGAAAGTATCGAGTGATTTTGTATGTATACTAGTTTTCGATGTAATATACACATATAGGATGTCAAAAAGTTTCATTATCTTGGTATTTTTACGCATTAGTACGGGTTCCATAATAAATAGGTAATTATAATGTCGCTTCGTCCGTCTTTCTCTTTGTCTGTACGATCGCTGTTTAGCTCAAAGACTATTTGTATTAAAAAATCTGTAATTTGGTATGGATATATCCATACCAAATTCGTTTTGGATCCTTAAACGGATGATTCAGCCCATCGTTATTAACAACTTTTTCTATGGGACCAATTTGTATGGGAATGTCAAAAAAAGAGTTCCCAGCATTGGTTGCATGAAAACGTAGTTTATATCGACGAGTTAAATCATTTTAAGGATTCAAAACTGATGAAAATTCACCTACAATAGGAATAAGAGACAATGTTTAAAAAAAGAGACAGTAATATATCGTCTCTATTAGGCTTTAATCAATATAATTAGGAAGCCGGCATTCCTGTTAACACCTTCGATTGCGGCTGTAAAGCCCACTTTGTACATTTCTGCATACATAAACATAAATTACTCGGCCCATGCAGTTCTCGAGAATGATTGGTTTACACGCCAACTGGCGGTGGTTAGATCGTTTTTCTCTTTGTTTGATCTTACCATTTGCGGTCTGTTCTTATAAATCACTCTTGCTTATGGATTTTTACTAAATAAAATTATCAGCACCATGCCTGGTTCTGATAATTTGTTAGATTGACTATTAATATTCGCAGTAAGAATCAGATAAATAATAAATATAAATAAATATATACGGACATATGACACAGATTGAGCTAGCCCCAAGGTAAGTTCGATACTTGTGTTATGGGATACTAACAACGATATAATTATATTTAATAACAAATACATATATAGATAACCATCCAAGACCCAGGCCAATCTGAAAAAGATCATTGTCCATCTTGACCTGGCCGGGGATCGAACCCGGTCACTCCGTGTCGCAGGCTGCCGTGTTACCCACTGCGCCATGGAGCTGTCAGTGCATACTTAAAATCTAAATTCTAAGAAGTTTACATTCTGCTGAAATCTTACTACAATGTAAATAATCGTAATGTAACTTATTAGATGCAACAACTAAGATGCTAGAATACAACACAGCACTGATAGCATGAAAACAAAGCATGCCTTTGGGATTTGTACCTGGGATGTTAGTGCTGTTTCCAGTGACAGGAACGTGTGGAAATACTGCGTAGGTCCTACTTGCAGGAGTAGATTTGCACGATAAGGCCTGGTTCCTGACTTTGGAAGTTCGAAAGAATAAGCGACGCCAAATTAACGATCCGGCTAAAAGTGTCTGATATACAGATCTTGCCATTCACGAATAAGGCTTTATAGCCACGAAAAAGCAAGTCATTGTCGTGACATTGTTTGAATCGTCTGCAAAGACAAATATGGCCGATGACGATCGCTTAAATATAAAATTCCTAAAACTATGAAACCAAATAATACTTATAAACCAGAAAACAAAGATAGATCTACATATCAGGCAGATTATTACGAATGCAAATGAATAGAAACTTGCACCTGTCATCCCATCATAGCAGCACTATCATTCACGACACTTTAAAACTCAATTATCAGTAGTCCATCAATCCACATAGAACCAGTTTGGGTCGACGTCTCCAGTGTTTCGCAAGGCTGGTCTGGTCTCGGCCTGACCTGTCGCCAAGGAAGGTCGGCCGGTGATGGCGAGTCGTAAGGTAGCTTTGAAGATATCACTAGTATGGACATGCCGCTTTTTAGTATTTTTTTTTTTTACTTTGGCTATCCTGCACTTATGTTACGCCAAGAGCTGTTAAAAATTTAAAAGTAAAAGTACAGCCACTTATTTACTTATTTCCAAACTCGGCCACATTACTTATTATTAACTTACTTTCATTTTTTTTAATCTATGCTTTCTATATATGTACTTGGCCACCTTTTGACATATCATTAATTATATAGGTAGATGGATAGTGAGGCATTAGGCAGAGCCACGTGGGTGAGGCTCGCACCCTTCAACAGATTTCTCCACTTTAGAGAACATCATTAGTTCCCAACAATGTGGCAGCGAAAGTCGGTATAATCTATTTGGTGATGCCAACAGCTGATATTTTTTATCAAGCAGGCGAGCTCTGTGGCGCAGTGGTTAACACGCCAGCCTGTGATCCGGGTTCGATCCCAGTCAAGATGGCAAAGGCCTGCCCCTGAGTTCTCCAATGTATTTGTTATAAAATATAGTATTGTTGAGTTAGTTTCCCATAACACAAGTCTCGAACTTACATTAGGGCTAGCTCAGTCCGTGTGATTTGTTCGTATATATTTATTTGTCCGTATGTATATTTATTTATATATTTATGTAGATCGACGATTTAATTACTTCACTATATTGCAAGCTAATAAGCTAACACCTCGCTTTCAATGTTAGTTATTTTACTTAAAATTTTAAGATTTAATTAAGAAATCAAAAAAACAAGGGCTTGTCCACACGACGCTAGCACACAGGCATCTCGCACCAGCTATCTGTATCTCGGACGTAAACAAGCCGCGGCAGTTTCAACAGACTGCTGCAGCTCTAATGTATTTCTAACTGATCGCTGTACTAGGTGCTATATTTATCTGACCACAAAAGCAACGGGAGCCTTATTAAAAACATCTCCCTTTTTATACGCATATATTTCGTTGCTGTAGGTCCACAATATCTTTCTGAAATTATTGACATTTTGTATTGTGTGTTGTTTCTTGATTGTTATTTTTGTCAAATTAAAACTTGGCATCCATTTAAAAGCTATCTGCTAAAGCTTCTAACTTTCTATTAAAAATTTAAAATGTTATTTCATATTACAAATTTAATTTAATTTTATGACATGACAATGTAAGCTCAAGTCCACACATTTAGTTCTAAGTATGTCGTAGATTGTTATTTGTCATTGGGAGAAAATGCGCTGTCGAGTTTGTTGCCGCTTCTTCTACACTCCGCCTTGGAAGCAGCGTAAACTTAGCTCTAAGTAAGTTATTGACGTCAACAATAATAAAGTTGTGAATAATAATGTGTTATTTAAGTTAACGTTCACCAAATGATAATTAAAAATATCTTACGATGAATAAAATATTTGACTATTGACTATAACCTGACTTAGTGACCAAAACTGTCGAATTAGTTCTTAACCTATTTGTACGGATTGCTATAATAGTAAAGATCATCAATTTAATAAAATTTGCACAGACATGAATAGAAGTTGAAAGTTACATATGCAAGTTTATTGATTGTTATCACAAACAATCAATAAACTTATAATTTATAAGTGTTCAAAGAAACCTATATTGAATAAACTATTTAAATTTGAAACATTACCTTATTTTCACCAGGCTGACAGAAGCAGCGTCATGTTTTTCATATGTATTCATACAAACATGTATGTCTGTTCCATTGTAACCTCTCCTGTAGCATAAACAGCTTGACCGATTCAAAAATGTGATGTGTCATTAGATTTGGTTTTATCCCCGAAATGCCATGGTTAGTACTTATATTAATTCTGTGGCCATGGTCTCACAGTCATGGACCATAGGTTTATGGTATATTTAAAATAAGAAACCCAACTGACGGTTGTCAGTTGGGTTTCTTATTTTAAAAAAATACTACTTGTTGCCTATTTTGATCACGTTTATACATAACAACAAGAAGTATAATAACCCTAATAAGCTAATAATTTAACAGTTGTTAACAATATCCGTGTGAATATGGTAATGGGACCACTCCTAAAAACACTAACAAATCAATCAACTTTAATTCATTCAGAAAGCCAAGTGTTAATTGTTTCGTGTAAGAATGTAATAATTGGCGCGATGCCTAACTGTTAACGGAATTTGAATATTTTTTCACTTGTGCCTGAAGTAATTACTGATTGATGGCTTGTTTACGTAGGTGTATACAGTGTTTGTAGACGGCCGTATGGCGTAGTGGTTAGAACGTCAGCCTGCTACATGAGGGTCATAGATCAATTTCCGGTAGGAAATACTAGTCATCCATTTTCATAAGTCTCCGGTTCTGTAACTACCCAAGAAGGACTGGCGTCAGGCAGGTAGCTGGTCATAGAAACTTTCGCCAAATCATACTATAGTATAATGCTGATATTAAAGCGAAACCAGGGCTCCTAAGAATCGAAACTTTTGAAGACATCGCTAAAAATATTTAGATGGGGATTTATTTGGAGAAGGCGTGGTAAAACCTTTATGGCAAGCCACACAAATATACGGCCCCCAGTTCCCGGCCGCCTTGCTATTCCTGGCCACGGCGGCGGCCATGGTAACGGCAAGGCAGGGGGTGCTAAGAATCCGCGGGCTACGGTAGGCCGCCAACATCAAATGACTCTGGCAACATTTAACGGACGCACGCTACGGCTCGACGAACACCTTGCGCAGCTCGAGCAGGAACTGGAAAACATAAGATGGCACGTCTTGGGATTGTGCGAAGTCCGAAGAGAGGGGGAGGATACGGTTACCTTAGAGTCGGGCCATCTTATGTATTTCAGAGAGGGAGATCAACCATCCCAGGGTGGCGTTGGGTTCTTGGTCAATAGGTCCTCTGTGACAACGTTGTTGAAATCTCCAGTGTGTCGACGAGGGTAGCTTATCTTATACTCAGAATATCTGAGAGGTATAGCCTCAAGGTTATTCAAGTGTATGCGCCAACGTCGACATACTCGGATGAATTGATTGAAGATATGTACGAGGAAATATCAAAAGCCTTGCACAACACCACTAAGGCCCACTTCAACGTTGTCATGGGAGACTTTAACGCCAAAGTGGGAGTACAGATCTGCGGCGAATCAGTAGTAGGACCACACGGTATTGGTAGTAGGAACGATAGGGGGCAAATGCTCGTCGACTTCCTGGAGAAAGAGGGACTGTTCGTGATGAACACTTTTTTCAAGAAACAGCCCCAACGGAAGTGGACTTGGCAGAGCCCCGACGGTAAAACAAAAAATGAGATCGACTTCATTATAGCGGACAAAAAGCGAATGTTCAGGGATGTCTCAGTAATCAATAGGTTCAAAACCGGAAGTGATCACCGGCTCGTCCGAGGCACCCTGAATATCAATTGCAAGCTTGAACGTGTCCGTTTGATGAAGTCCACGCTCCGACCCAACTTGCTCCAAACCGTTGCTGAATCTGAAACGTTCCAGCTAAAGCTCGAAAATCGGTTCACTGCTTTGGAACCTACAATTGACGTAGACCAGGACCTTGATCGAGTGGTAGAAATCATGCGGGAAGAAGGTGTCAAACTAAGTGAGACGCGACGCACGGGCAAAAAGTATAAACTTTCGCAGGAATAATTACAGCTGATGAGGAAGCGACGTGAAGACCCACCATCTACTTCGTTAGAACAGCGGGCTCTTAATAAGACCATCTCCAAGGCAGTAAGACGAGACCTCCGAAGTTCTAATACACGCTCCATAAAGGAAGCGATCGAGAAAAATCGGGGGTCAAAAGTCTTTATGCAACAACTGGGGAGGAGCCATCTGACGAAGCTGACAACATCCGGTGGAAACGTCGTTACTTCTAGGCCGGGGATTCTTGCGGAAGTAGAGGACTTTTACAGCCAGCTGTATTCCTCGCACGCACCTCAAACTGAATCCTGCACACAAGACCCAAGAGCCACTCTGATCCGCCACTACACGGAAGACCTGCCGGATATCAGCCTAGACGAGATTGTGATGGCTCTTAAACAGCTTAAAAATGGAAAAGCCCCTGGAGAGGACGGAATTACCACAGAGCTTTTAAAAGCAGGAGGCATTCCAGTTCTTAAAGAGCTCCAGCGAATTTTTAATTCTGCTCTTTTCTCAGGGAGAACTCCAAAGGCGTGGAGCAAGAGCGTGGTGGTGTTGTTTTTCAAAAAAGGTGACAAAACCTTGCTGAAAAACTATCGCCCCATCTCGCTTTTGAGCCACGTATATAACTTGTTTTCAAGAGTCATCACAAACCGACTCGCAAGAAGACTCGACGAGTTTCAGCCACCGGAACAGGCCGGGTTTCGAAGAGGATATGGCACCATAGACCACATACACACAGTGCGGCAGATTATACAGAAGATCGAAGAGTATAATCAGCCCCTGTGCTTAGCGTTTGTGGACTATGAGAAGGCCTTTGACTCTATCGAGACCTGGGCGATTCTGGAGTCTTTGCAGCGATGCCAAGTCGACTGGCAATACATCCAAGTGCTGAGATGTCTATACGACACCGCCACAATGACCGTCCAGGTCCAGAACCAGCAGACTGGACTTATTCCTCTAAGACGTGGAGTGAGACAAGGGGACGTAATTTCCCCTAAATTGTTCTCGAATGCTCTGGAGGATATGTTCAAGACACTGGACTGGAGAAGTCGTGGTATTAACATCAACGGCGAACACATCTCACACTTGAGATTTGCGGATGACATCGTAATTGTTGCGGAAACGCTGCAAGACCTGCAACAGATGCTGACCAGTCTAGCTGATTCCTCTCAACGCATCGGTTTACGGATGAACTTGGACAAGACCAAAGTTATGTTCAACGAGCTGGTCGCTCCGGAACCGATTGCTGTTAATGGATTGCTTCTCGAAATTGTTAAGGAGTATGTTTATGTACAAACTATACAATTGGGTGAGAACAATTTCGAGAGGGAAGCCAGTAGGAGAATACAGCTGGGATGGGCAGCATTTGGTAAACTTCGTCGGGTCTTTTCGTCGCCCATACCCCAAAGTCTGAAGACTAAAGTCTTCAATCAATGCGTCCTGCCTGTTATGACGTACGGATCCGAGACGTGGACACTCACGGTGCGACTAGTCCACAAATTCAAAGTCGCTCAGCGAGCTATGGAGCGGGCTATGCTCGGAGTATCTCTGAAGGATCGAATCAGAAATGAAGTGATCCGGCAGAGAACCAAAGTTACCGACATAGCCCAGAGAATTAGTAAGCTGAAGTGGCAATGGGCTGGTCATATATGCCGCAGAACCGATGACCGCTGGGGAAAACGAGTACTTGAGTGGAGACCGCGTCTTGGCAAACGTAGTGTAGGACGCCCGTGGGCTAGATGGAGCGACGATATACGGAAGGTTGCTGGCAGTGATTGGAAAAGAAAAGCTCAAGATCGAGCTCAGTGGCGTGCCATGGGAGAGACCTATGTCCAGCAGTAGACTAGTATAGGTTGATGATGATGATGATGATGATGGTGGTAAATCTGAGCAATTGGCTCAGTAGATCGGCATTTTTCAACTTTATTTTCGGCGCTCCTCTTAAAAATAATATTTTATGCCCCTCTTTGTTGAGAACTCTTGCAATAGACAAGGCTGCTAGCAAAATTGCTTCAATGACAAATGTCTTTGTTTGATTAATGTTTTCATGACTTGGAACACAAATCATGAAAATAAATGAATTAAAATAGTTGCTAGTAATAACAGTGTTATAATTGTTGGTATGAATATAAAAGAAGACATTTCTGTCACCTCATTTGCTGGTATCTTTACCACCCATGTTAAACAGTATCGAAGCGTCGTCAAGCTTTTTATAACGGCGTGCCGTGTCTCGTAATTTCTTAATACTAATTAAGGTAATGGGTCATCGTAAAAATCCAGAGTTTATTGTACGTGACTGCCGACGACTTAATATGGCCGAAGCCGCTTCATTGAATTCTAGATGGGCTCTTGTCTGTGTATGTGTGTATGAGCAAAAAATATTAAAAAGCTGTAGGAGAGACCACACTACAACTAATTTTATGATCCCGTTAGAGCATCTTTACCACAATTCGACTCAGCTGGCTCACCTCTCATGTCCCAGGTGCCCAACAGCCTGCATTCTGGACAACTTTAAGGCAGCATCTAACAAAGGCATGAAAATGACTCATTATTGAGCTGACAAGATAGAGAATAATTTAAATTCTACAATAGACACGTAAATTTCAAAAAGGCCTCCACCTGCTACGATCCCTACAAATCTCTGCATCGGAATTTGGCCTTTTCCAAATTTGCTTACTGAGTTCTGAGTAAATTGTATATTCTTTTCTCCCAGACCAGTATAGAATCATCCACCTATTATAACAGCATTTTAAATCACTCTTCTTCGTGTATCGGAAAGAAATTGATATTTATTTTGTTTATTTTATTTATTTAACAGTTTATGTACACGGAAAAATATACAGAAAAATCTTAAACTAGAAACAACAAGTACAAAGGTACTGCTTATTTCATACGAAATCTCTTCCAGCAGACCCGTGAGAGGAGATAATAATATCAGAGGCAGACAGGCGTGTTCATAAAATATAAAATAAAAGCACTAAAACTAGAATATACTACATATACACAATATTTACATAAATACACAAATACTTACATACCAATTTTATATATAATTTTAATTAAATAAATGTCAAGAACCTTAATAAGTCCGGTACATATCAAATAATACGAAAATAAATCTGGATCCAAAATGTATATGGGTTGGGAAATATACTGTAACCATCCGGATGGGAATAGCCGGGCCAGCAGTCCCATGAAGTTTAATTTATGTCAGTTGGTTTGACGAAATAAATTTGGTATCTAAGTAACGGCGGATACCGGCGGTTTATGGTCCAATAAAGCGAGCCTGTGTCCCCGTACCGGGCAGCGCGCACCGCACCGGCCGGGTAGCGATAGCAGAAGCAATCATAGTTATAGATAAAGTGTATTTAATAGATCTTAAAACAAAATGACGATGGTGATAGAAAATAAAATATGATCGTCAGGGGTCAGTTTTATTTGCCCTCAACTGTACATATACTGTACGATCAGTTTATTGAGTTTTCTTTTTTCATAAATTATAGTAAGCATCTTGAAGAAAGTGTATCGGTAACAGCGACATAAATGTAAGGATTCCAAACGATTAAAAAAAAAACCTAAATACAAAATATGTCAAGACATTGAAAATTCGAAAACCTTGCATCAAAAATTCCACAATTTGAATCTAATTATCATCGTGCAATATGCACAATATTGTAAATAAAGTAACTATTGTGTTTATTAGTATATAGTCTGTATTAAAATTATTAAATTTTCTAGATCAGAGTTTTTCTGCCCACGGTACATTACATTTCGTAAAGAGGACTATAAATTGAAGGTTATTTCGTTATTACTCGAGATTGTACAACACTCGTGGTGATAAAACGTTATCACGTACATAAGTCATTCTACAATAACTTCATATTTCACACGTTTGGGCGGAGTGCGTCCGGGAACCTAATTTCTGCTACTTTACCCACAGATTTGTGCGATTTTTATTTATTTTAGTTATTTTTTATTATCAAACTGGTGATTTATTGTTATCTTTTGTCACGTACATTATCATTAAATCTTTTTTTTTTACCTTATTCATACTTATGTGTTTAATATTTTTATTTGAATGATTCTAATTTGACTAAAGTTTTTCCCCGTCTTTATTTTTTCTAATCAATTTATGTATGATTAAACATTTTATCTTAATCTACTAAGAATTGATCTAACAAAAAGATTCATACAACCAGCAGTAAAAGTGATGTTGATGTAATTGATAACCATCATTATTATCACTGTGATCAACCAAAAAACGTTTATGCGCATGTCATTTTGCTAACAAGTTTCACAGTTTTTGCTGCTCAATGCTTAATGATAGCTTTAATATGTTCACTTGGTTTTATTTTTTAGAGGAACTCGATGGTCCACTGTAGGTATTATAAGCGCTTACATATGTTAAGCAATCTCGGGCGTGGTCAACACTGGGATGGGTGACTATAAATGGCAACAAAATCGAGCTCACCCGTACGTTGGAAGCCACGTTTAGTCTTTGTCCCCATGTCTGTATCAGTATTAGCTCTCATGTCTATATTAAGCGGCTTGGAAAATATGACACTAATATTGGCCACTTATACGCACAAAAAAGCAAGCAAGCATGAATATATCTAACTGCTATAGTCGGCACGAAAGGCTGACATGCCTTTCAAAGTTCAAAACCTATTGCGGTACAATATATACATCTCTGTCACAGATGGATGGACGGACATCGGAGGATTACTAATCCTCCGATGTCCGTTCGTTCCGTCAGGGCCATTTTTACCCTTTGGGTACAGAACCCTAAAAAGAAGACGTTTGAAACCTTATACTAATAGAAATTGTGAGAAAATATATACAGCAGTAAAATATTATTATTATACCACAAATAGTCAAAGCATAAACATCGTAAAGTTATGCGTACGACAGTTCCCACGAGCCACCGGGCAGATTGAGTTTCACGAGGTGTTTACTTTCCTATAAAATCTGAATTATTTCATGTAAACTGCCTTTTTTATTAACAGCTAACCTATCACATTACCTCTTCAACTCTTACAGGTTTGACGGTTTCAAACTGCAGGACACAAACATTAAAAAGAATCAATTAAAAAATTATATATACTAAGCAATTAGTTTATAAAGACACTTATAAAAATAATGATATGCAGTTTTGAGAAACTCAATCACTGAACCACAAGCTACTACAAGCTAAGGTTACAACTTTAAAAATATTAAAAGAAGTTTCCCAAAACTACCTCAATATTACCCGGAAAGAATGAAAAATGACCTTGAAAGACCAAAAAACTCATGTAGTTACCGATTAGTAACGTTTTGCTGCAAACAGTCACGATTCATATCGCAGCAAGTTTATGATCAGAATGTCAACTTGTTAATTGATCAATGTTTAGCTCTATAACTTTGATTAAATTATTAAACGACGCGTCGATCACCAGTGACCGACAAACAATTGAAAACCTATTGTCTTTAATTGCGGCTGTCAACGTGTTATACAAGTCAAAGAAAGCTAAGAAAACTCTGTACTTATTTTCCAATGAGTAACATTTAACTTCAAAAATGTCACGATTCATAACGCAGAACGTGGTTGAACAAAAATATGATTTTTCATGTCTTTGTTCAAAGCCTTTATTTGCCTTTGTAGAGTATATACCTACAGAAGATGGTCTACAATTATTAAATATCTTCTTCACAGCCATTAAATTATAGCATGAATATACCTTGGTTGGTATTATTTGAGTGGTCATCATTACTATATGTAGATTTAAATTAAAATTATTAAGTTCCTATAACACACAGGTACAATTCTGGCTGGGATAGCATTCTATATCAGCATTAAACGTAAGTATATTTATAATTGATACTATGACTTGCATATCGTGGACAAGTTTTCGGGTGTCACAGTTTTTGGTCACAAAATAAAAGCGATAGTTGTTTTGACCGAAAACCAGATTGTTGCCACTATGGGAGATATAAGCGTTGTATTGCGTCCGTATACTTGTTGGGTATAAAACGACTTTCTGATATTATGCTATGACACACAACTCGCGTTAACAACTCGATTTACCTGAATTAAACGAAACCGAGAGTGGGTGAGCTGGAACACTTGTATGAAAGCGAATGCGCGAGTAATTTTAGTGATTAATTAAATTTATATATGGAAATGTATATTTCGTTATGCATTTGTACAATACATGAAAACACGGTAGCCTTTTTTATATGTAGCAGTATAGCTAAGTAAGACAAGGTTCATCATTTTAGCCGTAAAGTCCGACGTTCGATAAAAACCTCCCTCTCCCAAGGGTTTTTTGTTCCATGGGTGTATATAACCATACTCATTACGCTGGGTAGGCGTGTTGGCGAGCGCCGTTTCTTTGACTTCTTGTGCTTCCGACGCTGCTGCCTATTGGAAGTATTTACAAGCTGGGAAAGCAATTTCAAGATAGGATTTGTTAGATTTGGGAAGGGAATTAAGGTAGGATGAGTAGGGAGAAAGCAAGTAGCAGCTTTGAAAGTCAGGCGTACGAACCCGATGCCACAGCTGCAACCACAGACCATGCAGTTGAGAATGATACCTGACTTGCCTCCTTCTAATCGGTGACGTAAACGTTTTTCCGTTAGCATCCTCAACTATGGCGCAATGAGCCCGGGGTCCACTTTAATAATCTTAAGTACCTCCAGATCCGCAAACAAATACATGTAATAAATAAAAATAAATAATGAACTCAGAGCCTCTCGTGTAGTGGACGACTGGTTTAAAAAAAAGGTTGATTTTAGGGTCATTAATGTAACAATTACTATTATTTAGGGCTCTCATATTTCTAAATCTGACTGGTCCGTTTTCAAGAAGGTAATTTGTTTTTCTCTTGACTTGATCTAAAAGTAGCAGATTTGGACATCTTCGTGAGTTTAAAAAGGTTGTTGGAGCAACAAAAGCATGTGTAAAATACTGTCCTTCATATAACTAGACCATTTTACAAGCTTTTATTTAACTTGCAATGAATGTATGTGACTAGCTCTGTGGCGCAACGGTCAACACGCCAGCCTGCGACACGGAGTGACCGGGTTCGATCCCCGGCCAGGCCAAGATGGAAAATGATCTTTTTCAGATGGGCGTGGGTCTTGGATGTGTATCTATATATGTATTTGTTATAAAATATAGTATCGTTGAGTTAGTATCCCATAACACAAGTCTCGAACTTACTTTGGGGCTAGCTCAATCTGTGTGAGTCCGTATATATTTATTTATTTATGTAACTATTTTTGTTAAGGTGGAATCTTGCAACTCAATTTTAAAGTAGATATCTTCCGCTGATTGAGCTGCTTTGTATATTTGTTTAGTTTGGATGACAATGCATGGATAGCTGTGGAACGTCATTCTTAATCCAATATGGCGGAACACCCAAGATGGCAGACTAGCTATTTTTGATGCACCCCAACAATATGGATATCAAATAAGTCGAAAAGTAAAGGGCTTGCAAAGCTTGTTTTTTGTTACTTATAATTTTCCTTTTTGACCTTTTCGCCACAGTGGGACAATACAGGCTACTAAAAAATCCTTTTTATTATGTCTTTTTTTTTTATAAGTGTATTATTTCAAACAAAACAAAGCCATTAAGGAACCAAAAACAAACATTGAGTAACAATTGCCCATAATGGATCAGCTGTGCATGTAAAGTGTGATTTGGCGCGTGCGGTGCATGGGCATGTCGTATCGGCCACTCAGTAATGTTTCCGGGTAACGAAATAACACAACTGTGACACATAAGTGTACCTACCTCATAGGTGTTACATAATGTTCTTAATCTTCTTATTTAATCTATCACTTCTTTTACATAAAATGCTCCTCATACCTGTGTGAGGGCTCGACTGTCCCGGCGCTCTAGTCGAGTTCCCACATATAAGGAAGTAGTAGGGATAACAGAAGACTCGACACACAGAAGACACAGAGATTAACTTTATTGTTACAACTTCACAACTTATATAGATATTGACTTTAATATAACATTAATAATTAATATCAGAGACCGTTATGGTCGGAGAGATGATAGAAGACTCAAGAATGAGTGATGAGAGAGTAATCTAAAAATGGAATGGAATGAAATTTGAATTAAAATGAGGAATGAAAAATGGACAGGATGAGAAAGAAACGAGGTTGGACGAGATGCAGCATGCAGGTGGCATGCTGCAACGTTACACCTGTTTTCTCACATCCATCCGCGTGACACGGCATAGGCTGATGAGTGACCCTAACGGTTGACCATGTCCCACGGGAAAACTTATATACTTCTGTAGATAATCCGCATTATACGTTATGGTCAATAATGTGACTTGTGTGACTCGTTCATACCTTTTTTTTAAACCTACTTTTCCCTGACCATCCGTGGCAAAATATTCATATATACAGAAAATTAAAAAAATTATGAAATGAAAAATATTTATTGCAATACGCAATGGCACACACAACACAAACGAAAAGGGACAAGAAAAGACAAAAATAAAATAAAGAAATTATAAGGTAGTGCCATCCGTATTACAAAAGGTGACGGCTCAGTATTCAAAATTTCAATAATCAAAATTATTTATTCATTAAAAATTGTTCAGTTACACATATGTAGCAGGGGCTCACTAATTAAGTTATGAAACCCTGTATCTAGTGAGTCCCGCTCTTTCACACAATATCAATATCATTCACAAGAAAACTTGTCGCATGCATTAGATGTATGTATATATGTATTACGCTGTACTAGGCATATGCAAATGCATGACCTAATACAACACTGTTTTTCAGATTTACAGCGTATAACACAACCAAAGACGTTCCCGTAAAGGGGTTACTCAGTCCATCAAAATTAACAACTTTTTCTATGGGACCAATGCTGGGAACTCAAAAAAAAAACTTTCCGTTCGCTGGAAGTCAAACCCAGAATCCGCCACGAAGGCCATTGAGTCTAATTAGATATCCACTAGTTCACACGACAAATCATCACGTTACAACAGTTATAATCCCAGTAACAAAAATTTCGTAACCAAACGTTTAGCTGCATGATACCGATGATTTACAACGAAGGCGCAGGCGCAGGCCCTCGCTAAAGTTAACACGGATGATGAATGTTTGAGATAATTCTTGCATCATCATCAAATAACAACGGACAAGATATTTTGAAAATGTAATTTGTGGGCAAATGGGATTTGTTCCTTTGACGTCGAGTCGCGTCACGTCACGTCGTGTCGCCGCCATGTCTACTTCAAATAAAAGTAAGAATTCTGTAAAGTAGACGTAGCTGCTACTCCACGTGACGCGACTCGACGTCAATACTGCCAAATTACGATGTATTCAACATTGAAGAGTTAAAAGCCAATAAATAGGATTTTCCATTTTTACATTAAATCCATTAAATTAGAAAAACTATGGAAGCAGCATTGCGCTCAAAAACTGACACCACGCAAAGTATATCAAAGCGGGCGGGGCTTAAAAAGTATATCTTTTCGTGAACTAGTCGGAACGGAAGGACGCGTCGATAAAAGCATTTAACGACATATTTTTTGTAAACATTGGCAAAATCTTAACGAATTAAGATAAAAATGACTTCTTGTGTAGTAAAGTGGAAATGCAAGGAAAGACGGAAAAGTGACACTGGAGTAACTTATCATAGCGAGCAAGGCGAGCTGCTGTCGCGAGAGATGTCAACCTACCTCCGCTTTGTTAACACCATAGCGTTCATTAGATAAGTTGGCACCGCCCCGTGACCTTGACGCGGCCAATCGCAAACTGTCTTTGAGTTAAGTTTGTTTGCGTAAATGCGTAAATATGTAAAAAAGGACTTATATGGAATCGTTAGTTGTATGACTTCTTCGCTTCTATAGTTTTTCTAATTCAATTATTAAATCGAAATGGTAAAATACTATTAAGGTCAAACTAAGATAAAAAAATATATACAAAATGCCAATTAAGCCAGAAGGCAAAATTTAGAAAATTGTAAACCGCTGCATCGATATTGAAAAGGCAAAATTATAATGTTTATTCGTTGAAAACCGTTTAAATTAGTGAGTTTACAAGCCCGCAGCGTCCATAACAGGTGTCCTCAACTACATGTTTATTAGTCATCGTAAACCAAAATCCGTCAGGGCGGTTGTAATGGCTGCTCGGCGCAGTTTACGAGGAGGTTGCACGCGAATGCGTATGCGACGACACACAAAATAGATGCCTACAGATATGATGCTCTGACATCATACTTTTGTACGAGTATAGTATACCAATTGCAGAAATTCGCCTTAGAAAATAGTTCCAAGATATAAGTAAATTGATCGTGCAGTTAAAGTATAAATCGGCGGAACACTTGATTATTATTTTACAGAATAAACAAATACGGACAATAAATCACACAGATTGAGCTAGCCCCAAAGTAAGTTCGAGACTTGTGTTAAGGGATACTAACTCAACGATACTATATTTTATAACAAATGCATATATAGATAAATATCCAAGACCAAGGCCAATCTGAAAAAGATCATTATCTATCTTGACCTGACCGGAGATTAAACCCGGGCACCTTCGTGTCGCAGGCTGGCGTGTTAACCACTGCGCTACGGAGCTCGCCAGATAGATATATTATTGATAGACCAAAGCAGTGACAGAGTGGTAGCCTACACAGGGGCCAATCGATAAACCTCCAACCCGCTGGTACAATGGTATTCTACTGAGACGAAAGCAATGGATGCAATTAGCATAGGACAGTAAGTTGTTTGTAAAGGAAGTATTTACCCAGCAGGGCTGTTGTGAGCTGAGAGTAATGATGCTGATCATGACTCTCTATTAAGATTGCGGTGGTGGCCAAATGGTCTACGCATAAGAACTAAATGCCGATGATATTCGGATAATGGGTTCAGCGGAGCGAGATTCGAACCCATGTACCTCATTCCTTTTTAGTTTAAAATAAATAAATAATTAAGTTTACTACTTAACCTTTACGCGTTACTAATGGCATATAAGTACTTTCCTTTTTTTTCCTTTTGAATGATCACTTCTGTTAACGCCCAACACTAGTGCAGTGCGGATGCCTTTCCCCGCGGGGTTCGGGCGGGAGGCGCCAAAACGGAAGCGGCTCGCTGGGAGTCGCGCGAGCATTCCGCCGATGACCTACGCAAGCAGTGTGTGCGCAGTATTCATTTAAACACATTTCCATTTTTGTAACCAGTTTTCGTTTATCTCAATAGTGAAGTTGTGTATACCAAAAAGGGGGTTTTATGTCGATCACCCAGCCACTCAGCATCGAGCCTGCACACTTCTGTAGACGTTTATTTTGTGATGCGAACGCGTGATGATAATGTGAGCGATTGGTGGTTAATGTAATATGGATTCAACGCATGCAATATACTTAAAATAGCAAATATCGTTTTTTTTTATAATTATTAGTAGAAGGCGACTTAGAATAAACAAGCTAAACAAAGCTATTAAACATCAAATAATTATGACCTCTCCAACCCGTCTGGCCAGCGTGGAGAGTTTAGGCCAAATCCTCTGCCTGTTCTGGTTAAATATGCTCTGATAGTACAGAGAGGGTCGTGCTCCTGTAGTGGAGATTAAAAAGACCTGATGATGATGATATCCTAGAGAGTGAATACCATCTCAGACCTTCGGACAGATGTAAATAAGATGACTACAAAAAAAACACTTGCAAAAAATACTCAAGGAGGATAGGTAATTTACCGTATAGAAATGCCAAATCCCTTTACAGAACTTCCTCGTCTTCATCGCCACTTACCATCACCAGGTGAGGTGGGAGACAAATGCCTATTTCAATATTTAGTATAAAAAAAAAGTTTAACGTCGTGGCTCAGTGGCAAGGTCCTGGATTCGATTTCAGGCCAGGTCATGACGAAAAACGAAATGAAATAGAATTTTATTCAAATACCACAATATCTTTGAATTACATAGTATCCTACGGCAAAAGTTCACATCTTATTGTGGAGCTAACGCAATCTTTGTGATTTGGCCCTAAATATTTTTCTTTTCTTTTTCTAGCTCTCCATGTCCCACTGCTGTGCAAAAGCCTCCCCTCTTTCTTTCCACTTTTCTCGATTTTTGGTATAAATATTTATTTACGTATATTAAATTAACTTACTATTAAACAGCGAAGTGGGTCGCTGTTTAAAAGCAAGTTGATTTGAAGCACCACATCTAAAGATAAACAGGGACACGCTCAAATAAGAGATATTGACATTGGATAGTATCTATACAAAAATATTCAAAAAGTACTAAGACTTTAATCGCTACTAAGTAGTCTCAAGTGTCTAGTTTAGTCGTGGTAGAACCACGCTACTGGCAAAATGAATTGCTAGTAGCATGAATGGGCCGGCTCGTCCGGGGAAGTACCACACTCTTACAGAAAATCGACGTCTGAGTAAATGCTTTACCGCTTCTATGCTTCGTTCGGTGAGTGAGAGAGCCGGAGGGCCATCCCTCCCCCTCCCCCCCCATTTCCTTCCCCCAACTCATTGAAAGACCGACAACGCAACTATCACACCCTTGTGTTGCAGTTGCCATGGGCAGCGGTGATCACTTACCATCAGGTGACCCGCTTGGTCGTTTACCGCCCTATAACATAAAAATAGGTTACATATAAATAGCACAAGTGATTCGATTAATAATAGGATCAATAAATTCGCAGCAATCTTCTATACATTCTTGAAGACGATCACCTTGGGCTTGCGGTCCATAAGGTAGACTCTGGAATTGAGCAGCGGGCAGCAGCGACAGCTGCAGTTGCCGCACGATTCGTGACTTACTCGTGAAATTTATGGTATTTGTGGTTGACTAGATCCGTGGCGCAGCGGTCAACACGCCAGCCTGCGACACGGAGTGACCGGGTTCGATCCCCGGCCAGGTCAAGATGGAAAATGATCTTTTTCAGATTGGCCTGGGTCTTGGATGTGTATCTATATATGTATTTGTTATAAAATATTGTATCGTTGAGTTAGTATCCCATAACACAAGTCTCGAACTTACTTTGGGGCTAGCTCAATCTGTGTGATTTGTCCGTATATATTTATTTATTTATTGTGGTATACTTGTCGACGTGAGCATTTTTACACACAGATCTTGTATGGGCCCACAAAATAATGTGCGATTGAACTTGTCGTGAGTTGTTTCGGCAAGGGTTGTGCCGCGATTTTAAAGCGATTCCAAACATAACATACCCAATAAAAGAAAACTAGTAGTGTCTACAGTGGTTCTGGAAATTTTTGGAAAAAATTATGTCATCATAATAGCCGTTAGAAGTCCACTGCTTGACAAAAGACTCTCTCAAGGATTCTTGGTTCCATGGCAATATCCTCCATATTGCCATACTCACCATGCTTGGCAGGGTTGGTGAGCAAGAATTATTATAATAGAATCTAATAGCCATGACGTTAAATTCAGAAGAGAGTGGACGAATAGTTCAATATTCGGCTTGCAAAATGCCCACCATCTAGCTACACGTGGCCTTTAGTTTATTTGGGCTATATTCTAGGCTCTGTCTATTCCGTAGTGGAAAAGAACACGATTTATTTATATATGTCGCTGAGCCTTAAAGTCTACTTTAACAGTCGCATTTTAATTACTTCGTGCCCGTTTATCTAAGAGTTAGCGCCATGATATATTGTCTCTACGCTTCCGTGGCTCGTGATCGAGTAAATTGTTAGAAAAAGGTGGTTTCCTGGTATTAAAACGATATAATTGTATCTGTTTCTTAAGTAATCAGTGGAACTAAGTTGGTAATTTATTGTTTTTAATAACAGTTGCTAGTTATTTTCAATAATAAATAGGTAGGCAGAGGTAGATTTTTCATTTATGGTAATACTAGCTTTCGCCCGCGGCTCCACCCGCGTTAATGTCGCTCCCTCGGGAAAAGTACATTTTCTCGGGATAAAAGGTAGCCTATGTCCTTCTCCGCACTCTAGAGAACTTGTATGCAAAATTTCATGATGATCGGTTCAGTAGTTACGGCGTGAAAGCGTAATAAACAAACAAACAAACAAACTCACTTTCGCATTTATAATATTAGTAAGGATAAGGATAAGCATTATAATTTTTTTCTTTTCACTTCCACACAGGTCTGGAAGAAAAGAAAAAAAAAACATATAATGTACCAGCTGCTTCTCTTCCATATAATAAAAGGGATCGAGGGAATGGGCGAAACTCTGAGGATTCATGTTAGTAGGCGATGCGACTAGCAACCCATCACTATTTTGAACCATTTTCCACCTAAACGCCCACCAATATGCTAAACACCCACAAGAGAAAAATACAAAAATACGTGATATGTATGTATTATTTTTCATTCAAAAATGCTTGGATCATATATTCCTGACGATTGAAGCAAAAATGGAAATAAAGTTGATTTTACGTCTAATAAAAATAGAATCACAGCATAGTTAATGGTTAATGAGAAACCTCAAAAGTTAGTTAAGAGCCGTATTTTATCCCAAAAATAATAGTCTTGCCTATAGCACATAGTTCACCGTCATAAGTTGTAGCATCACAGCAAAAGGAAGCATCATGCCGTTCACAGCATACTAGCCGGTTACAATGCCACGGCGCGCCAATTCCACATCAATACCATTTTGATAATGTTCGCTGTCAAGAAGTCTCCAATTTGAATCCTTCTAAATAACTTTCTCCCAAGGACGTCGATGGCCGGCGGCCATCTTGGCAAATTGGTGACCGTTCACGCGATGGCCGAATCTCGCGAATTCCACTCGATTGAAATATGGTTAGCGTGACTGCACGCGCTAAAATTTTGATTTGAATGCATTGGATTTTTGGTTTGAAATGTAATTTGGGTAAAAAAGGATATTATTATCAACATTTTTTGCCAAAAGGTTTCATTTTGGTATAAAACCGGCCAAGTGCGAGTCGGACTCGTATACGAAAGGTTCCGTACCATTATTTATAAAAAAGCAAAAAAAAACATGTATGTTGTGTGGGAGCCCCATAAACATTACTTTTATTATTTATTTTTATTCGGTTTGCCATACAAAGTCGCCGATCAGCTGGACGACTTTCTATAGAAGGTCAAAAACTTTTCGTTTTTTATCTTTTTTTTATTGCAATTATGTATTCCGTTAGGGATTCTGATTCCCAGATTTCTACCTATTGCCGTTATTACTATCGAACAAAAAATCACATTTGTTGAATGAGAGCCTCTCTTAAATATTTATTTTATTCTTAGTTTTGTTGTTATTGTGGCAATAGAAAACCTTATCTGTGAAAATTTCAACTGTCTAACTATCACGGTTAATGAAATACAGCCTGGTGACAGAAGGACAGATAAACAGACAGCGGAGCCATATTAATAGCGTCCCGTTTTTACCCTTTGGGTACGGAACCCTAAAAAGAGAGATTCGTGTCAGGAATGCATCACACCTGTAATGATGTGGGATAAAAATCTTAATGTTTTCGTAGAACCTCACGTCTAAACACTTGAACAAACAATATTCTTTCATCTGTTTCTGGTGGAGTATTCCGCAAAGAATTCACTACGGTGGGATTCGATGGTATTTTGGCGGATGGGTCATCACATCATACGGTATTAACGTAGACTAAAACAGCGTGTAATATAACTAAGGACGTTCCCGTGAAGGGGTTACTCAGCCCATCAAAATGAACAAATTTTCCTATGGGACCAATGCTGGGAACACATTTTTTTTATTGACCTTTTTTTTATTGATATTTATATACCATACTTAGCAGTGTGGTTTCCGGCAGAGTAAAATAGGACCACTTCAAATCTTATTGGACTAGGAAATACAAGCTAAATAAAGCTCATAAACAACAATTAGACCTCTGCAACCCGTCTGGCCAGCGAGGAGAGTGTAGGCCAAATCCTCTGTCTGCTCTGGCCCAAGTATGACTCCGGTAGTACAGAGAGGGTCATGCTCCTGCAGTGGAGACTAAAAAGACCTGATGATGATGATCATATACCATACTAATTGCCGGGCCGGCTGAACACTTTTGTAAAAAAAAATATTTTTTTTGAGTTCCCAGCCTTGATCGTATAAGAAAAGTTGTTCATTTTGAGGGTCTTAGTGCAAACTATAAAGTCAAGTTGTAGTCGAATATTTGAAAAATCTGGTTATTCCTAAGTCTTTAAGGAGCCCGATAGTCCAGTGGACCCGAGCATTTTAGCACTTACGTGTACCATTGGAATGGATGACCGCTAGTGGCATAAAAATATCTCAAGCTCCTCCGTGCTTCGGAACGCACGTTAAGCCATTGGTCCCGGCTGCCATCTGGTAATCGTTAAAGGTACCACGTCAGAGGCCGAGAGGCGGTACCGAAGAACTCTGACACCATAGTGTGTCTACCTACACGAATTGATGATGATGACTTATCATGGATTATGTCCTTTGGATGCTTAAGCGCTGCTCTGAAAAGTTTTTTTTGCTTATAGGATGTAATGATAATATTGGCCTTGTAGCTATAGGTTGTCTTGTTAACAAGACAGTTGAGTGCTAATATATAATTCTTAAAACGATTGCACCTAATAATAGAGAAGTCATTCCAAGGGCCTTCAAAGTAAACTTATTGGCAATCTCAGCCATTAAGTAAAGCGCAGTGATCTTCAAACATTATGCCACCTGTCTTGCGAGCATCGTTAGTCTCCCAGCGGGGTGCGAGAACAGAATGACCTTTGTTGAGCTTGCAGCTAAGGACAATTCGGTGCGTGTTATGGATTGCATCCACATTATAATAAAGAAGCAAGATCGATTATACTCCTTAAATACACTCAAATGTTTGGCGACAGTTTCTAAATCAATCATCATTTCATGTAGGCGACACGGTCAATCGCCCATGCACACCTTGGTGTCAGAGTTCTTCGGAACCGCCTCTCGGCCTGTCGTGGTTCCTTTAACGACTACCAGATGGCAGCCGGGATCAACGGTTAAAACGTGCCTTTCGAAACACGGAATCATCTTTATTATCAGAAAATCAGGTGATTAAAGCCTGCAATGTCCTAACCAAACTGGAAACAACTTAACAACGTATGCTTCCCGTAGGAATCGAACCCACGATCCCCAGGTCTACAGGTAAACGCCTTAACCACTGGACCACGGAGACGGTTTAAAGTAATGCTTTTTTTTTCCTTGGTCGCTAAATGTCGTGAAGAGACGGGTTGGATATATTCTCATCATCATCATGTCCACAGCGTATCCATCGATGACGACTCCTATTTGCTACTGATTAATTAATTCGTGCGAAACCGAACTTTGTCTTAAAGATTTGTTTACAAGATGCACAGTATAACTGGACTGTTGAGTTGGTAGTGTAGGAGTAGGAGGGAGGAAGTATTCTAGACTGGAAACAACATGGCAAAACTATATTAAATACTGTCAGCGCTAATAAGTATCTTTCATGCTGGTATGGAGAAAAGAAAAACATAGAATGTGCCAACAATTTTTTCCACGTGTAGATCCTAAATGTCAGGCAAGGGGATAGGCCCAACTGCCTCCGTTGTCCCGTGGTTAAGGCGTTTTCCTGTAGACCCGGGGGTCGTGGGTTCGATTCCTACAAGAGTATACTTTGTTTAAATGTTTCCAGTTTGGTTAAGACATTGCAGGCTTGAAACACCTGATTTTCTGATAATAAAGATGATACCGTGCTTCGGAAGGCACGTTAAAACGTTGGTCCTGGCTGCCATCTGGTAGTCGTTAAAGGAACCACGTCAGAGGCCGAGAGGCGGTTTCAAAGTACCCTGACACTAGGGTGTTCTTTGTCGATTGACCGTGACACCTACACGAAATGATGACGATGAAGGGAATAGACGAAAACATAGAAATCATATTACTGACAATGCAGCTAACAACCCACCATATTTTATTGACTCCGTTTTTTACCTCCATATCCCTCATCACGTGGCTTCTTTATGGCTCTAGGTTCTGTCTACCCCATCATGGGATAAAGACGAAATTAGTACACACCATAGCACTATTTGGAAAATCTCAACGTAACACTTAGCGACAATAGTACAACTCAGGCAATTTAATTATGCCAACAATTTAGATCTGATCGCGCGTGTCGTGACGCGGGAAGTGATTGCGATCGCGCGTATATCACGAGATGGGCGATCACGCGCGACGCCGCGCCACCGGCCAGTGTTGCTATCTGTTAAAAATATATAGCTACTCTGATATCTACGCATTTTTTTCCGTAGTTGAACAATCACAGGAATAACAAATACTGAATTTGGCCAGGGTAATACGGTCCGAGGTGACATCTTTAACCGCTGGTCTGGTGATGGCAGGTGCATCGGGTACGCGTCTTCGGTCTCCCCAGCTGCAAGTAGCAGCTGCTTTTCCTCCAGCAACCGAGTGAGTAGTATTCCCATTACCTTAATTTTCCTCCCAGATCCAACAAATTCCTATCCTTCCGCAGTTTTTATATACTCCCGATGGGCAGCAGTGTTGGAAGGACAAGAAGCCAAAGAAAACACTACTCGCCAATCCACCTGCCAAACGTTGTGAGTATGGCAAACCCTCCCATGGAACAAATAATTCTTAGGAGAATATAAAAATATAAAATATCGTACAAAGCCCTTGAGGCAATTAGGTGACCAATATTGTTGAAAAGAGTTTATTTCGGCGTCTTCTTCTCTGCAGTGGTTGGTTCCAAAACGCTAGTAGTTTGTAGCTTTTGAACAAAAATAAACAATAACAAAAATAAATGTGAATTGTCGTGAAAAAGTGCCTGCAAAGGCCTATTTTCTGAATAAATCTTTGAATTTTTGAATCTTAGAGGACTTTGTCCAGCAATGGACTTTTTACGGCTGCAATGACGATGATGATGATGATGAGAATAATATAAACATCGAAATAACGAGTCAGCACAAGCAAGCTTCATAGCAAGTATGTGTATCATAAAATGGTCACTCCAGCCAGGCAATTTTATGGGGTAGTTGATTTTTTCCTTTGGTACCTGAAAAAAGGTTCTGACAGCCTTTAAGTCCTCCCTATAAGTATGTGTTAACTGTTTATTACACCCAATATTGAAAATGTAAGTAAATCACAAAAGAATAAACCGTTTCATATATATTGACATCATAATAGTCACATCATAAAAAGTTTAAACAAGTCATATATTTTTATTGTCGATAATTATCTTACTTGAATTTGAATCAGTAGCTCATTGAAATGTAAATTAAATGAAATAACTCCACATTTGTTTAGAATCGTATATATTTAAATAATTGATAAATAGACCGTATAATTTTTACAGAGTAATTATGAATAATTTTACATAATGTTTCGGAAGTTGTTATTTGGCATTACTCGCTTCATTCACGAATTTACGGTATTATTACATGACCTACGACAACAGAGAAATCCGACGGCTTATCGGGCGTATGCATGATTAACGCTTACGTTTGTCAAGCAACCCTGAGCGTAGTTCACAATAAGATTGGTGTTATCAAATATGTTGAGCAAAAAGCTGAGATTAACAAGATAATGTGTGTAAAAATGTATGTTTTTGTGTGTGTAAATGACCAATACTGGTGTAAGATTTTTCAAGCTGCCTATAGGCACCTGACATAGCTTAACGACTGCCATCAATGATGACAGCCGGCTTAACGCGCTTTCTGAAGCACGGAGGAGCTCGGGATATTGTTTTGCCACTTACGGTCAGCCATCTGTTCTGTAACACCTGTTTTTGATAAATTTCGATGGACTAAATGATTTCTGATTCTGATTCATCCCAGTGGGAACTATGCCCTGTGGTGCTACAGCCGGGTAAGCGCTAATTATGCTTAAATCAAGCTTCTCAAATAGTGTCTAATTTAAAACAATAAAACTGGCCAAGTGCGAATCGAATTCATACACACTAAAGTTCCATACCACAAACATGTGTCTGATATGGAGACGATGATAGGTACGCGTGAAATCTATTTCATCCTTCATGCTACCTCGCTTGTAACTTTAACCAAATAACGATGGGTTGATATTTTATCACCTTGTTTGTTACCTCGTTGCCATCATGATACGAAACCATTAAATTATGACACATGTTTTTAGGCAGAAATATGTGATACCAGCATAGTAAAGGTTAAGAAAAAGCCTATTGACATACATAAAATAAGTTTATTTCAATCAAAAATTTAAAAAACACGGCTGCTTTTTCAATTTTTTATAGCCTTTGTATGGGGTACCTTTCATCATCATCCCCAGTAAAGATGATGATGAAAGGTACCCCATACATACATCTAAATTGGTTCGGGTGACAAGCAATGGAAAGCATTAATATTTTTGTTTTTCTGAATTTCGTTAATGAAAAATGCTCATAAAAAGAACTCGTTTCAGATGTTGTTGTCCATATGAAGTAACAATGTCGTCATTTTTTTTATTATTTTTGTAAAAATTTACATAATGCGTCAATCAAACTTACTGTGGTCCGTAAAGACATGCAAAATTTCACTTTAGTTGAATTTATCAAACCCAAAATTATACTAAAAATGTGAGTATGAAAAATTCTATTTACTCGAAATTCTGATAAAACGACGATTTCATAGGTAAAGACCAATATTTCAAAGGCTTGGTGGAATAAATAAAATCCACACTTATAATGAAGTCTGAAAACACAACACTCCTTTCAGACAGTCGTGTAAAACCAGACCTACGACAAGGCAGTAAAACCACAGATTACATAGGATGTTACTTCGTAAAATGTCGTTTCAATTAGTTTTGACGCCATAACCGTAATATATTAGCGGTGAGGTAATTATTTTAATAAAGTTGTAAGTGAACTAGTTAAAGTTATTGGCGTTAATGGAAGATATAAATTTAAAAATTAGCACTCCGTTCAGTATTTAGCACAAGGGCAAATTTAAATGATGAAATTACTTATTACTAGTATTATAAGGTCACGGAAAGAGATTAATATCGTTTGCTTGAACTAAGTTACATCTTCTGTCAATAATTCATTACGTCTCATTAATATTATACTCTTTGTACTACTGGAGATGACTCCATATAGTATAAGTATGAACTTGGCCAGTGCAGTCAGAGGACAGCAGTCAGGGTCGTGCTCCTGTAGTGGAGACTAAAAAGGACCTGATGATGATGATGATGAATATTATACTAATTTACGGTATAGACCTAGGACTATAAGACCTTAAGTCCACGTTTAGCAGATAAATGAGATATAGGTGTAAAAGTAAAAGGAGTTTTCATATAGAAAAAATACCTATAACTGTTGTATGATATGAATTATAATATAAACTTTTGATTTGCAGTATATTTTGTAGTATACTTTGATACACTGCGTTTATTTCCTTTCCTACTAAGTGTTGCTACTTCATCATGAACTTTGTATGGCGTATAGTAAATAAACAAATAGATACATAGAGAAAAATCACACAATCCACACTATGCTATGAAGTTGTGTCATGGATTCTAACTGAACGATATTATCCTAATCCTAACTAATATTATAAATGCGAAAGTGAGTTTGTTTGTTTGTTTATTTGTTTGTTTGATTGTTACGCTTTCACGTTGTAACTTCTGAACCTATCATCATGAAATTTGGCATACACGTTATCTGGGGAACGAAGAAGGACATAGGGTACATTTTATCCCGGGAAAAAGTTCCCGAGGGATCGACATTGTAGCGGGCGGAGCCGCGGGCGAAAGCTAGTATTTTTTAATAAATAAACATCCGAGACCCAGGCCAATGTGAGAAAGATCGTTTACCATTTTTCTTTATTATGACAAAAATACAGTTGTTTTCCTTTTTCTATTTCAAAATTTCTCATGCTGTACATAAGTGTCTGTGTGTTACAAATAAAATACCTTCAGTAATTCAAGCCTTTTAAATCATCTACCTACAAACTACAGTCCACCTACGGTTCGATTCCCGGTAAGGTCTGCTACTTTACCGAGAATCCGTGATTATGAAATCGAACCCGTGTGATTCAAAGGGTCTTGTGCGGTACCACTGAGCCACACACGTCATCAATTTATGCGTTTACATACGTCTTTGTCAACAATAGTATATTTGTCTTCGGTAACGGCTCTACCAGTGATCTCAACTTGTAAAAAAGGCCCTGTTATAACAAAATTCCCCGTGCAAATTACCCGTGTGGTATCCGGCAGAGTAGAATAGGACCACTCCAAGTCATCCCGTGGATGTCGTTTTCGTCGCTTTGACGATTCACGTAGAAGGCGACTTAGGAAAAACAAGCTAAACAAAGCTTATAAACATCTAAGATACCTCTCCAACCCGTCTGGCCAGCGTGGAGAGTGTAGGCCAAGTCCTCTGGCTGCTCTGGCCAAGTAGGCCCTAGAGGAAATACAAGCTAAACAAAGCTTATAAACATCAAAGACACCTCTCCAACCCGTCTGGCCAGCGTGGAGAGTGTAGTCCAAGTCCTCTGGCTGCTCTGGCCAAGTAGGCCCTAGTAGTACGGAGAGGGTCGTGCTCCTGTAGTGGGGACTAAAAAGGACCTGATGATGATAACAAAATTCAGGTGAGGGGTGTCATCCCCAACTACCAGTCGAGTTGTTGCAGGTATGGCATCAGGTACGCGCGCTCAGCCTTCCGAGCTGTTACTTGATTTCTCCAATTCATCCGAGTGAATATTTTCCCAATACCTTCATGGAACGCACAGCCCTTGGGGGGTTTGTCCAGCTATGGACTTCTAGCGCCTGTTATCTTCATCATCAGGTCCTTTTTAGTCTTCACTACAGGAGCATGATCCTTTATGTACTACTAGAGCCATACTTGGCCAGGGCAAAGTCAAAGTCAAAAGTCAAAGTCAAAAGTCAAAGTCAAAAGTCAAAGTCAAAAGTCAAAGTCAAAAGTCAAAGTCAAAAGTCAAAGTCAAAAGTCAAAGTCAAAAGTCAAAGTCAAAAGTCAAAGTCAAAAGTCAAAGTCAAAAGTCAAAGTCAAAAGTCAAAAGTCAAAAGTCAAAAGTCAAAAGTCAAAGTCAAAAGTCAAAGTCAAAAGTCAAAAGTCAAAGTCAAAGTCAAAAGTCAAAACATTTTATTCATCGTAAGATATTTTAAATATCATTTGGTGAACGTTAAATTACACATTATTATTTACAACATTAATATTGTTGACGTCAAAAGTTACTTAAAGCTAAGTTTACGCCGCTTCCAAGGCGAAGTGCAGAAGAAGCGGCAACAAACTGCAGCTAGAGGCAGCTAGAGGACTTGGCCTACACTCTCCACGCTTGGAGAGTGTTGGCCAAGTCCAGTTGAAGAGTTCTCACAGACGTTTATAAACTTTTTTTTTGTTTTTGCCTGTATTTCTTAAGTCGCCTTCTACGACATCCACGGGAAGACTTGGAGTGGTCCTATTCTACTCTGCCGGAAACCACACGGCTAGCAACTGTAATGATGACTACTAATTAACTTAAATATACAATATTTACTAGCATTTATCTACCTCATATATGAGTGTGTGTATGTGGACGTCATGGGTAAAAACCAGTAGATCTCGAAACTGGTCAGGATACAGAGCAGTAGCTCCAAGGTTAGATTTCCTCACGCGCCGTAAACAACACTATAAAATTAACTGCGCAAGCTTTTTAGATTTATTTCTTGTATTTATAGATTTGCTTAACCTTTTAGGGGTTTTTAATAGGGTGTCGTGTTTACGCTATGTTATTTTTTGATTAGATGTAGGTGTATAAATAGTCTGTTTTATTATTGCAAGAGATGAAAGATGCATGGTACCAGAATTGAGCTAATTTAATAGATTTTACATAATTGTAGTATTGTGCATCTTTCATCTCATATATTTTTACCAAAGAATATGTAAGCCCTATTCATCAAAGTGTGTCCCGGGTTGCCAAAGTTTTTACGGCTACAGTTGCTACAGCCAGCCTGACCCTTCTATTAGTGAGGAAGAGAATATTGTCATCATCATCATCATCATTTCGAGTAGGTGTCACAGTCCATCGACCATGCACACCCTGGTGTCAGAGTTCTTCGGAACCGCCTCTCGGCCTCTGACGTGGTTCCTTTAACGACTACCAGATGGCAGCCGGGACCACCGGCTTAACGTGCCTTCCGAAGCACTGAATCATCTTTATTATCAGACAATCTGGTGATTCAAGCCTGCAATGCCCTAACCAAACTGGAAACAACTAAACAAAGTATGCTCCCGGTGGGAATCGAACCCACGACCCCCGGGTCAACAGGCAAACGCCTTAACCTCTGGACCACGGAGGCTGTTGTCATAATCACCACACTTGGTAGGTGGGTTGGTGAGCGTAGTTTCTTTGGCTTGTATGCTTCTGATGCTGCTGCTCATCGAAACATTTCAAAGCTTGGTAAGGGGAGAGATTTGTAGGGTTTGGAAATCCCTTTCTAAATCCAACAAATTCCTATCACTGATGATGATATTAGGATATTAATTACTCACTCGGATCAACGGAGGAAAAGCAAGTAGGCGCTCGGGAAGAAGAGCGCGCATGCCCGATGCCATACATACAACAACTGGCCAAGCAGTTGAGGCCAAAGGTTGTACAATAGCCATATACAAAATATTCTTACAAAATATAAGAGCAATAAATCAAGAAGTTGGTAGCAAACAAATTAGCTCTTATCAGTGATCTGCATAAATTAGAGATCGCTGAAAAAACGCTACAATTTATCAAGCTCTTATTGTGTAACGGGTAGTGCAGTGCCTGATTGCGCGATCTGACAGCGATCCAGTAAGGCGTTCCAAAGAGGTACAAGTCAGAAGCGAAAGCGATTTTACAAAAAAATAGACATATGTAGTAAATTAAAACATATATGTAGTCTTAGAATTGTCTTTTGAAAATAATTTCCTTTTCAATATTTCGTTTTTATACGGAAAAAATCATGTTGCTAAGAGGGTTATATAAGTAAGCAAATTGAGGGACGTCAAAGTAGGGGAATAAAAAAACGCTGGATTGAGTGCGTTAAACAAGATATATATAGGAAGGGCAAAACACAAAACTTGACAAGCGACACAGCAAAATGGAAGAGATTGACGTGCTGTGCCGACCCCACGTAATAGTGGGAGAAGGATTAAGCGGAAGATAAAGATTTCGTTTTTATATTCTCGAAGGCTATTAACAATAACGGCATTTTTTTATACAAAATACTTTGCTAACTGCCGCTATATCGGATTATATATATCATTGATATCAGCATTACCTAGCAACATAACATCATTATATCACAATATCGATGAAACTAATGTCAGAACATTGTGGTCTGATTTTTCAAGCTATTGACAGCTCCGTGGCGCAGCGGTCAACACGCCAGCCTGCGACACGGAGTGCCCGGGTTCGATCCCCGGCCAGGTCAAGATGGAAAATGATCTTTTGCAGATTGGCCTGGGTCTTGGATGTTTATCTATATATGTATTTGTTATAAAATATAGTATCGTTGAGTTAGTATCCCATAACACAAGTCTCGAACTTACCTTGGGGCTAGCTCAATCTGTGTGATTTGTCGGTATATATTTATTTATTTATCTAAAGATATTTGACTTAGCTTATAATTTGGCGAGGTTAAGGAGTGTAGAGGCGTATTTACAACTAGCTCTTGTAACTTAACCCAGTATCTTGGTATCGCAATGTAATGGGGTGAGCGATTGCTCGCACTCGGGATGCCGCGCACGTCCCGCGGAGAAATTACGCGATCCCGACGGATCGGCGGGATTCGGTCAATCGATGCTGAGCCTATCTGGACCGGGATGGGCCTCGTTAAGAGGCATTCGGGACCTATGCGGATACATACAAACTGAGCACGTCTATATCACTAACGAGATAGACAGAGCATTAGGACAGAAGAAGTTAAGCAATTTCGACGGATTAGTAGGATTTGATTAATCAATGCTGAGTCTATCTGGACCGGGATTGTCCTCGTTAAGTAGTATTCCGGACCTATGCTGATACATACAAACGAAATATGTCTGTGTCTTTCTCCCTCGCGGCATAATTAGAGCTAATGTCTAGAAGAAATTACGTAACACCGTCGGATCAATGGGATTCTGTCAATCGAAGGTGAGCCTGTCTAGACGGTAATATACCTCGATATAGGCCATCCAGAATCTAAATAAATAAATATATGTGGACAAATCACATTGACTGAGCTAGCCCCAAAGTAAGTTCGAGACTTGTGTTATGGGATACTAACTCAACGATACTATATTTTTTAACAAATACATATATAGATAAAAATCCAAGACCCAGGCCAACCTGACATTTATAGTTGACATTATTTTTCTATTTTAAGGTTTTATGACCAACAAATGTATAGTTATGTTAAAAATAATTCAATTAATAAGATAGTTATATAATAAATAAGGAAATTTGTTAGTTATATAATAAATAAGGCATAATTTTATTAGGCATAAAACATAAATATTTACATGCAATCTTGATGGCGAGACATGCTGGACCCTGCTTTTGTTTGTCAGATTTTAACCACGTTTCATATAAATAAATAAATAATTTCATTTCAATATGATCATTTTCCATCTTGACCTGACCGGGGATCGAACCCGGGCCTCATGTCGCCTCATGTCGCAGGCTGGCGAATATTATCTTAATAGAATATTACCTATGCTAATACATACACATAATATTGATCACAACTTTATCTCTTGGGATGATGATCAGGTAGACAGTGCCTAAGGTCAGAAGAAATTACACGCTTCTGACCGAACTGCATGATTCGGGCAGTCGAAGCGGAGCCGATCTGGACTGGACACGATGACCCTCGTTAAGCGGTATTCACCTATGCGGGTATAGTTTGTTTTTAGGCCTCCTTGCTGGTCAGAGACAAATAAAATTAAAATAAACCAGCTGCTCTTTCCATTCAAATGGAAGAAATTCAATGTAGTTAGGAACTGATCACAACAATATTGACTACGATTTCCATTTACATGGCTACCATCACGCTAAACTTTGTCTATTCGTAAGTTTTGTTTTGTTAAGTATCTTTGTGTTTCATCTGTTTGTCAATCAAGATTCTCTATCTCAGAAACATATGGATGTATAAAGTTGTCATTTTCACCAAATACTCAAGTCTATCAGCTCCTTGAAACTGTGCAAATATCCAAAGGAAAACACAACTGACCTAATCATTACGAAGATAATCCCGAGGTATTCTGTATTCCCTAAACCCAAAACAAACAACCAAAACATTCATATTTTCACTTCACATTTTGAAAGCCATAAATAAGGCAGCCGTCAAGAGCCAAACTGGTGTAAGTAGGAAAATGTTTTTTTGGAAAACCCTTCGTGCGTAACCGCCTGCCTCCCCTCCCCCTGCCCTAATGCCACTTTATGCTATGTGTACGTGCGTGACAATCACACTTTATTGCTGGAGACGCGAAATTGAATGGATGCTGCGTTGTGCGTATTTTGTACAAAAAATTAAAATGCTGTAACTGATGATTTCATTAAAAATACAATATCATTGTAACGTATACTATCAAATTATTTTTTAGGGTTTTCCACCCAAAAACTAAAAACTGGACTTTGTTACTAAGGCTCTACTGTCTGTCTGTTTACCTGTCACCAGGCTGTATCTTATGAACCGTATTAGCTAAACAGTTGAAATTTTCAGACATGTTATTTCTGTTGCTGTTATAAAAACAAATACAAAAAAAATAAAGTTGGTACCTAGGTATCAATTTGACTAAACTCACGTGGGATTAGGCCGGGTATACGTGGCGATAGAGATCATCGATGTGCCCAGAAGGTCATCCTGTGAGTACCTGATGGGCATAGAAGGAAGGGCCGCGGACTTGATGGCGGGATGATATCGACCATTTGGGAGATTGGTAGCAGGCTACGTAAGATAGGGATCGGTGGAGAAAGGAAGGGAAGGACTTTGCCCAGTAGTGGGACTCAACACAAGAGTGTTAAATGTCCCGGCTCAATATTTATCAACAAAAAGTAGCACCCAGTTGATACTGGTAAGTCGTATAAGAAACTTCCTTCAGCGCTCCAAAACTAAGTTAAACGATGAAGGTGGGAAACAAGAAAAGCTTTAATGGTTGTAGTTGAGTTTAATTTACCGAAACATGGCCATACTAGCCACAATATGAAAACCAGGATGGCCATCAAAAACATCTTTCTCTATTCATGTATGTGGCTTACACTGGTGTCAGATTTTTCAAGCTATCTTAAAGCATCTGGCATAACGACAATACGACATTCATCAGTGATGAACTAACGGCTTAACATGCCTGAAAACATGTATCAAGAAAGATGTATCACAATGACTTAGACACATATTTTCCAATGATTAAAATAGAAATTAACTGGCAATAAAAGGGATATTTTGCTTAGTAAAAGAGTACTGAACAGACTAAAAAAATATCTATATTTTTAATAACATCCACAACAAAACAGGGCCGCGTCACGTCCCGCGCTCGTTACTGTATATCTTTTTAAACGGGCGGCGTTATTTTTTTGACAGCCGGCTTCCAATCCGTCCCCTAAACAATATTATCTGTTTTATTGCAACGGGAAACCGCAGTGTAAAAAGTCTTATTACAAGTTTAAACCACTGGAAATTTTATTTTATGATTCTTATCCATTTTAATGCAAAGTTAAACAATTCAAAACATATTTTTGTCGACTGCTGGTTTAAGATATTTTTTTTTTCATCCCAGACAATATCACAGGATAAGTACAGTACTTACGTACAGAAGTCGCACCTTGCAAAGATATTCAAAGAAATATCAACTCAATGTAACTACATTAACTACATTAACCGTACCGCTAACTAGCGGTACGGTGTAATTTAGCTCACGTCAGAACGCAGCACCTTTTAATTTAAATAGCTACAGCAAGCCAATTTTATACTTATAGCTCTGAACACACGATTCATAATTCGTTGAAATAAGTAAACAGATATGGCCAAACACGGTTCGGTTTTCACCTTCGAAGGGGTGGCCACGAGTAGGTATATTTACGATACCGTCTCAGGGAGTGAGAAAGGTTTGACAATATTTATAGAAAATCATAATCATCTCAGCCGCAAGAAGTACATTATTGGACACAGGCCTACACCAAGGATTTCCAATATGACCGGTTGGAAGCGGCCTTCATCCATCTTCCTGCGACGTTGGTCAGGTCGTCCGACCACCTAGTCGGTGGGTGTTCAACGCTACGCTTGCCGGTACGTGGTCGCCATTCGGGCACCTTTCTGCCCCATCGGCCATCGGTTCTTCGCGCTATGTATATTGTTATGTGTATTATAGAAAATACTAATGCCTTTTTCATTTTCTAGTCCTATCATTTACAAAAAGTATTATGTAAGTTAAACTTAAAACTTTCGAATGGCCTGGGGCTTGGATGTTTATCTACATAAGTATATATCATAACATGTAGCATCGTTGAATTATTATCCTACGGCACAAGTTCAGAACTTACAGTGGGATTTGCTCAGTCTGTGTGATTTGTCTCTATTTATTTATTTAATATGTATTTTTTTATTTCTTTGTGTCATAATAAACTAAAATGGCTCTTTGAATGAAGACAGTTTAATTTCAACGCCCTTTCGAAATAAAGATAAATTACCAATAGAATGTTGACCTCTAAGAAGCAATAAAAAGCTCACAAATTGAAAAACGCAATTAAAAAAACTATAATTTATTCGATACGTCCTTACTAAGCATCTAAGATAATAAATTACGTAATTACAGTATTACAGTTATGTTGTCAAGATTCTGCATCGCACAAAAAATATCGGAAAATACACATGCGAATATATACTTTATTTTTCCAACTATAAGATCGAAATTTGATTAGTACCATAGAGTTAGCAAAGTACTAGAAATGAGAAATCTATCCGCGCGTTGGTAAGTAATCTTGAATTATTGATGCGTAACGTTGTACATCTATTTTTACGAGAGCCTCTTTTTATGGCTCAATATATTTCTCGCAGTGGTTGAGTGGAAAAAATCGTGTTCTGCAGAATCGAACGCCGATAAGCAATGATTTCTAGCGGACGCCGCGGCGCATAAGTATGCCGTTATTGCTATGACGTTTCGCTTTTGGCGAATTGGGCACATTGTCATGTCGTATCCTGTCTATTTAATTCGTAAGTCTAGCATTACTAGGCAGCAAAAACTTCGAATGATACAAAGACCTACAGTGTTATTATAAAAAACGGCAAAACCCAGGTTTAAACCTGGTCTACCTTAGTCCGGACTAGCGATGGATCAACCTAGGTTTAGCAAATTAAACTTTGTTTCATTACAAAAAGTGAACTAAGTCAAGACTAACTTAGACCTGAGACGATCTCTGGATGATCTAAAGGAAGCAGGATTCATTCAATCATTCGTTCAGTATGCTACTACTACGTTCCGATCTTCACTAATATTAAAATAAATAATAAAATTTATTATTTGAAACTAGTATAAAACTAAAAATAATAAAATTGAAATATAGAAACATGTTTATTTATGTCATAAACGATATATTCAGTGGTCAGATAAAAAAATCATACTTTATACAAAACGATTTAATAATTTTACAAACCTGAAACGGAACGCGTGTTTGTTACACATTATTGAATTTGTTACAAAGTAACCTCAAAGTTTGTTTACAAATATGATTGTAAAAATATATATTTTTATTTAATGAATTAACGGTGTAGTGTGTCGAAAGTAATTGTTTTATAGTTGCTGTGAGATAAAATTTACGTGAATAAAGTAAAAGTGAATATGGTGTAAAAATTTGTTTATATTTGTACAAACTATTTTTTTTTTCCTAATATGAAATTAAGGTTCCTAAAAGTCATTGTTTTGTGGCGGTTGTGAAATATAAATGACGACAAAAGCGTTGAAAATAATCTAATTAAATGTTTTGATTTGTTAAAACGCAAATAATTAAAATATTTTTTCATAATTATATGTGTTGGTTTTATTCATTTCTTCGCATTTTCCAGGTTTTTGCTCATTGCGAATAGGGTAATAGGATTTGACATAGATTTGAGCATCAAATCATTTTTTTTGGTGAAAAGTGACCTATTTGTTGGTAACAAAATAAGTTAGTACTAGAGATAAACTAGGGAATTGTAGGTTTATCTTTAGACCTAGGATCATCTATGGCTTAAACGATAAACCTCGTTTTATAATACGATTTTCCTTAGTACCTGACTTGGACCCCGGCTTAAACCTGGTACTAACTTTAGTCCTTGTTTTATAATAACACTGCTAGTGTTTAATTTTTATTTTGTGAAGATCTTTCTAAAAGATGAAAGGTTTGAATTTTTTTGGCCTGACACCGTGATCTGTGGAGCCGGAAGATCTGTGGAGACTATGTCACGAAGAACCGATAGACGTCCAGATCCGGCGGCGAAAGTGGCTTTGGATCGGGCACACGTTACGCCGCCCTCACGACCATATCCCCCGAAGAGCTCTGGACTGGAATCCGCAGGGCAAGCGACAGCGAGGATGCTCAAAACAAACGTGGCGCCGCACTGTCATAGATGAGGCAAAGAAACTGGGATACACCTGGAGTGAAACTAAGAACGCTGCGTCGGATAGAACCAGATGGCGCCAACTTGTATCTTCCCTTTGCCCCGACGGGGGGACATAGGAAGCCAAGAGAGAATGAAAAGTTTTTTTTTTTTTTTCTTCGTAGAACATACAGTCATATTACAAACTTAAAAAAAAGTTTTGTTGTTTTGATATTATTTTGTTAAAGAGAAATTCTGTAGAGTAGTGGTTAACTGAACATTCCGCATAATTAGTAAAATGTAGGAATTCCAAATTAGCGCATAATATATTTAAAAATCTACTAATTCTTAAGTTATCTTCAAAAACACCGACAAGATATTGTACTACTAGTTATTACTAGGTATTATACTTTTCAGTATTATTAGTTAAGTTGAATATTTATCTAATTTTTTACACGATAAAATTATTAAATAGTAAATATATACACACAGAAATGCACTAATTGATACAAATTGTTCTACAGAAACGCGCTATTAGATCAATATATAAATTAGGCGCCAGAGAATCTCTTAGAGAGTTATTCAAAAATATTAATATTCTGACACTCCCTTCACAGTATATCTTTTCTAATATTATGTTTGTGCGCCATAACATTCATTTATATAAAAAAAACTGTGATATACATAGCAGAAACACTAGAAATAAAAATAAATTATTTACACCAGCATTGCGATTGCAGAAAACTATGGATTCTTTTTTTGGGCTTGGAGTACGCTTCTATAATAGAATTCCCGCAGAAATATTAGGTCTGCCATTAATTCAGTTTAAAACGGCTGTAAAAAATCATTTACTTAAAAGGGCTTATTATTGTATAAAAGATTATTTATTCGATAAAAAATGCTTGGATATAATTTAAATGTATATTTTAATGTAAGTACTTTAATTAATTATTGTAAAATATATTGTTATGTCCGAGCCCTTCAGGCACATAGAGACCAAGACTGGACTGAGTTTCTTTCGGCGTATTCTTCTCAGCAGTGGTCATTCCGAAACGCTAGTAGTTTTTCGATTTTACAAACATAAAAGAAAGAAAAATAAACAACAGAAACATATGACGTTCAAAAAGCGATACATGTATCCTACTTTGAATAAAAATTATTCATTTTCATTTTCATTTTCATTTTCAAATTGATGTCGTAAATATAAAGATTAATTATCTTATAAATAACTCGATAATGGTTAGTTAAATATCAGTGATATTATTCGGTACGGTTCTAGTTATCGATAGATTAGCAAAATAATACAATGTTTTATTTTGCATTTCCATAAGTTTTTTACACAACGTTATTTTGCAGTGCTATTTACAGTATTAAAATCTACCTGAATCTATCGGTCCTCTGATTAAAAGTTATCACTCTGACTAGTAAATAAGTACAAGACAATTTTTCTTTAAATCAATTTTCAACGCAGCCAGCGAATACTTAAAATTCTCTAATATCTAAGAGTTTGTCAGTGACATCGTGTAGAATTATGGAGAACAATTAGTATGCAGGATGCCTACAATTTATTTCACCTGCAACGGGGAAATAAAAAGGTTTTGGTCGATGAAAATTGCCTAACTTGAGTCACATCGACTACAAATTATTGGGCCGGGTTGAGTTTAAACCCGGGAAATTACGCTAATAAGTTATGCTCTAAGCCACTGAGCCACTACCAGTTGAACTAGTTAGAACCATGAAGTGGATAAAAAAAAATTATCTACGGTATCAGATAGCGGCATGGCGTAAGCGGTTAAGAATTTTCATATCAGTTGCGTTAATACTACGAGTATTATCGATCTTTAATTGTATCGATAGTTCTACATCACTAGCTTTTACCGAGTTTGCTGAATACTAAATGCATCAATCTCGGGAACTGTGATTTCTATTCAAAATTCTTTTTTATTTAATTTATGACTGATTACACAAGTGAAAAAATGTCAGTATCAAGCAATTCCTTGCATGAGTAGTAATGTATGCTGTTACTTAAGATTCAATTAGAATAATAGATATTTATTGAGCTTATTTTTAGTAGGGCTTTGCACGTTTGAATTAGTTTTAGAGCTCTTAAGGTTTTAAGAATATACAAATGTAATAATATTGATACCTATATTGAAAACTTTATGAGCCTTTAAAGTACAAAACAAATAAACAAAATCCGATTTATTGTTTTTTTTTTTTTAAATATGACAAGAGCACACAAAAAAAAACTAGCAAGTGATGAAAGGATTGGATCAAGGAAAACAAAAAGTACAGACAAGAAAAAAAGGCTTAGATCGATCAGAGATAGAATGAAGGGGTAAAACACCAGTGGTATTCGTTCGTGGTATTGGATAGGAATAAATCAACTTAGCTCTAGTAAACCCTTAGCGGTTTAAATTCACCATTATTTCAGCTTTAAGTAGTCCACTGCTGGACAAAGGCTTCTCCCAATTTTTCTTAGCTTCATGGAAGGATATTGTCATACTCATTACGCTTGGCAGGCGAATTGTCGAGCGCAGTTTCTTTGGCTTCTTGTGCTTCCGTCGCTGCTACCCATTGGAACCATTCTTAGCTGGAAAAGGCCAATTTGTTAGATTTTGAAGGGAAATATATTTATAAGGATACTCACTAGGATGAAATGTGGAAAGGCAAGTAACACCTCGGGAAGACGGGCGCGCGGACCACCAACTTAACTACAACCACTGGTCAAGTAGCCTCTCACTTATTTAAAAAAATACTGCTCTAGACAGATTAAGGAAGAACAATCAATACTGGGTGTGGATTTCCGGGTTTATTGAATAACACGCACCAATGATAAAGAAATAAACCTTTATTCGCGACTCCAAAGTACACAATCTTACAAAATACCGTAAATAAGAGACCAAAAAGTATGTAATGTCGCGTTTGAATGGTTAGCAGAAAACTGAACTGTCAAAATTCAAAGAGAGTAACGACGCCACATGACATTGACAGTGAATGCGTTTCGTTTTCTTAAATTAAAATGAGACACAAATTATTTGTACAAAACCACAAACAAAATACATTTTTTTTTATAAAATTAGAACGCGTCGCCTACACTGGGCTTGAACTTGAAGTTCAAAGGTCAAGTTTGGGCTCATCGTCTGATCACGTGAACTTCGTATCATCACAATTAATTGAATTCTCGTTAATTATTTAGCCAATTATAGAAAACTGCGAATTCCTGCCAATTAAAGTAACAAATCCTTTGACCAGTTGCAAATTTATCAAATTAAATAGTAAGGGCATAAAATAAAGAGAGTGTGGAAATATAACTGACACTTAGCGGATTATAGTAAAACTGGGCATCTCAGTTATTAAAAAAATTGAAGAACCGTTATTTTTACACTTTGTTTGTTTCGTATTTCAACGATCATATTTTTAAATTGTTCGTACGATTCAGCGACATTTGAGTCACTACTATTTTTGATTAACGTGACAAACAGTTTTTGATAAAACCAATTTTAACTTTTTGATATATTTATAAAGAGGCGAGACTGTAAGATAAAAACGTTGATAGGCGTGCCTATTGTTTCATAGTGCCAAAGTTTAAAAGCTAGCTTATAAGGGACATCTCTACTCTTATTATTTTGTGACAAGAGCAGGTGATGATTATAGGCTCGTTTCGAGAAGTAGATATCTAAATATATTTATTTTTTTAAAAATAAATTGAGTATTTTATACCGCAATAAAACAATTTGATTGGTTGTTAACTTTCACGCGATTTTTATTATGGTGTAAAATAAATTAGCAGATATTTATTTGACCCCAGACAGAGGGTGATGACATTACCGGTCCTAAAAACTTAAGAAAGTTGCAAATTGGCTTGAAAAATAAGGAAAATTATAATAATGCTATTACCAGTCTCCTCTTGGATACTTTCGGGAATAGACTCTTGTCACTTAAAGGGTAACAATGGGACCCTATTTATATCGCTTCGCTGTCCGTCTGTCTGTCTGTCTGTCACCAGGCTGTATCTCATGAACCGTCATAGTTAGACAGATGAAATTTTTACAGATGATTTCTTATGATGATTATTTCTATTGTCGCTATAACAACAAATACTAAGGAAAAGAATAAAATAAATATTTAAGGGGGCTCCCATACAACAACCTTCTTTTTTTTTGCTTGTTTTTGCTCGATATTGATAACGGCAACAGGTAGATGCTTGGAATATTCACAGAATATTTAGTTATATACTCACTTTAAAAAAAAAATAATTAAATAAAAATAATATTAAAGAGGGGCTCCTATACTACAGATATGTTTTTTTTTTGCAGTTTTTATTAATAACGGTAAGGAACCCTTCGTGCACGAGTCCGACTCGCACTTAGCCGGTTTTTTATATAAGTGACAGATATGAAAGTACAACAAATACAAAAACGGAAAAAAAGACGAATAACTAGGTATTCACCTATTTTCGTTTGTGTATCCATAAATATATCAAGAACTATTGATCGATTGCTGATTTACTTGCAATATAAATCTAAGATTATTTTAATATATCTAGTAGCTGTGTAATGATAATATTTCTTCATTAGTTGTAACTTATTACTCAATGAAATAAGTTACAACTATGACTTATTACTCGATATAAACCTTACTAATATTATAAACTAGCGACCCGGACCCGGCTTCGCTCGGGTGCAATATAACATACAAACTTGCCTCTTGAATTACTCTATCTATTAAAAAAAACCGTATCAAAATCCGTAGTTTTAAATATCTAAGCGTGAGCAACTTTTTATTATACTATGTAATGATGATGCGAAAGTGAGTTTGTAGGTTTGTTAGCTTTCACGCCGTAACTACTGAATCGTTCATCATGAAATTTTGCATACAAGTTCTCTGGATTACGGAGAAGGACATAGGCTACCTTTTATCCCGGAAAAAAGGACTGTTCCCGAGGGATCGACATTCACGCGGGCGGAGCCGCGGGCGAAAGCTAGTAAGATATAACTTATTACTCGACGTAATATAGTGTTGTACACCAGAATAATCTGTTTGTTTATATGATAGTATTAACATTATCTATATTGGCTCTTATGGCCCATCGGATTTTATCCTCCTAACAGTGAATCAGCGAAAGTGTCACAAGTCCGTGGGAACCCCGGCCAATTTGTTAGATTGCTTCGGAGATATTTCACGTGGCCATAAAGTGGATCGCCGCCACTGGTACAGCTCTATCGATAAACCGATGAATTATTATTTTGTTAATAACATAACGGTTTATTTTAAGATTAAGTTAAAGTTAACATAGCTCGCCACTAATTATCATGATCACGCGATGTGATAGTGTGTATGTATGTTGCGTTGCATCCTAAACAATTTCAGAATAAAGATGGCCCTACAAATGGATTGGAAAGCAACTATAATCCTCACTATCAGGTATATAAATAACTAGCTTGCGCCTGCGGCTCCGCCCGCGTCAATGTCTATCCCTCAGGAACAGTCCTTTTTCTCGGGATAAAATGTACCCTATGTCCTTCTCCGTACCCCAGATAACGTGTATGCAAAATGATAATCGGTTCAGTAGTTACAACGTGAAAGCGTAACAAACAAACAAACTCACTTTCGCATTTATAATATTAGTTAGGATTATCAATGACGAGGGATGTACATTTACGCGAGCGAAGCCACAAACTTATTAGGTAAATCCATTTAAATCACTAATTATATATATACCTAGTAAATAAATCATAAAAAGATTTTTAATGTATGTAACATCCTGTATAGCTGTAATATAGGCACACCTTTTATACAACCTAGCATCGCCACCTGCGTGCGGAAGAAAGTTATAAACGCTCCTAGCTTTTTACGGAGAGTTTTTTTATCAACAAGTTATATATTCATTATGGAGTAGATAGTATTTTGTATTCATGCCTTTAAGGGGCCAATATTGTTGTCTCTATTTTCAGACTGCCTAAAGGTCTGATGCAGCTTGATGACTTCCATCTGACGATGGCAACTGCGTTGAACGGATTAACGTGCCTTACGAGACACGTAACTCAAAGCTATTTTTATACTACTTGTGATATTTTCCTTTCCATGTGGACATAATACCCGTTGTTCTCTTATAATGCATGCGGATTCACACACTGTATCATTAAATTTTCAGTTAGAGTATAAGTCTGAACCCAGGCTACCGGAAAAGACAGTACGAAAAAATAGAATATACCACCTGCATCTCCTTTTACACAAATTGTTTAAGTTGATCAAAGAAATATGCAAAAATTTTAACATTACACCTTCTCATAAACAGCCTAGCCATAGTTTCGACTCTTGATTTACATATTTAAGCCTGTAACCTTGCCAGCTGGAGCTTATGATCTTAGAGCAATCGGACATTTTGGTCATTTAATTAATTTGTTGTTGATTATTATTAATCATCGCGAAATAATAACCTTTGTCGCTATAGCATATCATATCACTAAAAAAGATTTTATTATAAGAATCTTAAAAAGTAAAACCACTAAATCATCTCGTTTAGTCGTATTATAGCTCTGAAAAAAGAATGTTGTAGGGGCTGATCGCTCTAGCTGTGTTGAGAGAGGTTTTGAAATATACCACCTAAATTGAGTGCTTGAATTCGACTGTTTATGGATATCGACTTTGATTACTTGTAATTTATGAATGACGTTAAAATTATTATATATTGTAAGTATTGTTCAATAGATTGAACAAATGTGTTTCAAGATATAAAAAATCACAACTACCCACCTAATCCGTGGTTGGTCCACCATGAACAACATCTTATTTATGCACACCGTCACACTTTATAAAAGGGTAGTTAGGCGTGAAGGCCCGCTTTCAACCCTTTCGGTGCCGGCTCATTAAGGGAGGGTTAAGATGGACTCGCTGCATTGGGTGCAGTATTTTACGCGAAATAAGGGCTGCAGGATTATTAAGTCTTTCGATGAAGTTTCTTATGGTAAATGAGGGAAATCGTTTTGCAAATAAGTTGGAAAAATAAGACTAAAATCGATTCAAAGTCTTGTATACTTATTTAAGCATAAGTGTTTTTCAGTCCATTGCATAATGTTTGTCCAGTGAGCGTTTTATAGTTGGTAAGGGGCTTTAGCAGCGAACCTTGGCTAGCTCCGTGGCGTAGCGGTCAACACGCCTGCCTGCGACACGAGAGTGCCCGGGTTCGATCCCCGGCCAGGTCAAGATGGAAAATGATCTTTTTCAGTTTGGCCTGGGTCTTGGATGTGTATTTATATATGTATTTGTTATAAAATATAGTATAGTTGAGTTAGTATCCCATAACACAAGTCTCGAACTTACTTTGGGGCTAGCTCAATCTGTGTCATTTGTCCGTATATATTATTAATATTAATTTATTAATTAAATAACCTTTGATTTTTTGTGCTAATATTCACAATAATGTATTTAAAACGCGAAGGTTTAGGAGACTTAAGGTGGAAAATTATATCGGTTACTAGCTTTTGCCTGCGGCTTTGCTCGCGTTAAGAAGTATAGAAGTTTAATACAAACTTTCCTCCCCTATTTTATCCTCTTGGGGGTAGAATTGATCAAAATCCTTTCTTAGCGGATGCCTACGTCATAACATCTACCTTTGTTTGGCCGTGCATTGATAGATCACTATGTCAGTCAGTGAGTTATAAATATTTAGATATCAAACATATTATTCGAAAAAACTTTAATAATTTATTGGATAACGGTTTATTTTTGTTTACCGAACTTATCCTAACTAATATTATAAATGCGAAAGTGAGTTTGTTTGTTTGTTTATTTGTTTGTTTGTTTGTTTGTTTGTTTGTTTGTTTGTTTGTTTGTTTGTTTGTTTGTTTGTTTGTTCGTTCATTCGTTCGTTCGTTCGTTCGTTCGTTCGTTCGTTTGTTCGATCGTTCGTTCGTTCGTTCGTTCGTTCGTTCGTTCGTTCGTTCGTTCGTTCGTTCGTTCGTTTGTTTGTTACGCTTTCACGTTGTAACTACTGAACCGATCATCATGAAATTTTGCATACACGTTATCTGGGGTACAGAGAAGGACATAGGGTACATTTTATCCCGGGAAAAAGTTCCCGAGTTCGACATTGACGCGGGCGGAGCCGCGGGCGAAAGCTAGTATCATATAAGTACGATACTTTTTCAACCTATAGGTTAGACTATGGGTGACTACTTTTTCCTTCGTACTCTGACAAATCTTATTTCTGTATTCCCCACTCAAAGCCGATCATACGGTATAGGATTAATTTAAATGTAGTAATAGTTACTATGAGTGAAATAATTATAACTTGTATTGCTTTTAAGTCAAAGGTTTAGCCCTTTGGCACACATTAACTTTGGCCCAAATATTTCCACAAACCATTCACATCTAAAGCTAAACCATAAAACATTTCCTACACTTCGATACGCGAGCGTACACTATTATTTTATCACATAACATTATTTTATTGGTACCGTAATCGCTGGCCGCAGGCCCTAGTGATGAAATGGCCAAACCACACTTATTACGGCCACAGTAAAAAAATTGTGGTCGGCCATTATCGTTGTTTATATTATTTTGAGCTTGTAATTAGACAGATGTGACTATGTTATTTAGACTTTTATGCCTACATTTATGAGAAAGTCATATTAACACTTATACATTCGCCTTTAATTTCAAAGGAATCTTAGAATTTAACAGCGTTTTCTTCAGATTACTTATATGTACATTTACTTCATTAAAATAAGGAAAGAATATTGAAAAGTAAATTAGTAGTAACATAAATCGATTCGTAGTTTTGTTTCATGTTTCTATAAGTAAATATAATAATAATCTAATATTTAAACGTTGGTATTTTTAATCTCATCTGTTTACATATTAAATACCTTACTTATAAACTAAGCCAGTTAGCGCGGGCATCCAAATTAAAAAAAATAAACAAAAACAGAGATGTCGAAATGTATTTCAAATATTTTGTTCCCACATCCTCGTAATATATAAATATAAAATCTCCCTCTACTCAATCCTCCCATATACAAATATAATACAATATAATAGAAGTAAGGCCATACTTTTTCAAATTGACATAATGGCTTCTTGATCATTGATTTTACGCTATAGAGGAGTATTCCTCTATAGCGTAAAATCAATGATCAAGTCAGTCAGCGTATGCTGACTTAAGTAAAAATCATAATAAGACCAGGGCAATATTATAAATGAATTAAGTTTAATCATATATTCTTATATACTTATTTAAATAAATTAATAATATTTGTATGCCATATTCTTAGGTTAAATGCAACAGTACAATATACACTTTTAATAGACTTAAGACGAGAATGATTATGAATAATCTAATAATAACTATTTGATACGTCACCTGGTGCTATTTCTTTATCGACTGACTAATCTTAACTTTCATTCCGTGGACCTTCTATATAAATCATTATCTTTGGTTCTTGCTGCGGGCGGCGAAACAGCCGACTCGCTCGAAATAATTTAATTAATAATTAGTTTCTGTAATGATTCGATGCAGGTGCTCGTACTCTCTGACACTCGATGGCTTCATTTGTTTTCATCTTGGTTCTGTTTTTAATTTCAAACAGATTTATTGCGATAGGATTCAGTTAAGAGGGCTTTTTACGTTGAAGTGATTAAAAATAAGTCCAAAATGATTTCCCATACTGTGTTTGGGAAATCATTTTGGAGTTATTTTTGATTTACGGGTGTTTAACCATGGATTCCGAAACCTTGCGATATGAAGAAAAAGCCGAAAGGCAGACCCCGGGCTCCAACGCATTCCAAATTTAACTGAGGTATGTATATATACCCGTCTGGCCAGTGAGGAGAGTGTAGGCCAAATCTTCTATCTGCTCTGACTGTAAAGTATGGCTCCGGTAGAAAGAGTCATGCTCCTGCAGCGGAGACTAAAAAGACTTGATTATGATGATGATGATAATGTATATATATATAGGATGTAACCGGGAACACGTTCAGATGAGGAAGAGAGAGTTACAGGTGTTTGATAGTCAAAATATTAATTACTATTGATCAAGTCTTAGTTTTTGATAGATAGAATTATACAGAGACGCAACTTTTTTTTTAAATCTATGATTTTACAGTATTGATTTTGGTAGGCTTTTTAAAAAGAAAAACAAGTAGCAGATGCCATACCTGCAACTACCGGACGGATAGTTGATGATAACACCTCTGACAATACAACCCATCAGCTACTTAAATAACAAAACGGAACCCTACAGTGGCACAAAGGAAGCTGGCAGACCCGAAAGCGTTCATGTGGTGACATAAGAAGTGTTTTACTTTGAGATAATTTACTTTACGTGCTTCCGCCACCAGTTAGTTCATGCAAACTATTGCTGGCCAGCGCCCACCCACTACTGTTAGTCCCTTCATGCCCGCCACCAATAGTTGATGCATGCAACCCTGATCGATACTGCTACATCCGTTCAGGCTGCAGCAATATCTTCCGTCGTGCTCGCGACACGTGATTCGCCTCTACACGAGGCATCTTCAGGCAGTGATACCTAGATGTTGGTCGTTCGAATGACAAGCAACTCATGACAAAGATTACATTGTGATGAGAAGATTAGATGGTGGCGGAAGCACGCAAAGTAAATTATCTCAAAGTAAATGTAACTTTGACTTCCGCAAAGTAACACCTGAAACTATTTACTATCAGAAGTTTTATCAGACAATTATGAAAGAAAAGATATGACCGAGACTTTCAGCCTACAACAAGAGAATACAGGTTAAAGAAAAAGTGTTTCTAGTCACCAATCGGCAAGCATTTTTTTTAAACTAACAAAGTAGGAAATGAGGCTAACAGTAATTGTTGCAATATTAGCGCCAATAGATCATATATACTTGAACAGGCGATTTGCGATAGTGCTAATATTGTGAATAACTTAAAGCAGTAAATACACTGCGGACTTGTTATTTATAAACCGATAAATGACGTAGGCTAGGAGGTTACGGTACAAAATGTAATGTTTTTAAATTTTTCTTGTTTTGTACTAACAAATAGTGCTAATATCGTGTATAATTTAAAGCGGGTAAATACATGCAGACTTGTTTTTATAACTTATATTTAGATGTGTCGTTTCCGGCAGAAAAGAATAGGACCACTCCAAGTCTTTTCATGGATGTCAGAAGAAGCGACTTAGGAAATACAAGCTAAACAGATCTCATAAACATCAATGAGACCTCTCCAACCCGTCTGGCCAGCGAGGAGGCAAGTAAAGCTTCGGTAGTACAGAGAGGGTCATGCTCCTGCAGTGGAGACTAAAAAGACCTGATGATGATGATGTTTTTATAAACCAATGAGATATGTAGTCTAGGAGGCTACGGCAAAATATGTAACGTTTTTAAATTTTTCTAGTTGTGTACTAACAAATAGTGCTAGTTGTGTACTAACATATATTGTGTATAGCTTAAAGCGGGTTAATACATTGCAGACTTGTTAGTATTAATAAACCGATAAAAGACGTAGTCTAAGAGCCGTAGGTTACGTTTGAAATAACTTTCACGCTGGTTCTGGAAGAAAGAAAAAACGTAGATTGTACCGGCTGTTTTTCGGCTTTCGCAAATCATATAAATTGGAAGCTAGCCAACACTATTTGTATGCCCGTTTCTACCTCCACGCCCACCCTCTTTCGGGCCCTATAACCCGGACTCTGTCTCCCCCGTCATCATCATTTCGAGTAGGTGTCACGGTCAATCGACCATGCACACCCTGGTGTCAGAGTTCTTCGGAACCGTCTCTCGGCCTCTGACGTGGTTCTTTTAACGACTACCAGATGGCAGCCGGGACCACCGGCTTAATGTGTCTTCCGAAGCACGTAATCATCTTTATTATCAGACAATCAGGTGATTCAAGCCTGCAATGCCCTAACCAAACTGGAAGCAACTAAACAAAGTATGCTTCCGGTGGGAATCGAACCCACGACCCCCGGTTCAACAGGCAAACGCCTGGACCACGGAGGCTGGTCTCCCCCGTGAGGGACATAGACAGTATTTATATATTGCATTGCTTTGTAGTTACAAATAGTGCAAATAACGTGTTAACTATAAACGGGTAAATACATCGCGGTTGTAAATACGCTGACTGGTAATTTATAAACTGATGAGAGATGTAGTCTAGGAGACAGGTGCAAAACATTGCACTGTGTGCTTAGAAGTCTAGAAAAAAATATTATTATATTTTTTACTATGGATATCGTACGAATCGAGTAAGGGATAAAAAATCATGAACAACTGATTACATAAACTTAAACAAATTTGTATATATTGGCTTTATGTAGGCAGTTTTTCCGGTCTGGGAGAAAATAAAAAACGTAGAATGTGTCAGCTGCTTTTCTTTCTGCGCAGACCGTAGAAGCCGGTCAGGGGAATGGGCGAAAATCTAAAGTATCTAATCATGACAATAGGCGATGCGGCTAGCAACTCATCACTATTTAGATTCCGTTTTCCACTTTTAGCCCACCAACACGCTAAACGTGGCCTTTTGGTCTTAAGATCTTAGGTTCTGTCTACCCCGTAAGGGATAAGGACGTGATAATATGTATGTTATGTAGACAGTAATAACTTGTTAAAGCAAAAGTAGATTTGACTGACGTTAAATTTTGATTTAAGAGCCAGGCTTATAAGTAAAATAATATGCTCTCTTATCAGTAAGCCGAGGGCTCTGAAACACCGCAGTTAAGCATGCAATCAAAAACACGTTCAATAATAACACCATAATCATCTCAGCCCGTCTTCCGCCCACTGTTGAGCATAGGCCTCTCTTCACTTTCGCTATCCGTCTCTGTCCTGTACTGATCTCATCCAAGAGCGACCCGCGATTTTGACTATATAGTCAACCCATCTCATCGGAGGACGTCCCGACGCTTCTTTCCCCGGTTCTAATAATAACATTAAATACTTATTTCTAAAAATGAATTTTAATAAAAAACCTCTAGCGTATTTTTAGTTGCTTGTAGAAAAAAAATCAAATTATTAAATTTAATGAAAAATCTCAAACGTACTTTTGTTGTTTGTAAAAAAAAACCTATAGACTGAGACGTAAATAGCTCATTATTTTTGTTTACGCATAGAAAAACAAATGAAGCAATTTATTTCTCACATTATTTCGCAAAAGCTTACATTCTCAGACAAAAAGCATGTTCCGGTTGAAATATCTCACAATTTATGTTGCAAAATGGTCAAATATGGTCTTGTCATACCAGTAGACTGTATATGCAATAAGGTACATATAAGGCAACGCTTCACACATGAGCAGAGACGCAGGCCGTTACTAGTCAACTAGAAAGATGTAACACCTTTCAGTGGAAACAACTTGCTTATTGAACTGTGACTAGTTGTCGTTTATTGCGGGTTTGATACTGTTTTTGTAATACAATGTGTATGCTTGTCTCTATAGCAGTTGCCTTTGTTATTCTTTGTATTAAAAATAATATTAACGATATTGTTGATGAAACCCTGATTCCATTTTCTATATACATATCCACCATTATGCCAAACGACCTATGGGTCCTTTGGCCGTAGGCTGTATCTACCCCATACGAGATAAAGACGTTATAGTAGTATGTATGTGATTACTACTCTTACCAGCCGGCCTATTTGCTGACTCAGTGTACAATGATTTGATAGCTACTTCAAAATACATTGCGGCTTTCGTATGACTGACTATTTTTATTTAAGATATATAAAACGTAATGTATTTTGAAGTGACTATCAAAACGTTGTACGAAAAAGGACGGCAGGTAAGTAATTATAAATCCTAATATGAACGAAAGTTTATACTCGTATAATTATGTATATAAACGGGACTTAACACGAACCTTTATATTGTTTGTTTCCGTATATGATGTAACTCCATTGAAACGTCAACGGAAACAAATAATAAAAAGGTTCGTGTTAAGTCCCGTTTATATACATAATTATGTGTTTAAAGCGCGAAAGTTTAAAAAAGAATTATACGCGTATGTTTGAGACTTTGCATTTCTCTTTATTAGTCAAAAACATTTCAACTGCTGCTCGAGCAGTTTTTGATGAAATTTGGAGTATATAAATTATATTCTGATGCCACACAAGTAGACTTTTTATCTCAATAATAAAATACCCTTCGAAGGTTGGAGCTTTTTAGGGTCGGCAACGCGCGAGTGCTTCCCTGCTGTTGCAGACGGCCATAGGCTACGATAACCGCTTCCCATCAGGTGAGCTGTATGCCTGTTTTACTTAACTGTTGGCCTTTAAACTTTGCCAAATAATTTAACAACAACAAAGTTACACTACTGAAGATGCAGTGCGGTAAAATGGCAAAATCGCAATCGCTCTATTTTAATCTTTGGGTCCAATAAAGAGGACTCATTTCTCCATTATTCCACTATGGGGTAGACACATAATATGCAATAAAAATAAATGATTTTTAATTTATATCTTAATTTAATGCTTGTTTTTTAGCTGTAGTGTGCACTTTAATGTTACTTTACTATAGAAAGTATTATTTATATATCTCACCTTGGTCTCCTAGCCTAGCTATACAGGGTGTTATAAATCTAGGGCCCACGGCGGGCTATAAATAAGGCAGCCGCCACACCTGGCGGGTGACGGACTCCTACGTGCGCCAGCGCTTGACGCATTGCCGCTGGTGTGTAATCGTCCTAATTCGCGGCTAAATGCACCACAACTGGTTTTCGAGAATAACATTTAATTTTAACTGAGAAATAAATTAACAAAGTAGCTTCCGTCTGCAGGTTTATCTTACGAAGTTAAGGTTCTCAAACAAAAATCCATATCAAATGTATTGTAAAGTAGTATTTTTACGTTAATAGAAAATTAGTGGCATCATACGTAGTAGTAAAGTTGTTGTGTTCGGCTCATATTAAATCTCAAACGTTATTCAGAAAAGAGGCCTTTACAAGAAAACTATCGGCTATTCCTTCAATCTGCTATTCTGAGGGGTATCCTGCTTGCATCTTCAGATATGATACGTCGAAGATTGGAGTCCTTAGAACGGCGTATTATTTATTCATGCCTACGATATGGCAAAGTCTTTTCAGCCGGCTGCCTTGACGCCAAGTCTCCTTGAGTAACTCCAGATCCGCAAACAACATACATATATACATAGTATCACGACTTTTCCCTTGCGGGGTAGACAGAGCCACAGTCTATAAGACCATATGACCACATTTAGCATTTTGGTGGGCGTGTAGATAGAAAACTGAATCAAAGTAGTGATGGGTTGCTAGCCGCATCGCCTATTGATATGATTCCGCAGATTTTTACCCATTCCCTCGATCGGCTTTTACGATCTGCGCGGTTAGAGAAGCAGCTGGCACATTCTACGTGTTTTCTTTTCTCCTAGACCAGCATGGAAGAATATCTATGTAATCGATCCTATAGCCCCATGCGTAGCCGACTAGTGTGTTTACAACTAAGCTACAGTGTGTATGTTCTATTTGATGTGCGGTAGAAAAAGCTGCGTGTCCACCAAAGTTTTGTGAAGAGGAGCGATGCGAGGATGCGTTGCTAGCTCATGGCCTGTCCTAGTAATAATATGAATGTGAATGTGTGTGTGTTAGTTTTGATGGGACTTACCCAATCATGCAAAATCAGAAAGATTAATTTTATGGCTTATGTTTATATATTTTTCCAGGCTGGGAACTATTGTTGAAATTTCATTTAAATATCAATAAATAAATTATTGACATCGATAGCACAGTCTCTAGGTCAGTTTCCATCACACACGACATATTTACACTACAATAACTAACGTGGAATTAATCGCACTATCGTAACCACATTAAACGCGATCTTAAGTTCCTCCCCGCGGCGCGCGGTTTCGAGATATAAACAATATGTCTGGATAACGAGACTCGTCATAATCTACACCCACGGACTTGAGGTAGAAGGGATATATGGAGAGGCAAAGCCACGTTATAAGCTCTAGCAAACCTAGACTAAAATTTAAAAATGCATTACTGAGTTTATTTGTTGCCTAGGGTATGATGATGATGATGATGTGTTCCTGTGATCCCTTGTCAGGGACATAAGGCTCGCAGAAGAATTCTCCACTTCTCACGGTCCTGGGCTGTGACTCTTAACTCGCTCCAGTTGAGTCCAGTTGTCGCGACCTCCTTCTCCGCCTCCAAGTTTTACGAGGGTAACCTGGTCTTCTCTTGCCCTGCGCATTCCATAGGAGACCTTGTTTGGGCAGGTGGTTATCAGGCCTTTGCAGCACATGTCCTATCCATCGCCATTTCCTTAATAGGATTTCTTGCTGGATGGGCTTTTGGTCAGTTCAGTGAACTGCCACAGTCTTGCATTTGATATGGTTCGTGGCCAGCATATCCCTAACCTGCCTAGGGTAATAAGGATATCAATTTCGAAATAAGAAAGTGTTCCCGATGGAATGACATTAAGTTAGTCGGAATCGTGGCCACCACATTATTAAATATGAATTTTTAAGATATAAACAATACACCTGAATAACGAGACTGGTCATAATCTACACCCACGGTTTTAGCACACAGGAGATATACAGAGAGGTTAAGCTTTTAAGCTTAGATGCAAGAAGACGCAGTGTAAATTCTTCGAGACGTAAACAATATGTCTGAATATTTTTTTTTATTATATCAAAGCTTTGACATATATTTTGGATACTACAAAAATTAGATAGATACATTTTCAAGAGAATGGGACATACGGCGTAGCTTTAAAAACTTTTTCTAAGATTGGCTAAATAGCCACCTCTGACACAGCAAATTTAAAGCAATGATTTCTTCTACAAGCAACAATATGGCTTTACAGTAATTGATTTACCTAGCTCAAACTACAATCTTTGTGTAATTTCTACTAACGTATGAGAGCTGCTTATTTGCTTGAAAAATCTGATACACCGGTATCAGATATAGATCAGATATATAAAGTGGTGGTGTGTAAGTACACACAAGAATAACAACAAAATATTATACTCTATTTTTCAGACAGATCGTATTATGTTATTATTAGGCGCCAAATTGGTCCTGTACCTTGCTGAGTTACGACGTCACAACTCTATAATTTGAATCTTAGTACACACCGATCTAGCATGTATATATCTATCGCAGCTTCAACTCTGGACCAAATCTACTCCGCGTTGTCTCACAAATCGCATTATGTTATTCCCAGCCGTCGATGCGCCAAATTGGTCCTGCACCTTGCTGAGTTACGACGTCACTACTCGAAAATGTTAATTTTAAACTGAGTTACTGATGTCATATTTTCAGGTTAAAGAATTAGCGTTTTCACTTGTTTGTTGTGTTAACTCTTGACAGTTTTGTTGGCTTGTGTATTTGTAGTCTGGGTTGGGCTCTGGCAGACTTGTTATCCTATATGAATTGTAATCTAATTTATTTAGATTCATATTACATATTTATAATTTAACTTATTCTTGTAAAAACAAGTAAAAATTACAAACAGTATCACAGTCGCGAAAAGGCTATTTTGTGATCGAAGTTGATAAAAACATAGTATTATCAATTAGTGTTGTTATTCAGAGTTGAAAATTCTAATCTGTCTAATTGACGATTAAAGTTGATCAAAGATTAATACGGATAACTCGTTTTTATCTCTTGTGCCTTGGAACGAGGTTAAAGGTTAAAAGTCCCATTTTAACCATTAAATAATAATAATAAATAAAATATTTTTATTTCACTTTTTATCTATTTACCTCGTATCTACGCAGATGCGTAAATACGTGTAGCTATGCGTGGTGAAATATAAAATAGCTAGCTATTCTCTATACCTATCCTCTATTTCAGACGACGCATAGCTGTAAAGACTATAAATACAGAAACTGGGCCCTGATTGATACCTGCCATCAAGACTGTCTTGTTGTTGTCGAATTAACTTTGGAAAACCAAAATGTGTTTTTGTAAAGTTAATTCGGAACACAATGATTTTCGAACCTGATCTCCAATCAATATTAAATTCGAAACCTATATACCTACATATACGATTTCGACCATATCCCATGATAAAGCCTGGAGTTGAATAGAGAAAATGACAAAATTGGCGCCAAATTACTAAGAGTACTCTTTTAAAATCCTATATACTGATGCCCCATAGACATAAGATAATCTAACAATAAATATCACTAAGCGTATCATTATTAATTTTTGTTTTAAGAACATTACCGTCCTCTCGAAGCAAAGGGTGACCTCGTGCTGGCAGCTATTTTGCTCAGCGTGTGAAAAACGCTGCCAGTATTCTTGGAACGCGGAAAGAAGTACTGTATTTCTGCTGTACGTTAAAAACTTTACCACTGTCACTGCTATTAAATGACTTTATAGATAGATGTAAAAAAAATGTTAAATAAATAAATAAAATTTTTTTATTAAAATTTCCACTTGTGTATGTTATTGTATAAATAAATTTAATTTAATTAATCAATTACATCACAAAATGACTACTGTTGAAGACAATCAAATGTTGGCACACAAAAAATAAGGCACGCATTCCACTCCGAATCACGACCTAGACCCACTTCCTTGATACTGTAATTTGGATTACATTAAAATTTACATATAAATCGTCGACTATTATATAAGTCAGTAGAGATTTAGTAGAATCAATTGGAGTTTGCTTGATGTTTAAATAGATTGTTAGCAATCTTATGGCGTATTATAATTTTATTTAGAATAACACTTCCATGCTGGTTTGGAAGAAAAGAAAAAACGTAGAATGTGCCAACTGCTTCACTTTCCGCGCAGATCGTAGAAGCTGATCGAGGGATTGGGCTAAAAGCTGCGAAATCATGTCAATACGTCACTATTTGATTCCGTTTTCCATCTACACGGCCAACATGCTAAATGTGGCCTATATACCTAGGTGCTGCTTACCCCGCAAGGGAAAAAGACGTTATAATATGTTATGTAACACTTAGCTTATTCACCTCTGTGAACCAGTGGTATCACGAGTGACTTTGAATCGTAAGGTCTTGGGTTCAATATTTAGTACTGGTTCAATGTATTGTTTGTTTGTTGTTTTCTGTGTATATTTCCGTAACGTCAACAAAGGGTACAACGGAAGACCAGCGCTGGCTGTTACGTACAGCCAGTATCTGCTTAGTTGGATCCTTTTTGACATCATAACACAGTACATAGATAATTAGTTTTAATATTGTTCTTTTCGGTTGTGAATAGTGTATACTTGTGTTATCTATTCTTATTTGTGTATGGCACATCGTGTCTCTTTGCTTTGTCAAATAAACATAACCTTATCTTATCCTTGGCCAAGGTCAAAATGAAAAACTATATGTTTAGATTGGCCTGTATTTATCATAAAATATAGTATCGTTGAGTTACTATTACGACACAAGTTCACGACTTTGTGATTAACATTTTGCTCAGCGCGATATGCACAAGTACCTTTGGGAAAATGACTGTACATTAATTACTCATATAAATGAGTAATTAATGTACAGTCATTTTCAAATCATCCCCTTGTGCCGCTGAAGGAAAAATATCACGAAAAAACCTGCATATTATTTTTTTCATTTGTGTAAACATACTTCGGAAGCCACGTTAAGCCGTTGGCCTTAGCTATTGTCGCCTTAGATATGGCCTTAACTTAATAACTCTTGTTATGACAATAAATAAGTAATTATGGACAAATCACACAGATTGAGCTAGCCCTAAGTTCGAGACTTGTGTTAGGGGATACTAATTCAACGATACTATACAGCGTTTATACATAACTAACGAGACGTTCCCGTGAAGAAGTAACTCAGCCCGTTACAATGAACAACTTTTCCTATGGGACCAACCCTGGGAACTCAATTTTTTTTGACATTTTCATACGAATTGCCGGGCCGGCCGAACACTTGTATCAAAATATATTTTTTTTAGTTTCCAGCGTTGGTCCCATAAGAAAAGTTGTTTATTTTGACGGGCTGAGTCACCCTTTCACGCGAACGTCGTTGTTTATGGTACACGCTGTATATTACAACAGATACATATATATATAAACATCCAAGACACAGGCCAATCTGAAAAAAAACATTTTCCATCTTAATCTGACCGGGGATCGAACTCGGGACCTCCGGTATAGCAGCCTTGCATGATGACCACTAGGCCACCAGAGCACATGAAATATACCTTTAGGCGAGTTGTAAATCTGTCACTAAAGGATGTTTTACTTATAGTGTGTATATATGTGATTGCGAACCGTGCAAACAACAAATGTGTTATGTACTTATTCACTCCTTGCACAGGGTGCTATAACTAGTCGTGCGACTTGTATAATGTTTGTGCGCATTCCGAGCGCCGACATTCCTTCGGCGACACGTGGTGTAGGAAGTGCGGACTGGTACCGAGTGGCTTCGTACTGTATGTTGTGTAGGTATGTTGTGTATCTAGTAGCCTTCGAAGTATTGAACTAAAGCTTTGGATACACGCGTCGAATAAACGGTAGAGTGCTTACTATGCTACTAACTATACCAATTCTTCTTCTTCTCGAGTTAAAATGTCTTTTTTTTACACTATACTTGACCAGAATTAATAAATAAATATATAAGGACATATCACCCAAAGTGAGCTAGCCCCACAGTAAGTTGTGAACTTGTGTCGTAGGATATTAACTCAAAGACATGACAGCTCCGTGGCGCAGTGGTTAACACGCCAGCCTGCGACACGAGGGGCAGGGCAGGGTTCGATCCCCGGTCAGGTCAAGATGGAAAATGATGACAACCCTCGTGTCGCAGGCTGGCAAAATTTGGCGTCACTATGTATAAATTGGTAGAGAAGAGTGACTAGCAACGTGGTCAAGCTACTCTACCACTTTACCTCACTACTTTGCTTTACCTGACTACTTTGTATACTCTACCGCGAACTTTACCACTATAACTTTCTCATGTACCTACACATTTACGTAGAGTTAAGTACGAGTGCAGCATCTGATGTCTTCTCTCGTCCTGACGACTCTACTAACAAATACAAATTTACGCGTGGACGAATGTACTTTATTAAAACTGGAAAAGTAATCTTAGGCGGTAAAGTAAGAGGCAAGTGTACTTTACTACCAACTAAACGCTTGTACCGAAGGTTTACACGATGAAGAAATACGGCGACGTTAAACCTATTCATACATATTAACAGATCTTTATTCCTTACGGGCTAGACAGAACACATCTGGCCCTAAAACCCAAAGTCATAGTGGGAGTTAAGGTGGAGAATGGAATTAAACTAGAGTTAGGTTGCTAGCCGCATCGCCCATTGATATAATTCTGTAGATCTTTGGGCAGTTTCTAAGGTGCAGATCTTAGTAAAGCAACTTGTACATTCTACGTTTCTATTTTCTTCCAGATCTTCGAGAACCATACCTATTCACCTGAAATTACTAATTTTAAACTAAAACCTGTCACTTATTTGACTTAGCCCTAATACATTATCATAATCATCATCATCATCGGCTGTTTTTTTTTTACTTAGCTGTTTCATTTGCCATTAATTTGCAATTTTATTTCGCAGTGGCGTCGTTATTTCTGATAGTGTATCAGTGGATGGGTTAGAAAATAGTCTTGTAGATACGAAACATCACCATTTTATAATAGCGAAAAAAAAAATAAAAAAAAATTATCAGTTAATTGTAAGTCAGATAAGCACACTAAGAGATCCGTATACGCCTTTTATTGTGTGGTAAAAATAAAGGGATATTTTTACATATATTATTTAATATTATATCTGTAAAATAATTTTTGAAGTGTGCATGTGTGTATTATTTAAGTGTGGGTGTGTGTATTATTTAAATAATGGAGAAAGAGATGGCAAAAAATAATGGCTTATAACACATATTATATGTCTTCATCATCATCATTATCGAGTCTTTTTAGTCTTCACTGCAGGAGCATGACCCTCTCTGTACTACCGGTGTCATACTTGGTCAGAGCAGCCAGAGGACTTGGCCTACAGACAGGTTGGAGAGGTCTCAGAGATGTTTATAAGCTTTGTTTAGCCTTTATTTCCTAAGTCGCCTTCTACGACATCCACGGGAAGACGTGGAGTGATGTGTGAGACTGATGATGATGATGACTAAATAAGCATTAACAACGTATGCGAAACTACAGACAAATATACTACAAATATACCAGTAATAGGTCATTACACTAAACATAACCTACCTTACGACACCAGATTTCCCTAGTGAAAGTTCCAAAAACTCGGTATTCATTTCCAAGATCAAAGAAAACAAACCTGAAACACGTTCCCAACTCATTTATCATATCACAAGTTAATTAATTAACCAGTTAATAAACATGAACCGTTAACAGTAATAAATATAAATAACGTTTTGACAAATATTATTTATATTTGGGCGTTTACGGTTGACAACAACTATTCGGCCATTAGCGGTTTTATTAATAGCTTTTATTGCCAATAGTTTTTGATGTGCGGTGAAAGCTTAGTGCGTAAATTATGAGATACTAGCTTTCGCCCGCGGCTCCGCCCCCGTCAATGTCGATCCCTTGGGAATAGTATGTATGCAAAATTTCATGATGATCGGTTCAGTAGCTACGGCGTGAAAGCGTAACAAACAAACAAACTCACTTCGGCATTTATAATATTAGTAAGGATACTTTAGATAACATATAAACCTAACAAACTAATCGGCGATAAATAAAATAAAACCGGCCAAGTGTGAGTCATATTAGCACACACAACAAAGGTTTGGTACCACCGTACTATATTAAACTACAAAAACTACGTTTCTTTTATAGGTACGCCTATTAAGATCTCTCCCAAGTGACCTTCTGGAATGACGATCACGTATCGGCCAGCGCAGCGTCGGACATCCACCGACCAGATGATCGAATGACCTGACTAAGGTCGCAGGAAGACGCTAGATGCAGGCCGCTTCAAACCGGTCGTATTGGAAATCCTTGGGGGAGGCCTTTGTCCAGCAGTGGACTTCTTGCGGCTGATGATCTTGATGCTGATGATGATGAAGTGACCTTTCTTATGAGGTTTACCAAACTCTTGCGACACAAATATCTTAATAATGTATGGCTTGAAAGAATCGAGAAAAAACGCCAAAATAACACTTTTCTTGTAGGTTAAGCAAAATAAGATCAATACTTCAAGTATTATTTGTATTATTCGTCATTATAGTGGCAAAAGATATACACATTCTGTAAAAATTTCAAGTCTCTTCCTGTTACGGTTTAATAGACATAACCTTATGATAGACGATGGACTTCGGAAGCTTATTATATTATTCTTTTCGGCCACTTTTGGGTAAAAAAACTATTTTTGAAAAAAAACCAGAATAACCCAAGTTATTCGAGTTCCTTGCTGTTAACATCAGATGGCAAAATATAAAAAATACTAGATGGAAATCTCTGCCAGATCTTAATGACAAAAAAATAATGAGCCAGACGCTTCTTGTTCTTGTAAAGGTAAATAGAGTAAGTTAAAAAGACTATAGAATGCATTTAGTAAGATTCCGGGCTAAGGACTTTTTCAGTGGGCTTATACAATACAACCTCCTATATAGTTACGATCGGTTCTTAACTAATCTAGTCTAATCAATTATACATTTATTACATGAGAGCTCCAACAATCATCTAATGTAGGGGTTTATATAGCGGCTTACCTGTTAAAATGAAGACGTTTTTGTGCCGAGTGTATCTATAAAGTGGGCGATTTCTTTCAACATAGAACGTCCTTGACAAGTGATATTGCTTATATAAAAATATGCTTGGTCAAAGCTATTTCAAATCGAGAATTAGTTTGAATTATGCTTCTAAACCTACTCATTAATGTTTCAAATCAAACTTTCTTGCCGTTACTTACTTAGATCTCAAAATTGCAGTAGATACTTGTATGTCATTTTTTGTAAAGGCGACGAAAGCAAGTTTATAAATAGGCAAGCTCTACCAGGATTTTTTGCTACAGTCGAAGGGCTAAAAACACCTCATGGTTTAATATTTTGCCTTAAGATTTATGTCTTGCGAGTAGTTTTTTTCAGTTTTGCAGCAATGCCAATATTAAACTACTCCATTATTTCTGCCACAAATAGACAGATCAACTATTTGTGGCACAAATAATGCATTTGTTAAGGCTATTGGTATTTATTTGTTTAAAGGTGGCCTTTGACCGTGCATAATATGGCTCTTTCAAAGAAATAAACGTGACACTGTGTCCGTATCACATTGCACACTTAATTTTGTAACTCACGTCAAAATCTGTCAGATTAATTACATAAATAAATTACATAAAAAAGATAAAACCTTTCTCGTATGATCCACTTCGGATACATCAACTACTCTACCTTCGTAAACCTTATTTTGACTTGAGCGTATAGCTTAAGTCCTATATACTATATGTTTTCGCTGGAATAGACCACAGACCTTATGACAGCTCTATAGTAGACCTTGACACTTGACATTGAACTAAATCACATATACCTTGCACTAGCTGCTCTAATTCTTGAAACAAAATTTACCCTATACAGACTTATTCTGCCAGATAGTTCAGTTAAAATCTTATCACTTATATTTTTTTTCAGTTTGAGACGTCAGGTCTAAGCCTAGTTCAAGTTTATACTTAATCTTGAACCAAATCATAAATTTCATGTGCTAAAACAAGTTCGTAAAATACATTTCCCTGATACAGACTTAAATTTAAAACGAAAATTCAAATATTTCATAAACAAAAGTGACAAAAGTTCTAAAATAAACATTCATTTTCTTGGTCAAAAGTCATACAAACAGGACTTCTAAATTAATCCGAATTTTCACTTGACCTGAACTAAACCGTAGATTTCCTCGGAAAAGTCTGCCACGGCAATCTGGAACAAACCCATATATCTGATACTTTATTCGTCGCTCATTAGCAAGAAAACTGGGCTTTATATTAATTATGTAAATACATCCATAACTTAATGGCTTCTGAAGGCATGTTCCCACTATGGCCATTCATTTGACCCATTTATAATTTTACAGAAGATTTAATCTTCTTTAATTTAATTAGTTCTAATTCACATAGTTTCTAGGCTAAAACAGAACCATTCTTCTTCTGCTTCTAAAAAATATATCATAAATATTGGTTTTAAAGACAAAATTGGTAACATTTTACAAATGGAACCATGCTCAATAATATTGATATCTGAAGCAGTACAGCTAAGTATGCAACAAAAACTACGCCCCAGATGAGATTTTTTTCCACTCCGATAAAAAGGTAAAGGTGTGAAATACACGAAGAAGAGAATATGTCTGTTATTACAAAAATGAGATACAAACATATGACGTTCTGAAAGAGATACTATAGACATACTGAGACATGATTACAAATTTTTGACTTTGACCGACAACTTTCATTATTTTATAAATAACTACTTTGTATTAATACAATATGTGTTATTACATATGACTGACTTACTGACTTCGTACGTGAGTAACCCGTTGTTACATGTCTAACTACTTAAATTGTTAAAAATAAATTTATAATATTAATACCAATAGTTATGATTTTTAATTTTAGCAGTTTATATTATGGATCCTTATAGCAACAAAAACGTATTTTTTTTTAAATTCTTAAAAGGATCTATCCTCCTAAGAAGCGCATTGGGAACACACCAGTTCTGAACCATAAATACTCCGGCTGTATCAAATCGACCTTCCAAATGCCGGAATGTTAATGAATTCCATAAAAACATAGCTGTAAACTTTCTTAGCTAAAACTAGCCTAAATCATGGCTTTGATGACTTTGATAGAATTTTAAATATGATGGGATACTGCTGCAATCTCTTGGGTAAGAATGTATCTTTTAGTAAGTTTAACTCTCGCTTTCACACAAGTTCTTTAAAAAATCTTATTGATGTTTAATTATATACTTATCTATTGTTTAAGCCAAGTTGATTATAAAAAGTCTTTTATTTTAATTATTTTACATAATGCCGTCAATTTTTTCTAAGATTATCTAAATTGTGCTAGTATCCGTCAGTTTTTATTAAATTTGTATAGTCCATCGTACCAGCACATCTCCACATGTGACCTTCATATCCCACTAGCTGCACGTAAGTGGACTTCTGTGGCATTTCCTGGAGAGGTGTCAATAAAAAGCTTTGGTCGTGTGTTCCAATTAGGGGTTCAATTCAACCATATTATTTTCTAAAATAATTATGGATTAGTATTTACTGTTGTCGCAATTACTTAATGAGTTATATTTAATAATAAATAGGCAAGTTTGGTATCCGTGCCTAACAGAAATACAAAATATATATTTTTATCTTTACTTTTGTATTATTTAGGTGCAATTGCAACTTTTGTAGGTACATCAAAAATACTTCTCAGATTGTAAACACTTTTATTACCGGAGTGTTTTTTCCAGTTGTTTTTTCATCTGAGTCGCGTCGGAGTCCGCTATTGTGACAACATTTATGTTGGTTTCTGATGTTTTCGCGATTGTTACACATTTAAATATAATCACTTTAATACGGTATTATCGCGTATATTACATTATTGTTACACCAAACGTTTCAAAAACTTTACAGTTTTCTACCTGCGACCATGAAAACTGTAAAGTTTTCAAAACGTTAGGTGTCAAAATAATGATATGCGGTAATACCGTATTAAAGTGATTTTATTTAAATGAACATTCATGTTTTCACCAAATCACGATGTATCATGTTCAAATCATAGCATTTTAAAAATTACTTCTTTAAATTGTAAACATTAGCCAATAATATCAAAATGTCAGCCGTATTAATAATTTTTAAATAAAAACAAATAATAAATTGATAGCCGAAGTAAAAATACAGATAATCTCGAGAATTACATTTTTTCCCTCTAAGGCGGCCGCGCAATTGATTACAACAGAAGCCAATTACAATTTAGCTATTAGAAATTACAACCGTCTAGATTGAATGCAGGCACTCGATCTTAGAGTCAACGAAGCATAGAAAAAAACGTAAGTATTACAATCAATAAGGGCCCCTCTCAATTCCGCCTGACTTATATTGGGGAACTTTAAAAAATAACCATTTCAGGGGCGGTTGGATACCTTGGGGTGTAGATTAAGTACAGCTATTTAAAGTGGAAAGATTACGCAATTATAAGAATTGCATTAGTTTGGATAGCGAAGCCTCGTGAGATACTGCTTTTAATTTTTACCAAACATTATAAAATTTAAAAAATTGAGTCATCCACCTATGTTTATCTCTCAAGAGTTTTGTAATTAACTTAATACTAATATTTGTTAATAAGCTTAAAAATAACTAATTCTAGCTCTCGCGGAACAATCGATAGAGATGTACGATCGGCTGAAGCTTTCGGCTTGTGACGTAGCTATCTCTTTTCCACATTACGAACAACCAATATTTTTTTTAAATTTCGCATCGTCGTTTGTGAGTATCATTCGGTTTGTTTTTGTTTTGTTTTTCGTGTGTGTAAGTGGCTAACACTAGTGTTAGATTTTTCATCACCATAGCTTAACAACTGGTTAATCATTCGGTGATATTTGGTATTGTTCAGTGAAAGCAAAAGCTATATATTATTTAAAATATACAGCGGGACATAAAAAACGAACAAAATTTACGAGGCACCACGAATACGAAACTATTATGAACACAGATAGCATCTCCTCATAGCTGTAGTGTTTTATTTATGAGTTACATTCAAAACCGCAAACCAGAGTCGCAGAAGTTTCTCATATTGTACACATTTGGAAAATAAAATGACCAATAACAAAAACTAAAGACTTAAACAACAAAAAAAGTTATTTAGAATTATTATAAAACGAGCACTAACTTTAGTACCTGGCTCAAACCATTATCCGTCCAAAACAAATTGACAATTACTGTTGACCAAACGTCAAAGTGGTATGTGTCGACTTGTTTTAGTCGGATAATGGTTTAAACCAGGTACTAAAGTTTTATAATAAGACGGCTTGTGTCAGTAGCCATCGAAGTCAATAACTAACTATTAGCAACAGTACGGTATTAGAAGACATTTCTGACAATGTTTAGTAGTCCGAATTTTACGCGTCAATCAACGCGTAAAATTCTGTAATTATCATATATTTTACATTTTACTCATTCATTCATTTCGAGTAGGTGTCACGGTCAATCGACCATGCACACCCTGGTGTCAGAGTTATTCGGAACCGCCTCTCGGCCTCTGACGTGGTTCCTTTAACGACTACCAGATGGCAGCCGGGACCACCGGCTTAACGTGCCTTCCGAAGCACGGAATCATCTTTATTATCAGACAATCAGGTGATTCAAGCCTGCAATGTCCTAACCAAACTGGAAACAACTAAACAAAGTATGCTTCCGGTGGGAATCGAACCCACGACCCCCGGGTCAACAGGCAAACGACTTAACCACTGGACCACGGAGGCTGTTACATTTTACTACAATATCCGCTTCATGCAAAACGTCAAAATTGACTACTTATTGCGGCCGTGCAGACTTATCGACATAGATAGCATTTTCGAATATCTGCAGCCGTAAATTAATAGCTTATTTTCAAAACCGCAGATCAGAGGTATTTTATTTTTATTTATTTTATGGCAACAAACTGCCATTTAAACAATATTATACTATTGAGGTATAGACTCAAGAGTTTCTCATATTTTACGGTCTTAGGAACTAAAAAGACCAATGGTCAAGAGCTAAAGACTAAATTAATGTTTTTTAATGTTTTAGGACCAATGACCATAAGTTAACATATAAAATTAAAACTTACTGAACAAGAATGTGAAGTCAGGGTTTAACCCTTAGGTTATCCTTGGGTAGAAAAATAGGTCTTATTTGATACTATCAGATATTTTTTTTTAAAAAGTAACAACATGAAAATGAAAAATAATAAATAACTTACAAATAAAAAACTTCTTCCAATGCACCACATGGAGGCAAAGTACCAAAAATTCTGGCAGCATTTCACCGTTGCACGGCGAGACCGATACGTTGTGATGCTGAATCTTAATACAGATTCAAATAAGACCTATTTTTCTCTCGTTTCAAATTTGGCAGTTTCCTATTAGACGTTCTGAATTTTGGTTGAGTTATAGAATTTATTATAGAATAAAAAACGAAAATTTCTCAACGCCAAAGTGTCAATTACCGCAAAATTATGACATTTGAACACACAAAATCCTAAACTACTTGTTATTCCAAAACAAAATGTTATTTATTAAAAGGCAATGTTCATGCCACAAGTTGTAGCTATCCGTCATGGCGGCAGAATAAATAAATCAGTAACGTTAATCTTGCCGGGAAGTTCGGTTATTTACCGCCTCCGAGACACACGCATAAAAATCTAATGCACCTTCTTCCCCATATATCACTTTGGGCAAAGCTTCCAGCCATATATTGACTTTAAGGGGAAATGTTTATGATACGTTTGAAGAATAGAATTATTTTGTCTCTTCCTAGGATATACTGCCTCCGTGATCCAGTGGTTAAGGCATTTGCCTGTAGACCCGAGGGTCGTGGGTTCGATTCCCACGGGAAGCATACTTTGTTTAGTTGCTTCCAGTTTGGTTAGGATATTGCAGGCTTGAATCACCTGATTGTCTGATAATAAAGATGATTTCGTACTTTGGAAGGCACGTTTAGCCGTTGGTCCCGGCTGCCATCTGGTAGTCGTTAAAGGAACCATGTCGAGAGGCGGTTACGAACAACTCTGACACTAGGGTGTGCATGGTCGATTGACCATGTCACCTATTGCCATCACATTTATCCTCATCACCATCGAAGTGATGACGATGAGGATATATTAAGGTTAATAAAGATCAGAAGCACTAACATATCGTACAAAATGGAGTTTGCCACAGTTAGCCAACTTTTAAAATCTATCGAATTAACTATTTGCCCTCGTAACATCTGGGGATCGGCTGAAAGAAAAACACATCAGCAAGGTTGTCTGAAAGATGGACCAGCTCTGAAGTAGACAATTAAACCTACTTTCTGATCCGAATATGCCTGTATCTGTACCTTTCGCGATAAATAGTTGCCGTAGCTGAAACTGGATTAAACGACATTGGTCAAGTTTGGTATTGGTCAAATCGTCAAATCGATTGTTTTTATGATATATTGCAGCCAACGAGCAAGCTGGTCATCTGATGGTAAGTGATCACCAGTAAGTGAGAGTTGGGGGAAGGAAATGGGGAGGAAGGATTGGCCTCCGACTCTCTCACTCACCAAACGAAGCATAGAAGTGGTAAAGCTTTACTCAGATGTCGAATTTCTGTAAGAGTCTACCACGACTAAAACTCTATGGGTATAATTAATGTGCAGGTGAAAAACAACAGACTCTAGTTACTCGTGTGATAAGGTTTAGAGTGTGGTCAATATTACTGACCAGTTATCCCTTTCATCTATTGACGGCGGTGTCAGTAGGAGACACGAGGCTGACGGGGAGTCTAAGCGAATCAACGGCCTTCCATTCAACTTGTAATCTTGTTGCTATAACTAAACCATTCGCTAATAATGATTATAATGAGTTTTAACTGCGTGAAGCAGGGCTCCAATTTTCATGACTCATCTGTCGATCACTTGGAGCTGTTAAAAGTTCAAACTTATAACTCAAAGCAATCAAAGGATACCGTACAATATTTTTTTACATATATCTTCGTGATTTGCCCTAACGCACAGTACGTGTTGAGAAAATGTAAGTACTGTGAGTATTGTGATAATAAAGAATCAAAACCTGAAGGGTTCAATAAATAATTAAGAAGGCTCTCACAAAAATAATGTTTTTGCAAATTTTGCTCGATATTGATAACGGCAACAGGTAGACCCCTAAAATATTTACAGAATATTAAGTTCATTCACTTAAAAAATAAATAATAAAATTATTATTTTTTATGGCGAGCTCCCGTTCTTGCCGTTCTTCTTGCCGTTTTTGTAGCTAATGGTACGGCGAACTTCAAGCACGACTCCAATTCGAATTTGGCCGGTTTTTTATTACATATGAATAAAGAAATAAACAAAAACTTTATTTATAGTAAACTAGCTTTCGCCCGCTTCTCCGCCCGCGTCAATGTCGATCCCTCGGAAACAGTACTTTTCCCGGGATAAAAGGAAGCATATGTCCTTCTACGTACTCCAGAGAACTTGTATGCAAAATTTCATGATGATCGGTTTAGTAGTTACGGCGTAAAAGCGTAACGAACAAACAAACAAACAAACTCACTTTCACATTTATAATATTAGTAAGGATAAGGATGTTTTATTATATACTGTAAAATAAATTAATTAAATTCGCAATCACCTTATTTAATTATATAACGAACATCAAACAATATATAATTTGAAATGACATTGAGTCAGTACCATTTAGTATCTTTACAATTTCTGATCATAGTCCTTTTATAAAGAAGATATATACCTACACAGTCTTAATTACGGACAGATTAATTGACGGGCATTATTAATTTGTCTTCACACCTAATATAATAGTAACTCTCTAACAGTAAATTCTCCGATTTCAACAGTATGTTCCCACACTGCCGCGTCAAATTACGATTATGGGACAAATTGAAAATTAATAAATATCTGCTGAGCACCGTAATCGTACAAAGTTATCGACTTAATAAACTTCACGCTTAATGATTTTCATTTGCATCAAAAACTACATTCCGGAGTTTGTTTATTTTTTATGTTCGGATACAAAAAGAGTTAGTTCATAGATATACATAGTATTTTATAAAACTTACCTATTCTTAAAAGTTACGCTTTATGCGACATTTTTTACGCCAATCACCTCTTTTTTCCCTTTTCCTCTCTCAGGTCTGCTGGAAGAAATTTCTGTTAAAATAAGTAGCACCTATGTACTTAAGTTTCCTTCTGTAACTTTGTTCTATTTAATATAACATATTGTGTACATAAATAAATAAATAAAAAATAGAAGAGTTAAATGATAAAACATTCAACACACAAATGTTATCACTTACGTATTTTTAGTCGGAATTGCTGACAAGTTTCTGTCTATTCAAAAGGCCATCTTAATGGCAGTGCAACTGTTGTTTTAACATTTAACCTGTAAAACGTGATTTAGTACTTCCATTTATAATTAGTTAAAATAGCATGACAATTTTATAGCCAAATAATTTTTATCTAGCATTTTTATGGGTTTACCAGTGAGTAGTATCTTTCATAATTGCAGCTGCAACCATAAATCATCCTCATCATTACGGCTGCAAGAAGTCCACTGCTGGGCAAAGGCCTCTCCCAAGGATTCTTCATTTCAAGGAAGTATATTGTTATACTCAATACGCTTGATGCTGCTGCATATCGAAAGCAGTTCGAAGCTGAAGAATGTTAGAAAATTGTTCAATTGCGAAGGGATTGAAAGTATTGGTATACTATTCTACTCACTCGAATAAATGGGGGAAAAGCAAGTAGCAGCTTGGGAAGCCGGGTGCGCGTACGCCGATGCCATACCTACAAACACCGGACGCCGGACAGCCGGACAGGCAGTTGAAGATGACACTTCTGACCTGGCCTATAACCATTAATGATTATAACTCCATGTTCTAAAGGAATAAATGATCTAGAATATTAATCGGGTGCCGGGCGAACGCGCGAATGAAATACGTCGCGACGGCGCAAACCATTATTCTGCGCAGATCCACTAGGCGATTATGTAAAAAGATGAAAGTTAATATTTTGATATTTATAGTAATATAAAAAAAAAAATAAGAAAGTGAGCGACCTCCGAGGTGTCAATATAAATATTTTCATGTGAGAATTATTGTTTTAGACGTAAAATTGACAAAATTTTTAAAGAAAAATGTTTTATTTATTAAAAAGTATTATATTAAAAGACGCAAATATGTAGGTATCGGAGGTAACTACATATTTGAGCCTTTTGGGGTAGAAACATTGGGTCCGTGGGGTCCATCAGCTCATAAGCTTTTTAGTTTCTTGGCTAACAGGCTTATTGAGGTATCTCGTGACCAAAGGGCTGGAAATTACCTAGCTCAGCGTATCAGCATTGCCATTCAATTAGGCAATGCTGCCTTTTGGGCACGATGCCCAGAGGTGATCATCTGGAGGGACTGTACGATTTGTAAATATATATTTTTAAGTAGGTTTTTTTTTTTCTGTATTATTTTAGTTTCGTCTTTTTAAGTAGTTTAAATAATTGGTTACTAAATAAATAAGAGTATTCATATTTTAGATATAACGTATATATATCTCGTTTTTAAAATTCATGTGTATCGATTTAAAATTCCAACAAGAGGCGATTTTGTGCAAGGATCAACCTTAATAATTATACAAATGCTTTTGATTTATTTAATTATTTCAACGCATAGTACTAGTAATTTGAAAACACGTCAATTTCCACAATTTTGTGCGGTACCGTCTTAAATCTTGAATGATACCATAATAAAAGTTAGTCTACATAATTTTTGAGTGCCTACAAGAAGTATGCATACTAACACCGTGATTCGTCGCTCTTTCGAATATCACTTTTAATTTATTCTATGAGACAGTCAATAGGTACTATAAGTTGCTAGTAACAATGCCATTGCTGGCATTTGAAAAAAAAAATCGGCAGAAGCCGTTTTAAAGTTTCCCTCAACCAAACAAATATCGAAATTCATTTAATTTAATTTCGTACCGGTACAAATTAATTTGCGGATAAATTTCTTTTATAGCGTTTTCGTTTGCGTTTCCCTGGGGTGAGTTTGAGGGGTTTAGTTTTTTATCGGCGTATTTAAAGCGGTCTGGGGTAGCTTGTACGAGTTTAATACTTCCTCCTTACACGTCTTGCTCATAATTCAGAGTCGGGAATTCCGATGACGCGGGCCAAATACAATTTTAGTGGAACACGAATTCTATGTTTACTGGAGTAACAGATTGCTTTTATTTGTGGTTGTATTGTTTTCTTATCAATAATTAGACCGAGAGGATTTAAAAAAGCTATATTTTTAAAATTGCAAAAAAGTCTTTACCTAGAGGAATTGAAGAGAACTTCTCACGAAGTCACAAACGTCAATACTTTTTTATTTGTGTATTAAGTTGAGAAAGTACTCAATGGTCTTACCGATAATTTGGTTAGCTTTTACAATATGAACGGCAGGAAAGACCTATATGTACATTTTATATTTATATGTTTAAAAAGGAAGGGTCAACATTTTGATTAAAACTTTAAAATAAAAACCGGCCTAGTGCGAGTCGGACTCGCGCACGAAGGGTTCCGTACCATTATCTAAGTACATATTATAAGTGTAAAATTATTTTTATAATATGATGTAACTTAAAATGTATGCTTGTCGCAATTTCGCTTTTATCTGTGCTATAGGTTACCAAATTTCAAGATTCTGAGTTCACGGGAAGTGTTCTGTAGGATTTGATTCCCTTGCAAAAGTCGAAAATTTGTGGCATAAACGGTTGTATCTTTTCATTGCATTGGCTTAAAAGTTTGATTTTTTCACAATTTCAAGAGACAGTAGACTTGAGTATTTGGTAAAAATTTCAGCTTGATATCTTATCGTGTTGTTAAGAAAAAGAGTCTTGAAAGGGAGAAAGAGACAACAAAGTGATTCTATAAGGGTTCCGTTTTTTTCCTTTTAGGTATGGTACTCTAAAAATAATAAAAGTCGTGATTTGATATTGGAAAATAATTCCCAAATAAACTTCACTTAATTTGTTCCCAATGATGATAGTTTGAACATCATTGATCATTATTCACCCGACAACATTATTAAAACAAAGAACTCAAACTACAGCACCGGCTAGATTGATTAAATAATTATCTCTACCATTAGTCATTATGGAGAGAACTCTTTTTTTAGATATTTTTAATTCGTGAGAGGAACCGGATCTGTTGCGTGCGTCGGTAGCCGATAACTTGAAAATGTTGATCGGGACCGGACTACTTTATACTAATATATTCAGGTGCAGATAATGCGATGTTTGCTTGACATCATTATTGTCTAAGTGACAGGGAGAAGAGAAAATGACTTAAAATATCTCAGGTATTATTAGTTCGCATAGAAATTTGACCAGCTAATTGGTGAATTTGTAGGAATTTTTCTTTTTTAGGTTTTTTTCTTTTTGGATAAAAAATATTAAAATATTTCAGGATTCTCAGAATCAACGAAAATTTTGAATTAAACTGTTGTGACCTGTAAATATAAGTAACTAAATATAAGATAAAAAAACGCGTCTCTCTGATCTCGTATTCAAACTAAATATAAATATGTATATATAGTATAAATGAGAGAGTAGATTTCTTTCTAGCGACTTGAAATGTTGCATATATGTTGTCATAGATTTTAACCACGACTATAAAGGGCATGGTATGGTTATAAGATTAACTTGCATACGAACAATTATACTAATCACTTTAGAAAATTGATTATTATTCTGATTACATTGAGGGATGAAATTAGTTGTCATAAAAAAAAAGGTTGTCTGTGAAGTAGATTTACGGAAGATGATTTTATGAAACGGTGGAAGAGAGATAGATGCGTCACAAGCCGAATACTTAGGCCGGTCGTGCCTCTTTATCGCTTCTTCCGCGCTCTCGCTTGCACAAGGAATGTGACACTTTAAGGTGCGCCAGCGTTTATTTCATAAAAAGTTATTACGTCAAAAGAATACCTTATATAAATTTTCATTCTAACTTACAATTGTTTTTTAAGCATATTTATAAAATAATATACACAACGTATATCCGCATTTATTCCTTCCTGTTTATTTAATTTAATTTCTTTTAATGGGTATTATTTATACCCATTAAAAGAAATTAAATTAAACACCGACTTAATCCAAGTCATAAAGCTAAAAACAATACCAGAAACAAAGAAGCGGTTAATAAGAAAAGCTGTTACAAAAAACGCTACCCCACAAGTTTGACTCACGTAAAATGTAATGGGAAATTACTCTAAAATAAGGGTATGGAACCCTTACCGTTCCGGCAATTTGGGTAAGACTCCCCTGGCGGCTCGCACTAAAAATTCCACTTAGACGCAACTCTCAATATGCACATCTCGAGTATTGGGGATCATAAAACTGGAGCAATTTTAATCGAAACCTGTGTTTTTGTTTTTTATTTCATTAACTTGATGAATAATACGCGGATAATTTACATTACTAGTGGTTATAGGTATTAATGAAAAGGTTAGTTTTTTTCAACCATTGTGATTATTTGTACCTTTTCATACAATAAAGATATAATAAGAAAGAATTACAGCCTCCGTGGTCCAGTGGTTAAGGCGTTTGCCTGTTGACCCGGGGGTTGTGAGTTCGATTCCCACCGGAAGCATACTTTGTTTAGTTGTTTTCAGTTTGGTTAGGACATTGCAGGCTTGAATCACCTGATTGTCTGATAATAAAGATGATTCCGTGCTACGGAAGGCACGTTAAGCCGGTGGTCCCGGCTGCCATCTGGTAGTCGTTAAAGGAACCACGTCAGAGGCCGAGAGGCGGTTCCGAAGAACTCTGATACCAGGGTGTGCGTGCATGGTCGATTGACCGTGACACCTACTCGAAATGATGATACAATAAAGAATAGTGCATAAGATATCTTAAATTTAAATAAAGTATTGATTCTATATAAGAAACAAAGCCGTGGATAACAGCTAGGTAATATAATATTTAGATCACTTTAATAATAAGTTCGAAAGCCTTTATTCCTTATAAAATAGGTATTTAAGCGGGTGCCGCGCGAACGAAAAACGTCGTGACTGCGCAAGCCATTAGGCTGCGCAAAACCATTAGGCGATTATGTAAAAAGATGAAAAGTCTTAATATTTTCATATTTATATTTTTATAAAAAATATAAGCAAGGGGCGACGTAAATATAAATATTGCGTGACAATTATTGGATAAGACGTAAAATTTACAAACTTTACGTAGAAAAATATTTTTACGTAGGTATCATAACATTTATATATATCGTTTTTAATTTTCTTAAGTATCTATCACAAATTCCAATAAGGGGCGTGCAGTACCGTCTTAAGTCAAAGGAGTATAAGATGCTAATAGTTTATATAATCTTCCATGCTGGTTTAAAAGCAATAGAAAAACATAGTACGTGCCAGCTGCTCCCCTTCCCGACCAGATCGTAGTAACAAATCCAGGGATATTGCGCCGTGTATCAGGTGCCAAGGTACCACGAGCACCAAGTGCTATCTAGCGTTTGTTACCAGACCTTCCCTAGGATTGGCTCTGGTTTACCCCTTTGTGTTGCGGAGGTCAGACGGCAGTCGATTTGTATAAAAAAAGAGTAAAAAGTATAAATAAATTTTAAAAAGAAGTACAGTACTATAATAGGCGGCTTTACCGCCAAGGCAATCTCTTCCAAGCTACCGTTGGGTGACAGGAATAAATCAAAAACTTATGGGTGATGCGATTGAAAATAAGAGAGAAAACAATATAGTTATGGTGCAACAAAGAATTTTTACTTACTTACTTACTTAATCTCGTCAAATCTCCTAATTTAGGAAGCGGACCCCGGGCCCTGAAGTGACGTAGGACAACGGACACACAGCTGAGGGTGCAACCGGCTCAGATGAAGATAATGATGAGTTTGGTTGACTTTATCAGGTGATAGATCCTTCCTGCACAAAGCTCTGTGTTCTTAAACCTATTAAAGAGTTAACAATTCCACTTAGACGCAATTCTCGATATGTATATCTCGAGTATTTGGGGATAATACAGCAATTTAAATGTTGTCACTACGGGACTTACCGCAATTATTTGTGTGATGACAATTTGGAAGGACTAAATTTAATCGAAACTCATGTTCTTAATGTCATTAACTTGTAAGAAGATATGGCCGGTGTTGTCGTTTTTATTTTCATTAAGTTGTTGACTTTTTATTTTTAAACGACTTCAAAAACGGAGGAAGTTACCAATTCAGTTGTTTTTTTTTGGTTAATGTTTGTTACCCCAGAACTCCGTCATTTATAAAACGATTTAAAAAAAAATGTTTTAATTGGTATGCTTTTCCATTAAAATTTTATCACATTCGTTTCAGTAGTTTAATTGAAGTCGTTTTTTTTTTATAAGACACATTATTATTGACTACATACATACTATCACGTGTTTTTCCCTTACAGGGTAGATGGGGCCTAGTTCTATAACACAAAGTACTTTCTATATATGTCTATAAGACCTTATGGCCACATTTAGCCGCATCGCCTTTTGACATTATTCCGCGGATTTTAGACCAATCCCACGACCGGATATTACGATCTGCGCGGGAAGAGAAGCAGCTGGTACATTCTACGTTTTTTCTTTTCTCCCAGACCAGCATGGAAGAGATTATTATTGAAGTTGCTCATAATCGATAATCTATAAAAATTGCGGTTTCGCCCGTCCATAAGTAGATTCCTTGAGAACATTACGTTTTTCCGAGATATAAGGTACTTTATGTCCTTTCACGGGCCTCAAACTGTCGCCCTACCTAATTACTTTTAAATCGGTTCAATGCTTGAACTGTGACAAGGTAACAGACTTAAGGTAAGAGTGTCGAGTCTAAAATAAACTTTTTATTTTGGATACACTGAGCTATATTTACAACAATTAACAAATAGACAACCTATCGACATTTTAAGTTTTTAGTAAGGATAGAGAAGTTAACATTTCGTCGACAACAAACATTGTCTTTCTAAAAAATCAGTAAGACATTTATATTTTACAATGAGGAGAAAGATGCTCTGTAAAAAACGAAGTGACTCGTAGATTTATCAGTTTTTGACTTATAGACTCTTCACGAGGGGAGAAACCTATCAGATGATAGATTCATCCCTTGAGGAAGCTCTCTCATGATTCAGACATTTATTGTTAGTTACAAAGTATTGTAAAATATCACAGATTTATTTTTCTTACGCACACTTATATATATAAAAAAGGGTTGCACTCCAGGAGTGAAAACTCGCCTTTGCGGTGGTGGAACACCAGTCAGTCTCACGAATTTTCTATTAGGTCACGAGTCCTGACTTGAGTTTAACTTTTTTTATCAATAAAAATTCCAGTCCAGTTGACAACCAAAACATATGAATGTTTTAAATTATAATTAGAAAAATAGTAAAAAAGCCTATCGCATTAATACCATGTTTGTAGTAGTAATTAATTTTAATATCGCTGGGCTAGTTTGAAATGCCGCACCATTGGATCAAATACCACTAAAATAAATTTTGAGAATACCCACGTCCTTGTCAAATTTATGGATAAATAAATTTGACAAGGACGCAAAGAAAACAATGACTTCCAAATATGGACAATATTTAGAAGTCCTTAATCCTATATTTTTTTTACGTATTTCAGGGAAATTACTTTTATGGATATGTGAACTGTACAATTTATGTGACATGTGACGCATTACAATGAAATATATAAAGCATCACCAAAATGAACCATTGCTTTCATAAGTTCCGTGTACGGATTAGTACTGTCGCTCGAATGGTCGAAACAGAAGCTTTTTATGGCTCGCACACTGTTCGCTAATCCTCAGCCAAAAAACACAATAAGCCATCGCGTCACAGGAAGAATCGGCTAAATTATGATCCGAGTCATTCCAACCCCACGACCATCTCTGCAAAGCGTTTGATAAAGTGGATCACAAAACGCGATGCGACCGAGTAATATAAATAAAAGCGGGCCCATAAGAGAGCCTTGCGGTAATCCGGAGCCCGCTCGCCCCGCGGAGTCGCGAAAGTGGTTTCATCCGTGCAAAACGCCTTCCCAGTTGTTATTGTGAAGTATGAATTATGAAAATAATAAAAAATAAAGCGTAGTCGGGAGCGGCAGGGGTCTAACACGCGGCACGCGACGTCACGTGCGTTTGCCAAAACATTGAAAAGTTTAACCGCTCTGCGGTGACGCGGGCAGCTCTTTTAATGCGACGCGTGCTCGTCTTAATTTCGCCTATCAATTTGAACTACTACAATTAAATTATTTCCTATCCATTCTAAATGGAATATGAGATGGAGGAGGGTGACCACGATATTTTTTTATTAAACACGCACCAACGAATCATTCTAATATTTCATCAAGAAACTTCAAAGCATTAATTACGAAGTGCAAAAAATGTCCTGATAATTTTACACGATAAAATTATTTTTGAATCTGTTTTATGAAGAATATTTTTTTTTCGAACATCCATATATATATTTTCTTTTTAAATTTTGACAGTATTTTTATGTAAATATATTGATAGACCAAATAGTAAATGCACACTCTGGATTTGGATGACAGTTTCTTTACAAAGTTTTATTTTCTATACATAAACAGAAAGTAAAATTAAGGCCCATCGCTCAATATTCGATCTCACTCATTTCAGATTATCGCAGCATCCAATATTTATCCTCCGTCGTAACAGTACAGGAAAAATTTAATACAGTTAGTGCAGGATTATAGAGGGTAGTTTTTTAAATAGGGTTAGCTTTTTCCTCCCGAGGGTCGTGATAAATGACACATGCACATTTTTCGAAATACCCAATTTCGGATTTAAGTCACCCCAAAGTGGCTTGGTGTTACCGGACAATAGGGGAGAGTACAAAGGCGATCTCTCGCGTAATTTACACCGAAAGGGTTGTTTGTGCACCTCAATGCCAATATTGGAAACGGTTATGGGCTTAATAATGCATTTTTCTATCATGACGGACCTCTATTAGGTGGGGGCAAACTGCGCGTAAAATTGACGGTGGAAAAAGTAATGATGAGATGGTGTGAGGATAATTACGGACGATGTGATGGATGAAACGCCTGTACTAGTGATATTACTGACTTTTTACTTTATAACTATACCGTATACAAACGTTCGTTAAGTAGTATACATGGATAAGTGGCGTATGAAGAGTAGGACTATAATTTTTAAAATGAATTTAAAATATAGGTGCAAAACTTGAGAAATGTATTTCTATGTTTCATATTTCTATAAATAAATATATACTCTGAAAATGTATAATAAATTATAAAACTTGAATTAATTTAAAAAAATATGTTAGGGAACCCGCAACTCTGTGGGATTGATGTATGTATATGTATTCTCACTATTCTGATTGAGTCTTTAACGTCAAGCATGATTAATATCTTTGTAATAAATGTAATAATATAAATTCTTAAGTTTCAATAAAATAATGAATGCAGACATAAATTACAAGCATCAAGAAGCAATAATTACTTTAGGTAACTGGCAATTCAAGTTTAAAGATAATTTCGAGATTGAATTCATTTAATCAAGGATTAAATGTAAAAAAAAACAAACAAATTTAATATATTCCAACAATACGCACCGTTACAATTCTGATAATATTATTTAAATCAAGAAGATGTAAGCTTATACTCGTATTGATTTTAGAGCTATAAAATAGTCATAAATTTTGCATATTTATCGTTTATTGATGATCAATTAAATTATTATATTGGTCGTATAAGGCGCTATATTTATTTCACACTATATAATTATTATTCAAGTCACCCACGCAAATGACTGTGGGAATAAATATTGGATTAAAATTTCGCCTTTTAACCTTAAAGACGAATTAAAAAGTATTACACACAGTTCGCCTCAAGGATTGTTCTTTAGCATAAATAATGGCCATCTTTCGATTGATACAGATCTTGCAAAGATTGCCAAATAGTAAACGGTGATATTTAATTCCCACGGTCAGGCTGATGTTGCCATTTTATCCAGCTAAACCAAAGAGGGTTATGATTTATGTCGCTTTGTATGTAATTTTGTCTGTTTTGCACATCTTTTAACCATTAGTCTATTAAAGACACGACAAGTTTGTTTATATATATAGATTTCTGTTAAAATCATATTAAAAAAAATTTAAGATCTTTCGATTAAATGTAATTAAAGGGATTCTTGACAGTTTTTCAATATAGTTTTGCCATATCGTTTCCAGACTAGAATACTCTCTCCCTCCTATTTTTACACTAGCAACTGAACAGGCCAGATATACTGTACATCTCGTGAAAGAATATTTAAGACAAAGTTCGGTTTCGCTAGTCACATCAGAGCTCACCGGAAAAGAGACCAAATTAATGAATTAGGAGTCGCCGTCACTGGATACGGTGTGTAAACTTAAATGAATTACGATAGATAGATAAATGGTTTATTTTTAGCTGAAGTAACATACATACTAAGGAAAAATTCAAAATTAGTCATATCAACTTTGATATCCATCAAAGTATATCAACACTATAAACGGCATCAACGTTTTTTGTTATCGAAAATAACGGAATAACATTAACATACTCAAACAGGAGTCATAACATGATAAATATTCATGTACCGGGATTGTTTCGCGTATTGTAGATAATAGTCAGAGGTGTGAATGATAGCGATATTATTAATATGTTTTTTTTTGTGGTCTAATTCAAAGGATGTAGCGTTTTTACTTAGAAATAGAAAAAAAAATATTTCGCGTATAGTAGATAGTATTCAGGTTTGTGAACGTTACCAATATGTGGTCTAATCTAAAGGTTGTAGAGTTTTTACGGTAAAAATAGTTAAATAAACATGTATCTGGATTGCTTTGCCTATTGGAGTTAATAATCAGAAGTGTGAATGCAAGCGGCATTATTATCTTTTGTGGTTCAATCAAAACATTGATGACAACTAAACAAGACATAATAGAAGGTTTATTGTTACAACATCTATTAGCCGCTACATTTTCTTATAATATTCAACTAAAATATATAGGTAATATCTACGAATCCGACTTTTATATAAATAAACTTATTAAAAAAAATGCCTACTTAATCAATCAAAAAATCATTAGCTTTAATGGTGACATGCGATATAAGTGCGATAGTTTTCGTGCAAATACCCACGTGAACGTAGTCGCGGGAAATAGCTAGAAGATAATAAAACAGTATAAATTATTCAGAACGCTTGAGCTTATACTTTACGTAGTACAGTCAAGAAGCGCCGCACTGAATAAGAAACGTTCCGCTGCATTACCGCCGCTGCAACTGTACCTAGCGAACATACTTTTAAAATGTTACTTACATACGCTTTTAATAGTTTTTGTAAACTTGAACAAACAAGGAAATTATTTCTTTATCTTTTTAGAAAATCACCACAACCAAGCCACCTTATAAAACGTGAGACATTAGAAACATTCTGAGATACTCCATGATATAAATAAATAAATATATATGGACAAATCACACAGATTGAGCTAGCCCCGAGGTAAGTTTGAGACTTGTGTTATGGGATACTAACTCAACGATACTATATTTTATAACAAAAACATATATATATATATAAACATCCAAGATCCAGGCCAATCTGAAAAAGATCATTTTCAATCTTGACCTGGCCGGGGATCGAACCTGGGCTCTCCGTGTCGCAGGCTGGCGTGTTAACCACTGCGCCACGGAGCTGTCAAGATGTAATTTCTAGTAAGAAAGAAAATAGTTAAATAGTCACTGTCACTATTGCGCGGAAGCTGTGACCAGCGACACTACTTACTACTTTGGGTTTCCATTCTGATGGTCTAACTTATTCCTATAAATAGTAAACTTCATTTTTTTTAACTTTAAATAACTTTAAATAATTCTCTTATAAAAATATTTTGTACTAGCTTTCGCCCGCGGCTCCGCCCGCGTCAATGTCGATCCCTCGGGAATAGTACTTTTACCCGGGATAAAAGGTAGCCTATGTCCTTCTCTGTACTCCAGAGAACTTGTATGCAAAATTTAATGATGATTGGATCAGTAGTTACGGTGTGAAAGCGTAACAAACAAACAAACTCAATTTCGCATTTATAATATTAGTACAGTAAGGAAAGGATAAGGATAAGGATTTATTGGTGTTATGGTTTGTATTTAGTCCTTCACTAGTCTATAGGTATTTTTAAAGTAAATTTTTGGTACAAGTTTTATCTAGACCCCGTAAAATACAAGTTCAACTTATTTAACGGAGGCTTACCATGACTTTAGACTTGATTTTTTAAAATATCATTTCAATTTTAATTAAAACTCTTATTTGCTTGAAGCATAAAAATATATCAGTGATAATAACTACCAAAAAGTAAATCTTATTAGAAAAGTTTTTGTATGAGCCATGAAATACTACAGTTTGAGTTGTTTAAACTATTTAATGGTCCCTTATCACGACTCACAACTTGACTCGACTTGATGGCTCTTTAACATTGTTTTATGACGTTATAATGATCATTCAAAATTAAGTTGCATTAAAATTAAATAAGTACAGCACTGACATAACTTAGTGAAGTACATTAGGTCGCCGTACCTTAGTAAAATAAAAATATGTCCGCCATGTCGGGTTCTAAGTTCGGTATTTAGAGTTCCATACCCAAAGAGTGGAACGATTAGTATGGCTCCGCTGTCCGCTATCCGTCTGTTTCCATACCCAAAGGGTGGAACGATTAGTATGGCTCCGCTGTCCGTCTGTCATCAGACTGTATCTCATGAACCGTAATAGTTATTTTCACAGATGATGTATTTGTGTTGCCGCGCTAACAACAAATACTAAAAAATATAATAAAATAAATATTTAAGGGGGCTCCTATACAACAAACGTGATTTTTTTTTGCTCGTTATTGCTCGTTGTTTACGGCAACAGGAAGATGCTTGAAATATTCACAGAATATTTACATAGTTATATATTCACAGTATAAATAAATAATAAAATTAACATCAAACAAATAATTTATTTATGATACAACAAACAATAACTTTTTGCCGTGTATACCGTTTATAGATAACTAGCTTTCGCCCGCGGCTCCGCCCGCGTCAATGTTGATCCCTCGGGAATAGTTCTTTTTCCCGGGATGAAAGGTAGCCTATGTCCTTTTCCGTACTCCATAGAACTTGTATGCAAAATTTCATGATGATCGGTTCAGTAGTTACGGCGTGAAAGCGTAACAAACAAACAAACAAACAAACAAACAAACAAACTCACTTTCGCATTTATAATATTAGTAAAGAAAAATTTCATGATGATCGGTTCAGTAGTTACGGCGTGAAAGCGTAACAAACAAACAAATAAACAAACAAACAAACTCACTTTTTCATTTATAATATTAGTAAGGATGGTACGGAACCCTTCGTGTGCGACTCCGACTCGCACTTGGCCGGTTTTTTTCTGTGGTTTTGAATATATTATGTAGTTTAACTTATGTCTAGCGATTTTGCATTAGCTTGGTGTTTTGTATCGGCTGATTAGTGTCACATACTATCACGTCTTTTCCCTTGCGGGGTAGACAAAGCCCAGTACTTGAAAACCTAAAAGCCAAATGCATGTTGGTACACATTCGGTAAGAAAACGCGTATTGTCCATTTAAATATACATAGTTAAAAAGATTTTAAACTTGGATTTAATAATTACACTTCGTATTTCGAAATAAATTAATCTACGTTACCTTAATAAACCTGCTTGAAAAAAAGAACATTAAAGACTTGAAACGCCAGAATTGCACAGATTTTGCAATTGTTTGACGTGCACCTAGTGTACACTATGACGTTTAGAAACAAATTAATCAAGGCACTTAAATAGTTACGAAAACTAACACAAATGATAATTCCTCAAATACTGTTCTAGCCATAAATCGAAGCTCAAAACCTGAAAGCAGCTAACGTGCATATCATCAGAAAGGTCGTCAAACGTTTAATTTGTACCCTCAACCATCGACAAGTAAAAAGCGAAAAGAAAAAGCTTCAAAGAATTTCTCCTTAACCCGAGCCCGTTAATAAACGTCACCCGGGTGACATTTGCCGTGGGGTCTCTCGGACAGCTGTTAGACGCTACAGACCACGGTCACCATTTTTACACGTCGAGAAAGGGCAGTTTAGGGTCAAAGTGCGGCAAATGTTCTGTTCCGGTGAGTTTTGAGGTTAGCTGGTTATTATTTAATTTTGTAATGAATAGAACATTGGCGAGCCCTGTGGCGCAGTGGTTAGCACGCCAGTCTGCGACACGAGAGTGCCCGGGTTCGATCTCCGTTCAGATCATGATGGAAAAACGATATTTTTTCAGATTGACCTAGGTTTTTGAATGTTTATCTATTTAGGTATCTATTATAAAACATAGTATGGTTGAGTTAGTATCCTACGACACAAGTTCATAACTTACTGTGGGGCTAGCTCAATTTGTGTGATATGTCCCTATATATTTATTATTTATTTATTAGAGCAATTAGTAAGCTACATTTCAAAAAGTGGTTGGTCATATTTGTATTCCTAAGTCTGGCAAGGGCAGCTTAGGATGAAAGTGCGTCAAGTGCGATAAATATACTGTTTTCAATAAGGTGTCTGTCACTATAAGGTGAAAAAAATAGCCTAGAGTTAAACGTGACATTCAAAAGTAGAATAAATGGGTATCTCTTGGATAGGCATGTAACATCCTCGTCTTCATCGTCACTTACCATCAGGTGAGATGGGAGACAAATGCCTAATTCAATATTTAGTAAAAAAAAAAAAAAAAAACGTCTATTAAAATTGTAACATGGAAATATTACTCAGTTTCCAGATTTCGAACAATTTGATAAATATTCAAACCTAACGGTCTGGATACTACTGATTGCTCCTTTCTTTTAACCACTCTTCATACAAAAATTAACACCACTGCTTGCTTGGATTTGTTGTGGTTTGGATAGATAATAATATCTTTATTGAAATATTCATTTTTACAAATATTGGTTACAGGAAATATCTGGGCTCTACACTAGGATTCCCTGTGTCGTGGATACCCAGATACAGGGAATCCTAGTGTAATCCTAGGTATAAAAAAATACCTAGTAACTCAAATATCCTGAATATGACAATCGAATATCATATGTATCTTTATGGCTATATAGTATTTGTTATAGTTTACAAATATATTTTTATTTTAATTTGATATATCAACCATGGTAGAAAAAGGACCATTCCACTGAATAAAGCCGAAATCAAAAACTCAGCGGATGCAAAACGCACCCCATGTAACTTTATATACAAGGACTAAAAATTTTCTTGAACCCATCAATATGCTTCAAACAGAATTCATACACGGACACGGAATGCGCATGCATGTGGGACGCGATTGCAAAATCATCTGGCAATTAAACTAAAAAGTGTTACAAAGGAACACCGGAACATCCTTACTTCCTTACTAATATTATAAATGCGAAAGTGAGTTTGTTTGTTTGATTGTTACGCTTTCACGCCGTAACTACTGAACCGATCATCATGAAATTTTGCATACAAGTTCTCTGGAGTATGGAGAAGGACATAGGCTACCTTTTATCCCGGGAAAAAGTAATATTCCCGAGGGATCGACATTGACGCGGGCGGAGCCGCGGGCAAAAGCTAGTATAAAATAAAGAAACAAAATGATTTTGTTAATAATGAAAAATGGAGATTTTAACTTAAGCCACTTTTAAAACAGCTAGGATAGGTTCAGTGTTCTTAAAAAAAAATGATTATAATAGTCAGTTGTCACACAATAATAATAACAAAATCGTAGGAATCGCGTATCGAAAAGAGGATAGCCAATGCCTCAGGCTTACCGGATACAGTAATCGATACTGCTTAAATTTCAAGAATTTTTATTTTTAGCAGGAAAAATGTTATAGTCTGCCATGCATTTCTCAATATCGCACACTAGGTTGGTTTTTTTTCACGAGTTGGTGATGAATGGCCTTTTGATGACATGGGCCAGATTGGACTACCAACTCAGATGCTCGACGATTATGGTTACGAAACGATAGTGGTTTGGTGTTCTAACCCACTATCGTTTTGGCGGGTATAACGAGGAATGCGAGCACGTTTAAAAGTCATAGAAGGTTCCAGTCAGCAATAAGTTGAGGAATAACACAGATTTATTAAACTCCAGAGTCTAATACAATGTGTAAATTTGCGTCACTTAATAAATAAATAAATATATATATACGGACAAATCACACAGATTGAGCTATACCCGAAGTAAGTTCGAGACTTGTGTTATGGGATCATTCTTCATCACTCAACGATACGACTTCAACACACATTGTGAAAGTGACACTTCTGTTCCTTTCTTTAGTTTCGATCAGGCGTGCACTCGACGCATACAAATGGTCATGCTACTCGACTATTATCATATTAGCTGATTGTCCGAGATAGCATCAAGTATCGATTCGCCACTCATGATATGCTATTGTTGGAAAAACAAGCATAAATATTCATATTTTTAATTTTATCTTGATCTATAATTGTCGATAATCATCATGAGTTGACAAGAAATAAAATCTTATAAGAAACCTATCAAATACATACTCACGTATTGATCGGTCGATATCATTTTCTAAATATATATAGACCATATCTTTGCCTTTGGCCTAGATTATGGTCAAGAGTAAACTCATTTAATATAAAAAAAAAAAAAAAAAAATATAATGCCATTGGTGGGAACTCAGAATAACAACTCTACATTAAGTTAAAAAAAATCTAATTCGCGGCAATGGTCCCACAAGTTTTTTTTTTCTCGACTACCCAAAAAGTAGAGTAATGTGATAAAATTGAGAGTTCATATCATCATGATCATTTCATCCTTAGGAAGGGCACTGGTGGACGCAAGCCTCTCCTAAGGATTCTTTGTTCCTTAGGAGGATATTTCCATACTTACCACGAGGCAGATAGAGTTTCTTTGACGTCTTGTACTTCAGACGCTGCTGCTCATAGACAGCATTTTTAAGCTGGTGAAGGATATGAATTTGTTGGATTTGGAAAGGGAATATAGGAATTGGGATAAAACTCACTCGGATGAATGTGGGAAAGCTAGCAGTTCGGGAGGCCGGGCGCGCGAACCCGATGCCATTCCTGCAACCATCGGCCAAGGACTTGAGAATTACACCACTCAATTAAAAAAAAGTAGAGTAATTATTTAAGAGTATGTATAAGAACTCTTTTTCCCACTATAACTCTCAAAATCTTGAAAATTGAGATATATATCGTTGAAATCCAACCCCCGAGTAGTACACCGAGTAACACTGGCTAAATTTTTTGCCAGCGCTGTTGTGTTTTTCATATTTTTCTAATTAAAAGCATGTTACGTTTCTTTTTCTTGCAAATACTGTATAAATAATGTCATCACTATTTAAACAGTATTCGAAAAAAAAGGAAAAATTCGGTTCTATTACCATTTTGCGTCAAGAGCCCTAAATATGACTGCAACTGTGTCTTATGCAAGCGAGTGCAACTGTCTACGTATAAACACGAAGACGATACAATTACGAAGTAATAACTGCTAATAACACGCTCAATTTGACTACTATGCGTAAGTACCTATTCTAGGAAACAATTTAAACGCAATAAAATCATTGTGCAGCGTGCTGGACAGGTTTTGTTTTATTGCGGTAAATTACTGAAAAATTATTCGTATTAGTCCTTAACCATGTTAAGCATACTTAAGCGTGGTTCACGTTTGGATAACCAACATTAAATATTCAAAGCTCCATCCAGGTCCAGAACTTGTACAGACGTATAAAAATAATTTTTATTTCAAAAAAAAAAAAAAAACAGCCGGCTGTGCTCCGAGGAGATGTTTGACATGATGCCTAAGGCCACTTTCTATCTTCGCACCTCACGCCATCGCCAGGGAGTTCATCCTAACTCCTTAGATCCGAAATGGTTGCGTACAGTACGTTTTGGAAGAAACTTTCTTCCGAGTACGTTAAAGTTATGGAACGAACTCCCAGCCATGATTATTACGACAGATAACAACACGAGGTTGTTCAAAAAGGGCGTGAAAATATGTCTTAAGTCACCTATATTACAAGCGTCCATTGGCTACGGTAAGCGCTTTCCAACAGGTGGGCCATATGCCTGTTTGCCTATGTAGTTGTATAAAAAACATGTCAATAGGCGATGTAGCTAATAAAATTAAATAACATAACACTATTTTGATTCCACTTTTCACCTATACGTCCAGTACATGCTTAACGAAACCTTGAGGCATTACGGCCTTGGCTCTATCTACCCCGTGATGTACAAATACGTGATAATATATATGTATGTACTATCAGCAATATATCGCCTATTACACTGTAGGTACTGTCCATTACTAAATATGGCACACATGAATAAAACATTTGAATATCTATGATAATACAATAAAAACAGCACCAGACATGCAAATGAGAACAAATGAGAAAAAATCAATTAGTGCGAGAAATGAAGCGCAGTGATAGGCACGCTAACGCTCCTATCAACTTTATGTTGCATTTACATAATTATATTATTTCTATAATTATTGTTGCGTTCTGAAATCATCATCATCATCATCAGGTCTTTTTAGTCTCCACTGCAGGAGCATGAACCTCTCTGTACTGCCGGATATACGTGGCCAGAGCAGACAGAGGGTTTGGCCTACAATTTCCTCGCTGGCTAGACGGGTTGGAGAGGTCTCATTGATGTTTGATTCTTCTCATTTATGAGCTTTGTTTAGCTTGTATTTCCTAAGGCGCCTCTTACCACCTCTACGGGAGGACTAGGAGTGATCCTATTCTACTCTGCCGGAAACAACACGGCTACGTTCTGAAATGTGGTGCTTTAAAGTTCGGATTATGTTATGAAAGCTTGTTTTAGAGTTCTAATAAACATAAATATGAATAGAGACTCGAGTCAACACGCTAAAATAAGGTTGATAGTTCATAATTTTCGAGCTGTAAACTGTTTGGGCACAGCTTTTATTACCGGTTGCCTGCCATTGAAACCTTTGCACAAGATATTGATGCCTAGTTCGACGTCCTACGAGAAGACGAAATGATACCTTATTGTAGGAGTACAACCTTTACTATAAAAATCTAATTAGTATGTTATTAAGGCTAAACTTTTCTAGGTCTAACACTGTCCATATTTAAAATAAACTAGCTTTCGCCCGCGGCTCCGCCCGCGTCAATGTCGATCCCTCGGGAATAGTACTTTTTCCCGGGATTAAAGATAGCCTATGTCCTTCTCCGTACTCCAGAGAACTTGTATGCAAAATTTTATGATGATCGGTTCAGTAGTTACGGCGTGAAAGCATAACAAACAAACAAACAACCAAACTCACTTTCGCATTTATAATATTAGTTAGGATTATTCATCATTAAATAACTTTACCAAATATGATTCAAAGTTTTAGCGCTAGTCGCCTATTTTTACTAAACATTTTCGGCAAAGTAGCCATTTTAGGCAAAAACGCTAAATACACTTACGTAGTAGTTTTAAATTTAAGCACTAGATAACTGAACATTAAAGAAATTATTACTCCATTTTTTGTTTCTTACAAAAATTGCTTTGAACTTTTTCGGACTATTTCGAGCAGCCAGGACTAAGGCATCTTATTTAATATTGCTATTACAACGTCGATTCTTTCATTCTGCTTTGGAAGAAAAGAAAAAAGGTAAAATGTACCAGCTGCTTCTCTTCCCGCGCAGATCGTAAAGGCCGATTGAGGTAATGGGCAAATCTGAATCATATTAGTAGGCGATGCGGCTAGCAACCCATCACTATTTTGATTTTCCACCTTACGCCCACCAATATGCTAAAAATATTGGGTCTTGTAGAACTGTCTACCCCCCAAAGGAAAAGACGTGATATTATGTATATATGATTCTGTTTCAATTGGTAAGACGCGATGAGAAAGGTCCATGACCACTTGATCAGGCTTAGCCTATGCTAGTCTTTTACAGGTCAGAGCGGGATGGATTATAATGTCAATTAATCTTAATACTTATAAATGACAATACTCTTTGCATATAAATAAATTAACTGCGATATAATTATTCATTTGTAGGAGTTCTATATATATCAATAACTCATGCGTAACAGAGATGGACAGACACGCATCCAAAAAATGCCGAAATAGGTCATTAACTCAAAATATCTGAATATGTCATCGGCCTCACTAATCAGTTGTTACACGGTGGTGTTACGGGTTCGAGTCGGCTATTATTACGACGGCTGCGCAGGCGCAACGGTCGCCGCACACCTTGCAAGCACCTTGCGTCTCGACCTGATACTCCAAGATACTATCCTTCGCATATCTGAAACATCCTATATCCATTCAACTATGACCTACAATCATCAACGTTATATTTTTATTAGTAAAGTATATTTTTAGTTGATGAGTTTTTTAAAGCGGAAAGATGTAGCCACCCTACCTGTAGATTAAAGTTATTTAGCTAAGTACAAAGCAAGTTTTTTTTATCGTTTTATATTAGTGGACACGGTTGTCTTAAGGCATTACCCGGTGCGTTCGGCTAATTTCGAGCTAGCCGTTGAGATTGTATGATAAGGGCCAAGGGTGAAACCGAAAGTGTATGGTATAGGACTATTTATATACGTCACGCTGTTGGTTTTGTATGGGGTCGTTGGCAGGTGATTATAAATTAATCTTTGACGTATTAGATTGTGGTTTGGTGACTCTAATAAAGTTAAGGGAAGTAATGAATAGAGACACTTGAAAGGTATTAGGGTATGAGGAAATAAATAATATGTAGGGAACGAGAGTCTTGACATCTTAAGAATAATTGCTAAATGAATGAAAAGAAACTCCAGCTTTATTTAATATATACATAGTATTACGTCTTTTTCCCTTGCGGGGTCTATAAGGACTTAATGTTGCATAGGTATTGGTTGGCATTAGCTGGAAAACGGAATCGTAATAGTGATGGGTTGCTATCCGCATCGCATAATGACATGATTCCTCAGATTTTAGCTCGATCTATATTTGATATATTAATAAAATCACTACAGAAATGTAATACTAGTATTTTTTTTTGTAATACATATATGATTCAAAATCTCTGATCCCTTACTCCACTTCGTACAGTAAGGTTTTGTTTGTTATTCGTGTGTGTAAGTAGCCAACAGTGATGTCAGATTTTTCAAACTACCTATATGCATCTGACATAGCTTGACGACTACCATCAATGTCTTACACATAATGTACAACAAAGTGATAAGATTTGTTGGATTCTTCAAGCTGCCGAGATAGACTCAAATGTATTCATGAAACCTGAAAACATAATACTTCGTTTTTGGGTGGTGTGTCCAAAAAGTTTCATTACTTCCAAGAGTGCTGTTATATGAACTTTTCCTTTCCGATAACATAAATAAGCGTATCCTTTGTTTCGGTCCATCGATCGGTTATCGATAGATCATTAAAAAAGAGTATGATCAGGACATATCGACATAGATAAGTTTAATTAAAAAAAAATCTTGCAGTTAATGTAAGCACTTATATCTAAAAATATTCCGATATTCCTCCAATACTCTTGCGTCTATTGATATGACATTATAATAGCCAGAGTTCAGCAATAAACTCGTTGCTTTATGGACTTGATAATTTCTATGACTTCTTATTTTTAAGGCAAGAGAGTTGAAAATGGCAGGATTTAATTAAGCGGCATGACCACAGGGATGAAGTGACTTCCCGATTTGCTATGATTTTAACTCACCATCATTATATCTCTCAATATTTCAAAGTACTTTCATCAGGGAGTTAAATTAGTTTCAAATATATTTTTACTACAATATTTACTGACCGTTTACACGAGACTTATTTTAATTAAAATTGCGAAATATTTTGGATACATGACATATTGTTTCATAAATTTACAAAATTAACAAAATATTAAAGGCAAAATGTAAACGTCAGGTTTCATTTGCTTGTTATAAGTAATTTATAACAAGCAAATGAAAATATTGCTTAATTATTTATTTTGTTTGTTTGAATGATAGCAAAAACTTTCCATTTAATTTGATTCGCTAATTGAATTTGTAGTACTAAACACTTGACTAAACATCTTAACTAATATAATAAATGGAAACAGTCGTTTGTTTATTCAGTAAGTTTTCACGCTTTAGCTCTGTCCTAATCATCATAATATTATTTTGCAATCCCGTTGTGTGCGATACAGCCTTTCATCACAGAAAAAGTACAGTTCCTGAGGGAACGATTAATATCGTATATACGAGCGAAGCCGCGGGCGGAATAAACTTCATTTGTGTGCACAACTCGTTTTTTTAAAACTTCTTTGAATAAACCGAAATATCGTTTCATAATAGATCTGATTGATAAGTTAGTAATATTATATTCAATTTATGCTACTTGCAGATTTTTGCATGAGCAGATGGGAATATAGCTAATCTGGAGTGAGTCAGCCTGGTGACGCAATGAACGCTTGAATGTAACAATTAACCAAGACGTAACGACGGACAAGTGTAACTTCTTGGAAACCAGATCCGATATGCTAATCGCGAAAACTCCGAGTTGTTGCAAGACTGTATTATCTCGTAATACTAAATATGTAATGAATAATGAATAATAGATGCTAAATGTTGTGTTTCAGCCAGTCATAATGTTGGTAATCCATAAATATTAAATATTTAGAACAAAACAAGCCCTAACGTATTGCTGAAATGTTGTAATCTTTAATACAGATTTATGGATACAATACGTCTTTTATTATTATATATTTATTACTTTATAGTTATTACAGGTAAATTACGCATCGTTTACCTTAGTCAGTATATAAAAATTAACAAAATACGCCATAATCTTCTAAAATGTAAAAAATCGAATTAACATATTTTACTTCCTTGTATATTTGGCTTTTAGTGAAATCTAGGTCATAGTTATAATATGTTAGAGAACTATAAGGATACACAATAGTAAAAAACAAAAGCCATTACTTTATGGATCTAACTATATAAGGTCAATTTAAATTAAGCGCAAATATTATAAAGGCTGAATACCATAAGCTAGAAAAATGCTTCAAAAGCAAAATAAAAAAAATTGGCACGCTAGTTTTTGAGATATCTGGACCTGAACATTCAAAATAAAAAATGAAAAAAACACCCTGTGAACAAATTAACACTTTTTTGGCCAACAACTTTTTACTACTATCTACTATGGATACTAGGTCACTGACCTCGACGATCAAAACAGCTGATTTATCGATTTCAATAAAAAAAATTATAACTTTGTATGAAAAAAGAAAAAGAAAATCTAATGTGTCGATTTCTTAAAATTTGCTACTAAAGCATTTCTTTGACCTTTGGGACTCAGCCCTTAAAATATTTTTTAAATGGACCTTGTATTTTTGTTAATTTAGTTTCATAGGTAGGTATGAAGATAAATTGCAAAGTATATTTTAGGAACTTTTTAGGTCTTTATTTTCAAACTCCATACTTTGATGACCTGGTTCTACCAATAGGCTAGTTTCCTAAAAAAATATAATTAGTCCAAAAGTTAGACATTCAAAAAATATTGGACACGTATGCTTTCTTTTGTCGATTAAACAAAAAATTATAAAGAGATAGCCCTTTGAAGTTCCGTGTGACGTCATAGTTTGCTACGATTTTTAGCAAACTTTGACGTCACGAGCCCCCACTCCTGAACTTTGACACGCTTTATCTTTATTATACGAGGGGGGGTCAAAAAGTTCGCGGAATGGAGGGGTTAGCGGGGGGTGGGGGACCTGATTTTGATTTTTAACTAATGAGCGACTCTTTGTGAGTATATATGCCAAGTTTGAACTCGAATGTGTCAATAACTTTTGACCTGTCGTCGATCAAACAAGTGAATCCGGAAGAAAAACTTGAACATGGAAAAAATCGAGTTTCGTGCCGTCATAAAGTTCCTCACTAAGCAAGGAAAACCACCTCAGAAAATTTTGGAAGAAATGTCATCAGTATACGGGGACTCTTGCCCTGGGAAAACCATGGTGTACAAGTGGAATAGCCTTTTCAAGCAAGGCAGAGAGTCTCTTGAAGACGACCCTCGCTCAGGACGGCCGATTGAGGCCACCACCTCAAACATCGTTGAAAAAGTGGAGAATCTTATACTGGAGGATACTCGTTTAAAGAAGAAACAACTTGCAGAAATGGTTGGAGTATCACCTACAGCCATTTTAAATATTCTACACGACAATCTTGGGATGTCAAAAGTCAGCGCAAGATGGGTGCCAAGAATGCTCACACCACCACAGAAACAGCTGCGCGTCGAGTATTCAAAGGAGTATTCAAACCTCTGTAGCGCCGACAAGGAAGGAATTTTTGCAAGACTTGTTACTGCAGATGAAACTTGGGTTCATCATTATGAGCCTGAGTCGAAGCAAGAGTCTATGCAGTGGCATAAAAAGGGTCAGCCCCCCCCTAAGAAATACAGGGTGTCACAATCGGCTGGAAAAATAATGGCAACTGTTTTCTGGGATACAGAGGGTATTTTACTAATAGATTATAAAGATAAGGGTGTTTCTATAACGGGAGAATACTACGCTAATCTACTGAGACAATTAAAAGAAGCAATCAAGGAGAAAAGGCGGGGAAAGTTGACAAAAGGTGTGCTGCTTTTGCATGACAACGCACCGGTACACAAGAGCCGCGTTGCGATGGCTGCCCTTCATCACTGTGGCTTCGAAATGTTAAACCATCCTCCCTATAGTCCAGACTTAGCCCCCTGTGATTATTTTTTATTTCCCAAATTAAAAAAAGAGCTTCGTGGGAAGAAATTTTCCGACGATGAAGAAGTCAAGTCGGCGATTTCGGCCTATTTTGAGGACAAAGACAAATCATTTTTTTTCGACGGTATTAATAAGTTAATAGAGAGATCTGAAAAATGTATTCGACTTAAGGGGGAATATATTGAAAAAGAAAAATAGTACAGTATTTTATTTCACCTCCCTTCCCCTCCGTTCCGCGAACTTTTTGACCCTCCCTCGTATATTGCTTATTTGACAAAAGAAAAAATACGTGTCCAATATTTTTTGATTATCTAACTGACGGACTAATTGTTATGTTATTATTACGACCCAGGAAACTAGCCTATTCGCTATGGACTCCTCTTGTAGTTCCGTAACACATGGTATCTGGCAAAAAGAAATGAACTTTTAGTCAGCTATTAATGAAAAATGATGCTCAGGTTTTTATTTCGTATCCAAAATAATGTAACTAGCAAATCAATGTTTTCCAACAAACGTAATATACGTTTCTACTAAGCGTTAACTTATCCACAGCGTAATACTTTGCCAAAACGAGAGCAACTATTTATAACAATACAGAAAACATGATAACACCGTATGAGACGTTTAAAGAATGGCGTCTATCTGATAGAACAGGGTGGGACCCCAGCGCAAGGGCGACAATGAGCCTACCGGCAACTCTTTACTGGGCAGGCGGCCGAAGAAACTATATAGAGATGATAAAACACCAATGTCCATATTTATCTGAGAAAAAAGATAAATAAAAAGACGTACGAGTATGTGAACCTTCTTGCTGTCATTTGCTTGCAGTACCTACAGTCATATTCATCGTTGTCTTTGCATGCCTCACAATCGCATGAAATATTCAATGCAGTAATGAAATTTAATGTCTTCTCGTTGTTGTGTACGTTATTTCAGTTGAAATGTCATACATAACACATAGCATCTTTGTGCATTTAGTTATAGTAAGTAACTTACAACAATAGCATCTGAGAATCTCATTGGATTTAGTCGCAAAAGAATATACAGGATGTTAGGGTAAGCACCGTTGTCCTTCAAACCATCAAATCAGTCCGTCAAAATATGTAAGCAACTTTTCCTATGAGACCAATGCTGGGAACTCAATTTTTTTTAGGTCACCAATTAACCAGGGGAACCCTACGCCCCTTTCCTTCCACACTCGCCATCGGAATAGAGAGCAATAGTTGATTGATGATTGGCTCACACGACTTGCATGTACCCTCAGTAGGCCCTAATAGCACAGTCACTCTTCCATAGGCTAAGTGGCCTTTAAACCCATCCCAAATTCCGGTGCAAGATTAAAATAATATTTTATTAAAATAATTGGTATACTTAACGATGAGGTATAGCAAAACAGTGCACGAGGGACGGCCGTGCCGCAACATCCTTGACACATACCCCGAACGAGATATATAGAAAATCAGAAGGCTAAATTTCCTACATATACAAATAAGATTTTTCTAGGTTTTTGAAAAATATACTTTCTTTTTTGTAAATTTTCATGGCACCAGCCAATGGCCATACCTTAGATGTAATAAAATTTGAAACTCAAATTTAACTATAACGAAGTTTTATATCTAAAAGAGCAGAGCAGAGGTATTAACATCTCTATGCGTATACCATAAAAAACTATCTTTTCTCAAAAATGCGAGTTGGAGTAAGTGCGAAGGGTCGCCACTTGACCTGCCCTGTGTCTGATGGTATCAGCCGGACTGCTGCGTAGCATTTCACTGAGTTTATTGCATCGTAAAGAGTCGAAAGGGCAGTATTAAAGTATTAACTTAATAGTGATTTAAACTTCAGTATAAACTTATAAAGATATGATGATTAGTCGAATCTCAATTTATTTTCATTTAAATTTGTCAAGTTAGCTGTTAAAAAAATTACAATATTGAAAGCCTCACATGAGTCTAACATATTCATACTTATGTTTTCACTTAAAAAAAAATTTATTTAATTACTCTATCGGTTACTATCAAAAAACTGTGAGTCCTAGTTGACATTTTGTCTATTGTGTTATGAGAACTATGCAAAACTTCCGCCTACAATTAATTCTCATTGACAACGTTTCAGATGTACGCAGTATTGGCACACAGTATCAGAAGGCCTTGCAATCTTTTACTGAGTTTGAGATTTTATTAAATTGATGACAGGACCCCAAGCTAGTGGTAACAACCGTCCTCTCTAGTGAAATTAGGATATTTTGATATTTCAATACCCTCACGAAGCATTCCTGGAATGTATCTGTTTTATTTTGCAAGGACTTGAGGATTATCAAAACGAATATAGTGGTTGGGTTTGTCCAGAGAATGTTCACAGGCTGCAGACTTCATTTTGCGTCTATCTTTCATGTCAGCAATATGTTCTTTAATACGGGTACTAATGCTTCTTACACTTACTTACTCACAGTAGCTTTTCTTAACCCTAGGTTGTATAATTCAACTGAAATATAGAAGTAAACATTAACAAAAACAGCTCTCACTTTTAAAATATTTTATTGCTCTCTACTGTTAACCTACGCTGTATGCTAGAACCTATAATTATCTGAATCCTAGATCTTTTTGCGAGTTAAATTTCTTACATTACCGTACAGCTTAATTACAAATCTCATAATTATAGTCCGTCTTAATAACCACTGGTGCCGTGGGCAGGTACAGTGAACTTCACATCTAGTGTAGCAACTACAACCTTATTACGTTGCAGTAGCGTCCGTTATACAACCAAAGTTGATGTTAGCTTACAATACACTAAGTAGGTTATTAGTGTTGTGGTCATAGGCCATGAAATGGAATTTCAAAACTAAATGGTTGAATATTTTTTAATGTTTTTCTTACATCTCAACTGTGACGCGGTTAGTTTGTCTCTACTTACTATTTTATGTTAATAAAAACCTAATCAAAAATCTAAAATGTTTGTTTCGGAATAAACATAGATATAATGTATTATATCTATGTATATACCCTATATAATAATAACCTATGAAAATCAAAGAAAAGTAAAAGGTTTTATATAATAATAAGCTTTTTGATAAAATCATATTTATGTGACAAGCTTTTAGTATGAGCGTTTTCATATTTGTAAGTGCTTTTCAAAACAAACCAAATGAGGTATAAATCGATGGGTTTATCTTGTTAAACTTAGGCGTCCCTATAGCCACCTTCCAATTACGTCATCAGAAAAATGTCATCTCAGTAGAATGTCGGAAAATGGTCTTAATTTAGCTTCCGAGATTTCAACCCTACGGAAAAACTAACTTACAATAGTTATACCTTTCTGTACCTAATATTTAAATTATGACTTATATTAATAGTAATTAAACAACAGGGCAGCAATTAAATAAAAGCTGGTAACAAAGAAACTGGCCAAGAGCGAGTCAGTAGGTCACCCTAGATATCGTTGGATGGACAATAAATACCAGGACGGAACCTCAAAATTAGCAGTGATGATAAAAGGGGTCAAAGAGGGGTCACTTGTAACTGAAGAGTTTTGTGGTCCATATACATGAGGTTAGACACATACCTTTGAGTTCCCTTGTAGTAAAACTTGGCTCATATTAAAGTAACTAGCTGTCCCCGCGACTCCGCACGCGTACATTGGCCACGTCTTATCATCACTGAAGAAAAAATGAAATAAGTAGCTTATCATAGGATAAGCTACTTATTTCATTTTTTCTTCAGTGATGATAAGACGAGGCGAATTAACTGAATTTTACGAATAGACGGACAGGACATAGGTCCTGTCCGTCTATTCGTAAAATTCAGTTAATCAGGACATAGGTCCTGTCCGTCTATTCGTAAAATTCAGTTAATTCGTTTAAGAGTTATGGAGAACATACATACATACAAAACAAATTCTAAAAATCGACAATTTAGTTTCAGTAAACACGATATCTCTGAAAACAAAGTAACTTACTCCATGACCAACCCTTACAGATTTATTATTAGTATTGATGTCATCATCATCATCCGTCGCATTTGATATTTTGTAAAATTAAGAAAGCTATCTACGAAAAGCTCATTATACGTGTTTTTCTATAAAGTCTTCGATAAAAGCCAGCACGATTGATAATTAACTTCTATGAGATATTTCAAAATCTCAAATAATTTGGTAATCAATGATTTAACATACAACTTAATTAAAAATAGCATCATAAACATAGTTTAATTTCTAAAATTCTGTATTGTAATACAAAAAGTTTAGTTAAAATTGTTTAGTGCAAAACAGACAAATTCCATCTTAGCAATTCTATCAAAGGGCTATTCAAATTTGCCTGTAAGGACGAGCGGGGCAGTATAATAAGGCTTGTTTAGAAAGGTAGAGGATAAATTGGCGTGGTTAAGCTGACCCTTGCTTGTTGGCCACTGCCCACCGCGTCTTGTGGAGATGGTCCAAACTATGAGAAAATGCGACTCGTTTCATTTTATCTTCGTTGAACGAGAATTAAAGTCAAAACATTCAAAATGATCCGAAATATTATTACTCGAAGTGCAATGTATTGTGTTCTTGAATATACAATGTGTGAAATGACTACGACATTTCCTAGATAGGGTGACCCAGCCCGTCAAAAATTTACCTTTTTTTAAGGGACCAAAACTCGGTACATAAATATTTTTTCGACACTCCCATACAAATTGACACAATTCGTGCAGTCCGAACACATTTGTATGAAAATTTAAAAAAAAAATCTGCTTTCTAGCATTTTTCTCAAAGAAAAATATGTTATTTCTGACGGGTGAAGTCACCCGTTCGAGAGAATATTGTTGGTAAATTGACACGATGTACAGGTAGGTTCTTATACTATCTTTCGATATATGAACGTATGTAAAAAAATGCTGATAAAAATAAGCTTGGCAAACTTGGAAAAGACTTGGCATCCAAGAGGACTATTGCAAGTCTTATACTTAAAGAATATTTATGAAGCTAGCGTGAACGACTAATCTCTTAACAAAGACATACTTAGACTTTTATTATTTTTAAGTCGCTCGCTTTTATGCCTTGAGCCGCAATATCTGCGTTGTTAGTTGTGTCTCGTCAATAATACGGCGGATTAGAGCAACCGGCTTACGCAAATACAATCGGATCGGACGCCGTGTCCGATACCGGCGCCGGACCGGCCGTGACGCCGGCCAAGGGACGCTAAGCCTTCTGAGACGTAATGAAGAGATTTGTTGAGCAGCAATTTGTGAATTTTGGATTTTAATAATAAAATTATTTATGATATTTTAAACAAAACTTTTAATAAGAACATCACAGACAAGGAGCTCAAGTGAGTTTTCAGGTTACATCAATATAATTTTCAAAATAAGCTTATAATAATGTATACGTAACTCGATGAAATAATTAAACTTGGACAAAGGTAATTTTATAAGGAACTTACTGCTGGTTGAGGTCTGGTATGGTATTGAGAAGGTTTGCTTATTATTAAACTGTATTTTGTTAATTATATAAATACACATCAACAGTAACATTTAATTCGGCACTTACAATTATATTGTAAATTGAATAAGATTGATTAAGTCTTCGGGTGTAAATGACCTGCCTCTGCCAGCAGGTTTGAAACTTTGACGTTAAATTGGCTGGACCAGGGACCATTTGACATGCTTGCTTTACCTTTAGAGGTACAAATGTTTTATTTTGGGTAAAAATAGTACATACGTGCGCAAACACTCTAAACAGGTTACATTTTAATTTGGTAACTTGATACCAGCGTCTTGACGCTCACCAAAAACCATATAAACATATGGGTTTTGGTGGGATCAAGTTACCAAACGGGTATAGAGAATCAAAATACTGCAAAATTACTTTTTTCATGTCGAGGTGCAAAATTTTTTGCTTACGCTATGAATAAAAACTTGCAACCCTACTTGTAAGAAAATTGAAATTCTTAGCATTTTCTATTGACACTTAAAAATTTTAAAACCATCTGCAATTTTCTTGAAAATTCCTTGTTCGCATACCAGTACTACGCGTCTTTCCCATATGTCACCATCACATAGCTCCAAATACACTTCGAACACAACCCTACACATTCCGACACGAGTCCGAGGGGCCGGCATTCCAGAGACTCCCCGAATTTTTGCAAGACAAATAGCATCTGGACGTAGATGACATATGGGAGGTGCGTAGAGGTATAGAGAAATTGACAAAGTATACATGGAGACCGGAATAAACCCAAAAAGATATTGAATATCAACTTTTAAATCTTGTCACATCAATTGTAAACTATAAATCGTTACGATAAGAAACTCTACAGAACATTAAATGTTTCAACTAAATCGTAGTCGTATCAGCCGCAACAAGTCCACTGCTGGACATAGACCTCCCCAAGGATTTCCAATACGACCGGTTTTAAGCAGCCTGCATCCAACGTCTTTCTGCGACCTTAGTCGGGTCATCCGACCATCTGGTCGGTGGATGTCCGACGCTGCGCTTGCCGGTACGTGGTCGCCATTCGAGGTCCCTTCTGCCCCATCGGCCATCGGTTCTACGCGCTATGTGCCCCTTCCACTGCCACTTCAAAGAGCTAATCCGCTGAGCTATGTCGGTGGTAAATCGTAGTGCAGATATTCAAATGCAGCGAACTATCACTGTGTAAGCATTAACTTTAAAAATCCAAATAAAATTACCTATCTGTGGTCCTGCTTCCGTTTCTCCATATATCTACTTCCTTTTCGCCGAGACGGCCTCTGATTGGTCGCACAAGACTAGTCAAAAAAATATGGCGATCGAGTCTTGTTGAGCGCGCCCGTGCGCTAATATAATTTCCAAAAATAAAAACGACTCTAAGGGCTTCGCTGGCCAAAACAACCCTATATCTTCATTGCGTGTATGTGATGGTGTACCACTAGTGTAGGCAGTAAGAAAATAACGCAGTTCAAACACAAGGATCGTCGGCCGGTCGACACGAGGTCCCGTCGCAGGCAAATCCTTCCGAGTCCTGTTTAACGTGAATCCAGGTTAGTGTTTACTGTTTTTCCTTGCTGTGATTCTGGGGTTGATCGGAGAATGCAGTGACCCTTCCAGAAAGTCGCAACAATCACAGAAACAGGTTAGTACAAATACTATAATACGTTAGAACAATGGGGAACTTGCAAGGTAAGACTGCCTTGTCTTTGGTAAGAAATACAATTTAATTTTGCGCTCTCTCATCTATATCTATTCAAGTAGTTGGTCTATGTTTAGGACGTTCATACACTCTGGGCAACCAGGGTTGCTACTTCCATGATTTATGTGGGCCCAAAACTTTGAGGTCAGTTTATGATCAGTGTATTTATGTGAGTGAAGTTTGCTCGTTTTCGCGCTATTGTTTGTTTACTTGTATGTAGAATCGCTAACTGGATCGGATGCTGTTTGGAGTAAATTAAAGTAGACATGGTGAAAATTGTGTTGTATAATTTAGTAGTTGTAGAGCCACCCTATCGGCAAATGAACTGCTAGTACGAGTAGCATGAATGGGCCGGCTCGTCCGGGGAAGTACCACACTCTCACAGAAAATCGACGTCTGAGTAGAAGATTTACCGCTTCTATGCTTCGTTTGGTGAATGAGAGAGCCGGTGGCCCATCCTTCCCCCCCTCGCCTCTCCATTTCCTTCCCCCAACTCCTTGAAAGGCCGACAACGCATCTGTTACACCCTGGTGTTGCAGTTGTCCATGGGCAGCGGTGAATTTTTTTTTTTAATAATTATTGTATTAGGCATTTGTCTCCCATCTCACCTGATGGTAAGTGACGATGAAGACGAGGATGTTACATGCCTATCCAAGAGATGACCATTTATTATTTTATATTATAAAATTATTTATTATTTTTCACTAACCATCAGGTGACCCACTTGCTCGTTTGCCGTGCTATATCTTAAAAAAAATTAATAATCCTAATTATGATCCTTAATCCTACTAAATTAGAAATGCGAAAGTTTGTTTGTTTGTTACTTTATCACGCCAAAATGCCAGGCCAAATCGATATATTATTACCTGAATCAATCTATATTACCGCGAACGGATTAACGCTTTCACACGCTAACTACAGAATGTATCATTAAAAAGTTCTGCAGAAATATTGTTTGAGGGTCGAAGGTCATAAGCTACCTTTAATTCAGTAATGGTGTTCTAAGGGTATGAGGGAGGTAGGGAGCCGTGGGCGAAAGCTAGTTTAATATAATAATGTTTTCGTCGTCGAGGTTTTATTCCTCATCCAAGTAAATCACTTTACCAATACATGCTTTCGGTGTAGCGAAATGCACAAGCTGATGAGTTTATACGCTTTGATATAATAGAGCTCATTTTCAATAAGAAACAAGAAGTAAAATTTGATAAAGTCAGTTCCTTCTAGAGTATACAAAATATGGAATTTATGTATTATGTATGTTAGTTTAACATAAAAATCTAAGTTTTATTCTTAAATAGTCTTGAAATATTAAGTTGTATATTCACTTCAAAAATAAATTATTAAATTTAAATAAAATCAATTATACGGTTCCCATAGAAAAGTAAAAAATCCCTAAAAGTTTATTATAGTTCCAAATAGATCGCGAGTCCAACTCGCACTTGACCGATTTTATTTTTTAAGAACCATTACTAAGACTTATTCATTTTTCTTATTGATTAATGAAAAAAATATAAAAAGGAATTTACTTGTTTTCCAATATCCATTTGTCGTATCCTATCTCAACTGAAAAGAAATATGCGTGAGAGTTTTATCAGGAGGTAATTGTTTCCCAAGCCGAACAGATAAATCAGATAAGGGTGAGTTAAACGGAGGCGGACTGACCACGGTGGACCTCAACGTATGGCCATGAACACAGCGGTTTTAGCATTATTTCTCTATTGCATGTTTTCGCTATAGTATAAATGATTCTCTCCTTCGTCATTTCAGTCAAAATGAGTGAATTCTGTTATTTTTGACAGCCGGGAACAACGGCTTACGCGAAGAGCTCGAGATATTTTTGTACCACTCGAGGTCACCTATCACAGTGGGGACAGCGCCCATGGTGGCTTAATTTATGTGTTAGCGTTTTTAATGCTCACCACAAGTGGGCAATCGGGCTTCTTAAAATGACTTCTAAAAACTACAAACGTTGTGTCTGTTGTTGTTGCTACTAACAGTACAACACTACATAAAATTATGACTTTAACTTCAAAAAATATGTAGGGTTATACACTGTTCTTACCAAATTACACATTAATATATCTTAAGTTTTAAAAATCTTGTCAAACAATCATTATCATTTCGTGTAGGTGGCACAGTCAATCGTTTATGCACACCCTGGTGTCAGAGGTCTTCGGAACCGCCTCTCGGCCTCTGTCGTGGTTTCTTTCGACTACCAGATGGTAGCCGGGAACCGTGCCTTCCAAAGTACAAAGTTATAAGACAATCGACAAAAGGGTGATTCAAGCCTGCAATGGTGTTAAAATACGCTACTTTCTGATGTTGAAGACACGTTGATAATATTTAATAGTTACTACCTAAACTAATTAATAACAAGACAAATAAATAAAGTAAAGGGAAATGAAAACATCACAATAGTTTCTAACATTTATTCAAACGCTTTTTAAATATTTAATGGCCACACACAAGTGGCTGGGCGGGCGGACAATATCCGAGGCGGTTCGACTGTAGGCTGTACGGAAACGTTGGGCGGCCGCCACCGCACTGACTGGACTTTCCGTGTATCACATGTCAGTTGCTATTTTATATACGTCACAGATCACTATTTCTTATTGTTTTCTTATTATTATGCTCTATATAATCATTGTGGTACCCTAACAGTGAGAACACCATACATACTATCACGTCTTTTTCTCTTGTGGGGTAGACAGAGCTTTATAAGACCTAAAACCATGTTTAGCAAGTTGGTGGGCGTATAGGTGGAAAAACGGAATCAAAATAGTGATGAGCTGCTGGCCGCATCGCCTACTATTATGATTCCTCAGATTTCGCCCATTCCCTCGATCGGTTTTTACGATCTGCGTGGAAGGAAAGGCAGCTGGTACATTCTACGTTTTTTTTCTTCTCTCCCAGACCAGCATTGAGGACAAGGCTGGTGTTATTTTACCTTGTTATCTACCATAATATGTTTTTGAAAATAAGATTCTGATTCATAAAAGAAATTGTCTAAATATCACATGCTTTACCTAATGCAATTGGTATGATCTCAGACTTTCGAGATGACGGTATTCCATGATGCCAGGCAGTTTATTAAGGCTGTGTGATTCGGGAGTATTTTCCCAAATCTAACGAATAATATTTATGTTTTTCGTTTAAATGTGTGTGACATTTATACTCGTACATGTATTTATATATTTCTGCATTTTTGATCACAATAAAAGCATGCGTTTGAATTGATTCTAGCTGGTAAACTCTAATAAAGGTGGAAATATGTTCATTAGATCTTCTTCTTCATTTTTTTTGACACGCTCTATGGTCTAAGGGCTAGCTCAATCCGTGATTTGTCCGTATATATTTATTTATTTACTATATATTAATATGAATAATTTCTATGTGGAATTAAATAAAGGATGCGGGATTGAAAGCCCTAGTATTGAACAATTCTCTATATACACAACAACAATTATATTGTAAATTTTATTATTGATGTGAGCAACAATTCCTTTTATATTTAAAATCGCACACTGATCGGGCATAATAAGTTCTACGTAACAATTAACGTTGCCTTGTTCAGTTACATAATAAGGTTGCTATGTAAAATTACTTTAATTCATATTATGACTAGCTCCGTGGCGCAGCGGTCAACACGCCAGCCTGCGACACGGAGTGACCGGGTTCGATCCCCGGCCAGGTCAAGATAGAAAATGATCTTTTTCAAATTGGCCTGGGTCTTGGATGTGTATCTATATATGTATTTGTTATAAAATATAGTATCGTTGAGTTAGTATCCCATAACACAAGTCTCGAACTTACTTTGGGGCTAGCTCAATCAGTATTATTTAAAATTAGTATTATTTATTATTTATTTATTATAGGTTAAGTTATCGGAACCTATATTTAATGTTTGGGAAAGACTTTGCCTGTTAAGGTATCTTAATACCATATTAAACCAACACAAGTATTTAAAAATACTTTTAAGGTTATAAAACAGCAATAAGCTTTTTTCCTAAAAAAATATAATTAGTCCGTAATTTAAATCATCAGAAAATATGAGACACATATTTTTTCTTTTTTTATTCGAACAAAAAGGATAAAGTTATCATCATTATCGTTCCAGCCGTAAGAACTCCACAGCTGGACAAAGGCTTCTTCCAAGGATTATATATTTTTTCGTGCCATGGAAGGATATTCCCACACTCAGCACGCTTGGCAGGCGGATTGGCGAGCGCAGTTTTTCTGCTTCTTGTGCTTCTGACACTGCTGCCCATCAGCATTTTTGTTTTTATAGCGGCAACAGAAATACATCATCTATGAAAATTTCAACTGTCTGACTATCACGGTTCATGAGATACAGCCTGGTGACAGACGGACAGCGAAGTGATATTAATAGGGTCCCGTTTTTACCCTTTGGGTACGAACCCTAAAAAGAAATCGGAGGATTTCACGATTTGATCGTGAGTAACTACAGCAATTTTTGATAAATTATTCGTACACTTATATTTATATTGTTATGTATGTCAGAACTTGTAGAACAACGTTGTTGTTTATGATGATAGTAATCTAGTCCTACGAGGTTATAATTGATTTTCAAGTAACTGTAATTTTCTTTATTTTAAATTTTCGCGATTTAAACACACATTGTCTTATTTTAGAACGAGGACTAACTTTAGTACCTGGTTTAAACCATTATCCGACTAAAATAAATCGTCACTTATCACATTGACGGGTCAACTGTCATTGTCAATTTGATTTGGTAGGATAATGGTTTAACCCAGCTATCAAAGTTAGTCTTCGTTTTATAATAAGACTGATAATTATGTATATGAACGGGACGGGATGGAGTTACATTCAACGTGGTAGCAAAGAGTCTCGTGCGACCACGATGGATGTAACTCCATTGAAACGTCAACGGAACGAATAATGAAAAGGTTCGGGCTAAATCCCGTTTATATACATAATTATGTAACCCTGTATATGTAAGCGATTCATAATTTCGAGTAGGTGTCACGCACACCTTGGTGTCAGAGTTCTTCGGAACCGCCTCTCGGCCTCTGACGTGGTTTCCTTTAACGACTACCAGATGGCAGCCGGGATCAACGGCTTAACGTGAATCATCTTTATTATCAGTCAATCAGGTGATTCAAGCCTGCAATGTCCTAACCAAACTGGAAACAACTTAACAAAGTATGCTTCCCGTGGGACTCTAACCACTACCCCCGTGTCTACAGGCAAACGCCTTAACCACTGGACCACGGAGGCAGTTATAAATTGACATGACGAATAAATACGACGGTCTGAGTCGCTCTTCAACGCTATGTCAAGAGTAAATTTGCACCTGGTAACATACTAAAGCAAATACAAATTTACAGATGACATTGCTACGTTTTTTATTATCCATTTAAGTATGTAGCAGCCCTAAGGTAAAAAACGGCTCGAATTAGAGCCATATTAGCGCAATGTGCGGTTTGCGGCGGCCTAATTGATTCATTTGTTTTTGCCGACCCTGCACTCGTCGGTGACCGCGGTAAGCCAAGACGGATAAAGGTCATTTGTTGGACGGTGGATAATGCTTGGAGAAAAAAGGAAAAGATGTGTAGAACCGTTTAAATTAGTATTTTTACCCGACTGACCCAGAAACAAAAGGAAGGTAATGTTTTTCGCATGTACGTTTGTCGTATGTCCATGTAGTCCAAGCGATTTTTTAAGTTCTTAGAAACCAATTTTGATATCATTAAATTCATATTTTATCCCCGGTATTTCATAGGCAGTGTGGCGACAAGAACTGCATTTTCGCGGTAGACAAGGTTTGAATTAGCGCTCACCTCCCCGTCATTGCGGTGACTTCGAATAAAGGCGGTAGTCGACGCAAGTCAGACCGATCAATTGCCTGTAATAGTTTGTTGTGTCATCTCCAACCTTGACATTGGCAAAATCATCGTTCGGCTGTACGATGGAGCCATAAACTAAGAAAAGAAGAAGAAGAAGAAGACGCAAGTCAGGAGGTTTTATTTCCATACATTCCCCCCCCCTCCCTCATCACCAGAGATCGGAATAGGTAGATTGATTTGAGGTCAATAAACTGACACGTATATATTATTATGGACATGCGTCCGGGAATCCAAGATTTAAAAAAAAAATCATTTTAAAAAATCATTACGTATAGGATATAGAATATATCATTACTACCTTTTCGCTCCGTCTTCGCACGTACAAATTGTTATCGTAAGTACTTGTGCGCGTCCGCAACTCCGTCCGCTCACGTCACACGCAGCCGAATTCTTCGGTTCATAGAGTGCATTTCTTATTTTTTGTATTGTGAAAACGTGATTTAACCCTGGTTTATGTACTGATTTCTGAATCTTCTTCAAAAAAATATTGATATAAATAGTAACTTTTATGAATTTATTTATTAAAGCTAAAACTACACTAGTCATACGGTTACTTGCGATTGGACAAAAATTCACATTCCCTTTCCAAAAAATCATTATGTATGTAAATCAATTAAAAATATCTTTCTAGCTTTCTATACATTTCAAATATACTGGTGTGAAAAAAACATACATTTAATATATTTAATTAAATCCCGTAAGTATTGAAACGAATCCTGGAGAAAAGGCTTATCCATGTTATGTATGACAGTGACAGTTCATGATGCAAGTACATAAAATCAATCTACCTATTCCGACCACTGCTCATCACTTCCACAAGAAAGGGCTGCTAAACACTCGTCGACACCGGGTGACGTAAACTCACACCCGTCTCTCACCTAAGTATCCTTCATCTTGATTCTCACAAGAGAAAAAATCATCAAATCGCCAATCGTTGTTCAATTGTCGGCCAGCTCGTCCGGTCCGGTCCGGCAAATCTCCCGGGCGGTCCTGATTGCGCTTTTTGCCGGCCTAACTGAACCCCGCGGGACGGCCCGGATCGCAAGATATTTATAGCTGTGGTTTATGTGTTTTTCACTTTAGCTCTGTGATAACTTGTGGGTGTGAAGGGTTTGGAATTGTCTTTTCAATTTTGAGTATTGTTGTTTTATATCGGAAAGGAAGTGTAATATATCCAGAGTTCATGAATGTATGTACATTAGTATGACCCTTATATATATATATATATATAGTTTTTGTTTTTAGACATAATCTTCTAAATGCCAGACCAGATTTAGCCGGGAGTTATCGTGTGAATCCCAATCTTATCCTGAGTGACATAGGCTCAATTTTTTTTGGCACCACTGTCATATTTTTAGTTATCTTTAAAAAAACTTTTATTTGAGTCTGGAAAAAAGGGTAAAACGTAGAATTTATATTTGCTTCTCTTTCCGAATAAAAAGGGTGAAATTAAATCAATAAAAAAAGTGGCTGGCAGTCAATCATGGTGGCGAATGTATGTTCGGGATAAACTCTGAAACCACTGAACCGATTTTATGACACGATATTTATATATCTAAAGATATATCGTCCTATTAAAACACGGACTAAAGTAAGCCATTGGCCATAGATTTAAAAAAAAAATTTTTGTGTCTCTGAATAGATGTCACATTTAGCCATTTTTGTATGGGAACCTAGTGTGTCATTAGCGGGGGTGTGAGGCAGACGAAAGGGAGTCGTGGTGTCAGGGGTGCTATTTGTAAATGAGTGACTCAATGAAGAAGTACAAATTTTCCATACATCATCGGTCGTTTAGTAAACACGTCGATTCGAAAATAGCACTCATGACGTTTGACGCCGCTGTCATAAGAGATGTAACAACACCGTGTAATATCGATATCGAGAAAAACCCACAACAAGATTTTGTTTCAGTTTGACTTATTTTAAGTAAACAACATATGAAGTAGTAATAATTATATAGTCATAATCATCTAAGAGATTCCCTTATACTCCTGGAATCTTCAGTTGTGCTGCGTCCAAGCCCGGGGTCCGCTATTATGACAGCATTCATGCTGTAATAACTGGTCTAGATGAAAAGGAAAAATTGAGAATGTACCAGTTGCTTCTCTGATAGGGAATGCGACTAGCAACCTATTAAACCTTGGATTCAGATTTCCACCTACATACGCCCACAAACACGCTAAACGTGGCTTTTGGTTTCAGGCAGAGGCCTACACCGTAAGGGTGAAGATCGTGATAATATGAATGTATGTATGTTTTACGGCCCAACGCCAATTCTCCTTTTGTAACTCCAGTAACGCGGACATACATAAATATGAAACTGAAGTACAAGTTTTTGCCTGCGCCGGAAATTTAACCCGGTACCTGGCTCGTTAACCACTGTACCATGGAGATTGTCATTATCGTTTATGATATTGTAATTAAATGTTCTTTGCATTACTTACATGTGAAAAGTCACAGGTTGTGGTTTCCCTTTAGCATTTTTTACAGTATTTTTGCAGGATTTCACTACACAACTAGGCATGTTTATAATTATAAAAATAAATTTTCATTCGGCTCATAAGATTCCGCATCCAATAATACGACAGACGTCAGAGGACTGAGGCCGCGAAAAAGCATACGCTGTTTTAAGAGTATGAGTAACAAGACATGCGCTGCTTCTAGAGACGTACGAGCCTTTGTATAAAAAGTAAGACGGGTTGGGCTCTCTTAAGTCCTGTACGTATTGAGGTACAACTCTTATGGTGTTGCGCAGACCGCAAGAGAGGGCACCATCTAAGTAAAACACTTTTGTCATAACCAAAACCAAGATGATTGGCGAAAGCCTACTCCTATTGTGTTCCAAGTGCAACGTAAGATCTGCCTGCTGAATATGGTGGTTCGCCATCTGCTGAAGTGACCCCGTGGGTCACTGTTGGGTCATCATGCTGCCCAAGCGCTGAGCGGGGTGCCACGAAAGCTCTCACAGGTGTTCATGAAGCAGATCAACTACGAATGATGGCAACTAATAAAGGGGCAGTTGCGCTGTTAGTATATGGAAGTAAACATGGACAGCAACAATAAGTACAGTTTTCGGTACTTGTTGTGTTGCCTCGTGACGCACCAAGCCCTCGCCTGGGAACGTCAAAGCTGACGTCACTATGCTATCAACTGCACCAATACTTCAAGAGTGAAGCGAAACAGTGAAGACGACGGCCAAGCAAAGAACAAAAAGACCTACCTAATGTATCAAGTATCTATCAAAGCTACTTCAGACTGCCCCAATAAACAGTTACTATATACTCTTAACCTCAAGGAGGTAGCGGAGAAGAGCCTGCTACTGTATCGTTGATGAAAAAGGCTTAAAAAAAGTATAGTAGTGATTAAAATGTCCAAAATAATTTTATTTATTATTTAATTGCAACTTTTAATGAACTTAGTGAAAAATAGTGCAAAAACCTATGAATATAATATCTAATCCTTATAACTCGGTTCGGACTGAGTTTAGAGGTATATATACCCTTATAACTTTATTTTGTTATTGACTATCGGGAAAACAAGGTATGGTTAGTGGCCGCGCGAAAACAAACAGACGCCAATAACCGGCATTGTCCTTTTGAAATATTATCTATTTCGGTTCAATAGATACAGTCATGTGGCAGATGGATGGACGGATGGACGTCGAAGGCTTAGTATTACCTTTCCGTGTTTACTCTTAGGGAACGGAACACTAAAAATAATAAATTTCCGGGAAAGTCGTGGAGAGTGAATTTATTATTATTTATTTCTTGGCATTAACTTTATTACTTATATTATTACACTCATCTGTATTCATGTAAATTATCGATGTTTGGCAAAAAATAACAAAGTGCATCACTATGCGTCTTTCCGCCTTTCACTGACAATGGAATTTGACGTTTTTAATGGAGGATAAATACGTTTATAATATTGTAAATAACATGAACTTGCATTACTTAAATGAGAAAAGTCCAGCGCGATAGTTTACTATAATATTCATTTTAGTATTTTAGAAGGACAGAACTTCAGAAATTGGCCAGTTTATAATTTTAAAAATTAAATTCCACTCTGTTACATACCCCTCGACAGGCGTCAGAGGACTGAGGCCTAGTGTATAGTATACGCTACTTTTAAGGGTATCAGTAACATGACGTATCAAGTAATACGCCTCTTCTAGAGACTTCATACTTCTATGCCATTGGCCGCTTATAACAAATTGACAATGACAGCTAATAAAACGTCAAAGTGATACTCGTCGGACTAAAGCAGTGTTGTATCCTTACTAATATTATAAATGCGAAAGTGAGTTTGTTTGTTTGTTTGTTTGTTTATTTGTTTGTTTGTTTGTCACGCTTTCATGAAAATTTCATGATGATCGGTTCAGTAGTTACGGCGACTACTGAACCGATCATCATGAAATTTTGCATACAAGTTCTCTGGAGTACGGAGAAGGACATAGGCTACCTTTTATCCCGGGAAAAAGTACTATTCCCGAGGGATCGACATTAACGCGGGCGGAGCCGCGGGCGAAAGCTAGTTTGTTATAAAATATAGTATCGTTGAGTTAGTTATCCCATGACACAAGTCTTGAACTTACTTTGGGGCTAGCTCAATCTGTGTGATTTGTCCGTATATATTTATTAATTATTTATTTATTTATTACTTACTTTGTTCGGATAACGGTTAAAACCAGGCATCAAAGTTAGTCCTCGAATTAAAATAAGAAGGCTGCCGTCTAATTTATTACGGTATAGGTAACCCTGCCCTCGGTTTGTGGTTTGCGGTGTTCTAAACATCCGGAAAAATGTCTGCGGTCGTGGGCGGGCCTTCGAAGACTGGTCACTCCGTCACACCCTTTTGATGCCAGTGGTTGCGGTTTCTGGAGCAGTAGCAAATTGTTTTACACGAGTATATTACGACAATACTTTGCGGTTTTTAACCAACCCTTTTTTTATTTCGAAAGTTAGTTTACGATAATTTTTAGGGCTTCGTACCTCAAAAGGAAAAAACGGAACCCTTATTGGATTACTCGGTTGTCCGTCTGTCTGTCTGTCAGTCTGTCAAGACCATTTTTCTCAGGAACGCGTAGAGGTATCAATCTGAAATTTATAAAAAATACTCAGGTCTGATGTCCCTTGCAGTTATGAAAAAATCAAGCTTCTGAGCCAACGCAATCAAAAGATACAGCTGGTTATGTCGCAATTTTTCGTGTTTTTTCGACATACGCAAGGGAATCAAAACCTAAAGGGTTCTTCCCGTGACCTCAGAATCTTGAAATTTGGTACCAAGCAACGTCTTATAGCACAGATATAGGAAAAATTGCAAAAAGTATACATTTTTAATAACATCATATAATAACAATATTTTTAATAATTTTTCGACACTTGCAAGGGAATCAAAACCTACAGCGTACTTCCCGTGACCTCAGAATCTTGAAATTTAGTCGCGAGTCCGACTCGCACTTGGCTGGTTTTTTATTTTTATTTTTTGCGCAAATTCAGTTTCATCAAAATTTTACGATGATGAGATATTATGTTAACGATAATGAGATAACTTATATGATACTTCTGCGACTGTCGCTGTGACTTAGTGGTCATCATGTCAGGCTATTACACTGGAGGTCCGGGTTCGATCCTAGGTCAGGTCAAGATGGCAAATGATACATTTATAATGACCTGGGTCTAGGATGTTAATCTATATTTTGTTATAAAATATAGTATCGTTGAGTTAGTACCTCATAACACAAGTCTCGAACTTACTTTGGGGCTAGCTCAATCTGTGTGTTTTATCCATATATATTAATATATATGATTTCTCTTTTCTTATATTATAAATGGTCGTAGAGAGTTTTACCAATCATAGAGGCAAACTAAATCTTTAAAAAAAATGTTACATAGATTAGCAAACAAAGCGTTTGTTTTGCTGGTCAGTTTTTGATCCAAACATCGAACAAGATTTTTTATTCCGCCAATGCAAAAATGGTGGCCGCGGGAGAAGCTGTGCAAATCAGCTTCTTGTGCCGAATGGATAAATAGGACGAATTCACCGATGTGTGCCACTCCACACCGCGCCACATCACGACGAGACCCGCTGAGGTTATTTACATCGAGGCCTGAATATTATACTAGCCTAGAATCCATTTTTACGTAACACCTAAATAAAAAAATATTGATTGATTGATTTCATTGCTAAGTAGTTTATTTGTACCTCAACCCTAATAATTTGAGGTGATTGACGAGCTCCAGTCATGAAAAGCTGCCACACCGGAGGTCCCGTGTTCAATCTCAGTTCAGGTCAAGATGGAAAATTATATTTTTCAGATAGGCCTGGGCCTTGGATGTTTATCTTTTTATTATTTTTATCAAATATAGTATCGTTACTAAATATACGAGTTATTACCCCAAAACACAAGTCGAATTTATGTACCTTGGGCTAGCTTAGTAGTTACCTATTCTTTGTCAGTCCTTGATTACGCATACTCTAAATAAATGATTTGTTTTGTGGAGTTTTAAACTCCTATTTAGTAGCCAATATTCAGGCCTGGACTTTCATATGTTGTACCTGTATAAAGTAGGTGTCCCATAAGTAATAAGGTGGGCCAGGTTTGTCAGGCCACGTGGTAAATAAGCAACGCCGCCCGTCGGCCGCTGATTGCGCATACCGTGAGTAAACAGCGACGGTAAACACTCGTAATGCTGTGTTGGGAGCTGTTGGATACCATTTATTTTTATATTTTATGTTTCTGATTCTTCACTTCGCTGTTTTCATAAAAAGTATCGAGAATATTTATCGGAAGAAAGGTACAAAGTTTGGCATGCAATAAATGTATGGTATATTATTTTATAAAAACGTATTTTAGTGGCAATATTCTTTAATATCAGACTTCGGTCTAGTCTTTCTATGCTAGAAGTAAAAGAAAAACTTTTGTAATCAAAGTCCTCTGAAATCTCTTGACAGATTCTTAATAAATTTTGTGTGTAGTATATTCAGTACGTCTGAAAATAGGACGTAAACTATTTTTCAAACTTCTCAGTGATAATGGTCAAACAATTGGGCCCAACCCATTTTTTAGGGTTCCGTACTTCAAAAGGAAAAGCCGAACACGAATAGGATCACTTTGTTGTCCGTTTGTTTGTCTTGTTTTCTCAAGAACGCATAGAGGTATCAAGTTGAAATTCATATCAAATACTCTATCGTTCCTTAATCTACTGTTCCTTAGAGCTGTGAAAAAATCAAACTGCTAATCCAACGCAAACAAAAGATACAGCCGTTTATGCCGTAAATTTTCGACATTTGCAAGGGAATCAACCTACAGCGTTAATTTATTTAAAGGGTATTTTCCGTGAACTCAGAATGTTGGTACAGAGCAACATCTTATAACACAGATAAACGTGAAATTACGAAAAGCATAAATTTTTAGTCATCATCATTTGGTGTAGGTGTCACACAATCAATCGACCATGCACACCCTGGTGTGAGAGTTCTTCGGAACCGCCTCTCGGCCACTGACGTGGTTCCTTTAACGACTACCAGATGGCAGGCTGATTTTAATTTTTAGTTAAATCAAACGTGTAATAAAATATTTTAATAACTTTAAAGTTATTATAGATAATGGTACGGAGCCCTTCGTGCGCAAGTTCGACTTGCACTTGGCCGTTTTTTTAAATGTATATGGCAAAATAACGTTTGCCGGGTCAGTCAATATGTATGTAATGTTAGGTCGTCTGACACTTGGTAAGTGGATGCCCACTGTTAACCTTTAAGAGAGCATTTCCGACAGAACCAGAGTCATCCCACTGATCCTAAAGTCTGTCACTCGCGTCCGACTCGTCCCTGGTCCTCCGCCCGCGTCGAGTATGAGTCAACGCGAACAATAGCTATTGTGACCATTGTCTTACTCACTTTCTAATAACCTTTACTACCGTTGTGAAAAACGCTGTCACGCGTCGCGCTGTCGCGTGGCACTGGCGTGGGCTGGGTATGAATGTTCGAAAAGGCAGATGTGGTATATTTTCGTTACTTGAGGCATTACTTTTTTGAAGCATCTTCAGAGTATTTTTGTTACTACAATACTTACCGTGATTATTTTTGAAATTTGTTTTAATATGTTTTTCGGCAACATTGCACATGCTATTTTCACAGACTGACTGAAAAGCTGCGATGGACGTTGGAACTGTCAAAGAAAGCCGTATCGTTTTCACGTTATTATTTCACAATGTTTTCTTTTATTACACAAGTTTTTATTACATACTTCATCGTTACACATCTACAGATTTCTTTACAAATCTTCAGATTTTCCCCTCAGCAAACCATTTCCATAATACCTCAGCTTCTCACTTTGAAAATAACTCATATGGGTCTTACAATACATGATTCTATTACCTGCAGTGCCTTCAGTATGTACAAATTACAATCACCAAATCGATGCCCCAAACATAGGGAATAGTTTCATAACTAACCTAATTTAAGAGCCAGACTCTTGATGAAGTCCTTTTTCGGAAAGAAATACTTATTTTTTTTACATGATACTCCTCGAACATAATTTGGATTCCATTTCACTAGAACAGGCTATCTTGGTATGTTTAGATCGTTTTGATTTTCCTCGTTTGCGTTCTCAAAATTGTTTCCTTGAAGGAAACAATTTTGAGAACGCAAACGATAGAGATCTTGCTTGATAGAGAATTTATATTTAAGCTTTATCAAGCATATGTACAGTGTATCATTATACCAATCCCAGAGGCTTGAATATACGTACACGAACTCTTCATAACTTCAGCGTTTTCCTGGTTGAATCATCAGCTCGGAACCTGAGTTGCGCTTATATTTTAGCATTAATGATGTTATATTTTATGGTTTGTTTTTGCAACATGGCCAAAGTTTTGTAAGCTGCCTAATGCCAAGTCTGATGCCAACACTTCTTGGCTCTCTTACGGGAGAAAATAAGGAAAAAGTCACGCTGAGAATCTAACCCACAACAAATCAATGCTAATCGATATAAATAGTAGAAAACTATTTTTTTTTTGATTGATGAGATTGCCGCCTCCATTATTTAGCACCTTCACAGACATCAGGTAGGAGTCGCGCGTGACATCGAACACTACAAGCCTACTGCATCTCGGGACATGTGACCCACTGCTACCACTACGCGACATGCGACCAAAAATCTTTATCGTAGAACAGGAGCTGTAGTGGTGTATAAGCGCAACTATAACCGGTTTGACGTGTGAATCCTATCCAACTCGACCTATATATACTTCAAATCCTTATCCAAACATATTCCTAATTGCATCCTAAGCTTGTGCTATAAAATGCTTTGTCCTGAATGACTGACTGACGGACGGATCAACGCAAACCACAGCTCGTAGAAACCTAAAACTTGGAGAGTGTGTTGTTTATATGACGTACCTAAACATCCGATAAAAACGATTTTCCGAAATGCTGTATCATGTTGCTATGAATGTTATACAATGGAACAACGTGATTCCTTGATCCCATTTTAGACTTCTACAAGGACGAAGGCGCGGACAAAAGATATTATAAATATAAGCCAGCCACAGCAACTACTTAAGTTCAAGAAGCCTACAAATGATTGGTTGAAAGATCCAATCACCGATAGAACGTAAGCAATGATCACTCTTGTTTGTCAAGCACCACAATCACCGGCTGCTGTGTAGTCCACTATTAGTTTATCAATTCATCTTGCCGCTTGACGAGTGTGAGAAACTGTTTACAACTTATTATTTAGACTATTTTGCAAATGAAATGAAATGAAATGAAATATCTTTATTGGCCAGTCACAATGCGACACATAAAAAAAGATTAAAGTATAACATGTTCATATAAATATCTTAACTTTTTTAAAATTTAAACTAAAATTACAAACATTATTTATACATAAAAAAAGAATACTTATATACTACTTACATTATAATAATTAACGAGTGTCGCAGTGGTTGCCAAAAGGGACCGGCTCAGCATAAAGCTGCAGCGCAAAACACTGCAGCGCTGATATTCTTCAAATGGACGATGTCTCACGCTGTACGAGTATAAAAATGCCAGGTTTATTAAAGGGGCAGGTCTATAAATCCATTATTAGTCCTGTCCTTTTATATAGAAGTAAAGCTTAGCCTGTGCTTGGGCAGTACAAACTACGTGTCACGGAGATGACTATGCTGCGCTAGATGTAGACGATTATCACCTTGAATATTTTGTTCATACTATCATTGTTAATCCTTACAGTTGCGAGACGTGGACCTTAACACAGAAGAAAAGAAAAAAGTTGGAAGCATTGAAATGTGGCGCTGGAGAAGATAGATAGAATAACTAACGAAAAGGTTTTAAAAAGAGTAGGAGAAAAAAGATGTTTATAAGCTTTGTTTAGCTTGTATTTCCTCTCCAACCCGTCTGGCCAGCGTTGAGAGTGTAGGCCAAGTCCTCTGGCTGCTCTGGCCAAGTATGGCCCTAGTAGTACAGAGAGGGTCGTGCTCCTGTAGTGGAGACTAAAAAGGACCTGATGATGATGATGATGAGGAGAAAAAAAGATCTATTTTAACTGGCATAGAAAATCAAAAAGGTAATATGATAGGGCATTTGTTGCGACATGATCAGTTTATAAAAACTATTATAGAAGGCAAAATAAGAGGGAAGGAGAGGGAGAGGAAAGCCCAGGCACAGTTATTTCAAACAGATAAAGGAAAAAGTGGAAAGGGTTTCATACCAGGATGTGAAAACACTGGCAAAGAATAGACCATAAGATTGAGGGAGTTCCACAGACAAGAACATTGCTCTTAAATTTTGATGATGATGATTGTTAATAAACAGACTTTTCTCCCACGTTGGTCTGAGTAAAACAAAAAACGTAAAATGTTCTACTGCTTCTACTTCCGCTCAAATCATAAAAATCGATAGAGAGAATGGGTGAAAATCTAAATATTTATTTCTGCTGATGTGGCTAGCTAAACGTGTCTTCAATACCTTGTGACCTTAGGCTCTATCTACTTTCTCCGTAAGGGATAAAGACGTGATTAGTACGTACATACATATGTATCTAAGAATAGTCTCCTACATCACAAGTTCACAATGTATTACGGGGCTAGATTAATCTGAGTGATTTGTTCCTGTAATTTATTAATCTTTACTAAAAGGGTGTTAAAAGATTTCATCAGGGTCGGCAACACCCAAGTGGCACCCCTGGTCTCCACTGCAGAAGCATGACCTCGCTGGCCAGGTTGGAGAGGTTTCATTGATGTGTATGAGCTTTGTTTAGCTTGTATTTCCTAAGTCGCCTCTTACGTCATCCATGGGAAGAGTTAGAGTGGCCGCCGGAAACCACACGGCAGGCGTCTATAGCCTACAGTAACCGCTTTCTATCAGGTGGGCCTTATGCTTGTTTGTCTACTAAGTGATATGAAAATATATATAAAAATTAAGTCACTTTCGCTGTCTGTTTGCTTAGATCTTTTAAACTACTGAAAGGATTTTATTGCAGTTTTCAGCAATAGATAGAGTGATTCCAGAAGAAGGTTTATAATTTACTGCCCCATATTAGTCGCACCCGTGCAAAGCCGGGGCGAGTCGCTAGTTTTTATATAAAATTGTTAGACGGCCAAGTTTGAAATAATAATACCGTTATGAATTACCATTAACCATCTTTTGTTCCATTGCACTCAGTTAAACATAGCCACTCTAAACAGTAGCCGCCTCGCTATTATTTGTTTGACCCATGGTATGACGAACAAAAAATAAACACTGATTATACTCTTACGCCGCATATCTTTGATTAGATCTATATTCTACTGAACATCAGTAGCTCGATGCACAAAATAGCTGAATATAGAAATAGAGCTCTGTAATACACTTCTCTATTTATATCAATGTTACCAAATAAAACGATTGAAAAGCGAATTTATACGGTTGGGAAATGCAAGAGATTTGAAAATAGTACCAAATGTACGTCTTAGGAAAAATACTACCATATTTGAAGAATATTTTAATCTCTCAGCCTCTCTTTTCCTATTTTCTGGAATTTCAGAATCGTAACGCCAAAAGAAACTCTTTTCAACAGTAATCTGTATAACATATAGTTCTGTCTATTCGACACACCATTTCTATACTGTATTTAATTTATGCCTGATATGTGGATAGGCTGATAGATTGGTGCTGCTAATCGTTGGTCAGTCTGTAATGAGTTTCAATTTCAATGTGTATCGTTAAGCAGCGAGCAATTACTTTTATCTTTATTCATTTTGTAGTTTGATTTCCCACGGTTTAGCTTCTGTTTGAATATACGTAGGCAACAGAGTTTCGCTCAGAAGAGTTACCTAGTAATTAGATCTGCCTAACAATTTCTAGCCCTCAAAACCCCTACATACATAAATCGAAATTATTGGAGCCAAGCAAGAATTTTAGTTACATAGAAAAGGATTTGTCACAAACGTCTTATCTTTGGCTTTCTTGGAATAGTCACGGAAAATCAAGTAATTTTTAAGTATTTCTATCAATGTGTTAAGAAATATTACTAGTAGTCCGATATGGCATGACAGAGACTGATTTTTGAAAACCACTGTTATTAAAATAATGTTTTTCTAAAAATTCATATCTGTGATAAACTTTCATTAAAAGCTAATTCACCCTGAAAACAATTGTGACAGGGATGTTAACCACGGAGGGTTTGCTCGACACCGATTCCCTGAGAGTGGCATTGAGGTTGGGCTGCTCTGTGTGTGAGCCACACAGGAGCATACGAGTATGTGGGAAGATGGTGGAAGCTGATGGGCATCACGCTCTAGGGTATGTTCAATGCGCTATAGTGAGGTGGGACGTCATTTAAGGAAAAGACAATATGATCACTGCTCTGGATCCGGAAAGCTTTCATAGCTATTCAAAGAGGAAATGCCACTGCAGTAATGGGAACCTTTGAGCCAGCCTATTCAGGGTGGCATGTTTGGTTAAATATTTGTAAAACTAGATTAAGAAATTGTGTGATATTTTGATTAAATAAGTTAGAAGACTGAGGAGTTTATCATTAGATTAAGTTCATGAGACCATTTTTGAATTTTATATTGTACTAGCTTTCGCCCGCGGCTCCGCCCGCGTCAATGTCGATCCCTCGGGAACTTTTTCCCGGGACAAAATATACCCTATGTCCTTCTCCGTACCCCAGATAACGTGTATGCAAAATTTCATGATGATCGGTTCAGTAGTTACAACGTGAAAGCGTAACAAACAAACAAACTCACTTTCGCATTTATAATATTAGTAAGGATAAGGATAGTAAGGATAAGGATGGTCTGTATTTTTATTCACTTATTTATTGAATATCAGTACTGTAGCACTGATATTCAATTTGCAGGTCTCATAGACCTAGGAATAATATGGAACGAGTGCGGAGGACGTCACAAGTGCCACCAAATTTTTACATTATATTTGCAAAGTAGGCACTGGATTTGGAAAGGTTTGAATATCTAACGAAGAAAATGCTTCCTTATTGTCGATGTATCCGTACGCTTGTGTCGCGACACGTTGGCATGCTTTGGCATACATATATATGCGTCATTATTACGTTAGTAAGGGGCCTATCCTGATTATTCTTAGATCCATGGCATAAAAAAGCAAAATGTCAGCTCAATTGAACATCGGGATGTGGACTTATTTCCTAAGATAAGAACTACACTGATATAGCAATACATCAAATTAAATAACTTTTAATAAAAAGTTTTCATAAAATAACAAGATATTTTCGGAAAATTCTAAAACATAATTTAGACACTGCGTATAAATGTAGCAGTTTATTTGAACACAAAAATCTTTTATTTTGAAAACGCTAAATTATTTTAAATGTAACTGTCGGCCGATTTTGCAGACAAGCTGAAATTGAAATATGTTTTATTCAGAAAATATTTTAGACCTTCTACTAAGAACTTCAGACTTGATTTCATTAGGTACTAGCTATTCATTTTATAGCGTACTAGCAGCCCACCCCGGCTTCTGTAGAATGAACGAGCGACTTCTCTTCCCGCGCAGATCGTAAAAGCCGATCGAGGGAATGGTCAAATCTGAAGAATCATATCAGTAGGCAATGTGGCTAGTACCCTATTACTATTTTGATTCTATTTTCCATCTAACGGCCGCCATGCTAAATGTGCTGGCTTTTAGGTATTATAGACCTGGGGTCTGTCTACCACGCAAGGAAAAAAGACGCGATACTATGTATGTAGATTTTTTATTCATAAATCAAATTAACACAGCATAAAAAAAGAAAAACTTACAAGTAAAAGAGAGATTTCAGCACGTCACCACGGGGAAGGGTTCTGACGAGGCTGGCAACATTCCCCCTCTGCACCGTGACGGCAACCTTCTCCACAAAGTAACTGCGTCCATTGGATCGCCAGTTCGCCAGAGGAGGTGGGCTAAGATTCCAGTCCGGTTTGACCATGATAATTGTAGATAATCACACGGAAAATCGACGTTTGAGTAGAAGCTTTGCCGCTTCTATAAATAAATAAAATAATAAATAAATATATACGGACAAATCACACAGATTGAGCTAGCCCCAAAGTAAGTTCGAGACTTGTGTAATGGGATACTAACTCAACGATACTATATTTTATAACAAATACATATATAGATACACATCCAAGATCCAGGCCAATCTGAAAAAGATCATTTTCCATCTTGAACTGGCTGGGGATCAAACCCGGTCACTCCGTGTCGCAGGCAGGCGTGTTGACCGCTGCGCCACGGAGCTAGTCTATTCTATGCTTCGTTTGGTGAGTCAGAGAGCCGGAGGCCCGTCCTACCCCCATTTCCTCCCCCCATGTCCTTTCCCCAACTCCTTCAAAGGCCGGCAATGCTCCCGTTACACTTTGGTGTTGCAGTTGCGCATGCGCAGCGCTGATCGCTTACCATCAGATGATTCGTTTGCTCGTTTGCCGTCCTATATAATAAAAAAATAGCTTGAAAAATCTAACACGAGTGTTGGCTACTTACACACACGAAAAAAGACATCTTAGTAAAGACTTGTATCTGTTGCCAATGTATATATTTTTATTAGCTCCTAATGAACACATTTATAATATTCTAGAGATCATCGCTTGAGGGCGTCACGACCTAGGATTATACTATCGACAGGTTTGAAACACGTGCAATATTGTGATGTATAGAAATGGTTTAATAACTTACGTTCCTGGGTGGCAAAATATGGTCACTTTCATTAAATTGCCTAATAGAGTTGAAGGAATGTAAATATAACGGTATAGTTAAAACATGAAATTTGGCAAAAACGCGACGCAATATTTTTAGTTTTGATGTTTTCCTCTTTTATGTAAATTATTCAAAATATAGAAATGTCATATTGACTATCTCTCTCTTCTATGTTAAGTTAACGATATTCAGTTCAGCAAATCACAATCTATACTCAGTCAAACCACATTTAATTCCGGGCCCTTTTGCTATTTGGTAACGCTCTTTAACTATTAAGTCTCTACCAATCCACTGTTCTATTCTAAATAGATAATATTAACGGACAAATCAGACAGATTGCCTAAAATCAAGTTCAAGACTTGTGTAATGTGGGATATTAATTCAATTATACTATATTTTATAACTCAAACATATATAGATAAACATCCAAGACGCATGTTAATCTGAAAAAGATCATTATCCATCCTGACCTGACCGGAGATCGAACCTGGGACCGTAGGTGTGACAGCCTGACGTGAAAACCACTAGGCCACAGAGATCGTCGATCTATCGACTGCTACCCACTTCAGGTGGAACAAAACATCATGAGGAGTAATTCTGCATGGCTCAGTCGCAAAATTTCTCTTTCGCTAAATGTTGTAAAACGTTACTGCGCGTTTGGTATACTTCAGCTACTTTCATAGTGTCATGTCGTATTGGATATTACTATGGGGTAACGCAGCAGAAGTTAATACCATATTCGTCCTTCAAAAACGCGCTATCAGATCTATATATAAACTAGGTGCTAGAGAATCTCTTAGAGAATTGTTTAAAAATATAAATATTTTGACATTCCCCGCGCAATACATATTTGCAAATATTATGTTTGTTCGTAATAATCTTCATCTTTACGCGAAAAATAGTGATATCCACAACAGGAATACGAGAAATAAAAATAAATTAGCGACACAAACTTTGCGATTACAGAAAACAATGAATTCATTTTTGGGACTTAGTATACGCTTCTATAATAGAATTCCTGAAGAAATATTGGCTCTGTCATTAGGTAAGTTTAAGACTGCTGTTAAAAATCAATTACTTAAAAATGCCTACTATTGTATTATTGACTATTTAACAGATAAAACTCCATGGAAGTAATATATTCAATAAATTGTTAATCAATATACATCAGTGATTACTTAATGTAAAATAATTCAATTTGTTATAAATATGTGAAAGTGTAGCCCTTCAGGCACGTAGGGACCAATACTGGACTGAGTTTCTTTCGGCGTATTCTTCTCAGCAGTGGTCGTTTCGAAACGCTAGTAGCTTATTGATTTTGCAAATATTAAAAATAATAATGACGTTCAGAAAGAGATACATGATATCCAAATTTGAATAAAATTCTATTTCATTTCATTTCTCTTTCTCATAATGTCTCGTTCACAGAATAACTCTTACGCAGAATGTCTCTTTCGCAGAATGTTTCTTTTTTACAACGTCTCTTTCGCAAAATGTCGCGACAGGAAAATAAAATTAAATTTCGATCTTTTGAGCAAAGGTTCATAACACATTTTCAGTGGTGAGTTGCAAAACAAGGCACTTATTTTGTCTAACCAATTAAAAACTTTAATAAAACGAAGGTCTTAGGACATTAATTCATTTTTCAACAATTGTTGACGTCATATGAGTAATTTACTTAGCTATGTTTAATAAGGGAAAATACCAGATTTATAATGTCGAATGCTTTCAATCGGTTTTGCACTTTATCAGTAAATGCTGTTACCATTCACAGACAAAATGCATTTTCATACCTGTCAATACTGATACACCAAAATCCATTATCCGCTGTTCAGCCACAAAATAAACATATACAGAAGTGAACTCAAGTACTTGCGGTTTGTACCTAAATTGGGCTTATTCTTTATTTAGAATACGTGGTAAAAAAAAAAACACTATGAAAGGTAGAGTTGCTTTTTCTGCTTTAAAATTTAGCCAACACCACCCTGCGCTCCATCACAAAAATTTCGGATGTTGGAAAGAAGGCAGCCAAACTAAAGTGGGATTGGGCTGGTCACATCTGTCGAATGCATCTTGAATAATGGGCTTACATCACCACCCAATGGATACCAAGTGGGCGTAGAAAACGAGGAAGACCGAGGAAGAGATGGATAGATGACATCAACAAGTTTGAGAAGGATTGGAAGAGTTTATCAAGGGAAAGGAATTTATGGAAATAACGAGGGGACGCCTTTGCCCAGCAGTGAGACACAAATGGCTAAAGAAAAAAAAATGCCAGTTAAATCGTATTACAGTCGTTAATAGGTCTAATCTGGTAGTTGTACTAGAGAAAGAAAGATGGATGCGACTACAGTGCTAGTTAGTCCACCTGGAATATTCGGGTTATTTACTTCTCTTAACCCAAGTGTGTTCACCGTCTTCCTGAGCTGTGGGGGTCAGAACTTGGGAGCTGCTATTGATATCATGTTTTATTTTAGGTTAACTACCTCCGTGGTCCAGTGGTTAAGGCGTTTGCCTGTAGGTCCGGGGGTTGTGGGTTCAATTCCCACGGGAAGCATACTTTCTTTAGTTGTTTCCAGTTTGGTTAGGACATTGCAGGCTTGATTCACCTGATTGTCTGATAATAAAGATGATTCCGTGCTTCGGAAGGCACGTTAAGCCGTTGGTCCCGGCTGCTATCTAGTAAAGAAACCACGTCAGAGGCCGAGAGGCGGTTCCGAAGAACTCGGACACCAGGGTGTGCATGTTCGATTGAGCGTGACACCTACTCGAAATGATGATGATGATCATGTTTTATAATTCATGCTGTAGGAAATAAGAGTACAGGAACGCAGAACCTGTGAAGTACTAGTGTGTATGCCAGCGCTGTAATGGCGTGTTAACCACTGTGCTATGAAGGATATTCGAAGCGTCGTACCTGGAGCCATCCAATTTGTAATTCAGCTATCAATATTTTGCAACGCGACGGTCACTACGCGAATTGCGTCAAAACCGAAAACGTCCGGAACAAAAACATCGCGTCTAAAACGCTGTCAGCATTACCAATTCTGATGACCCTTTGAACCGCTAGATGGCTCTCATTTGGACGTTTTGCGATATTTCTAGCTAATACATAAAACATTACGCTGAAAGCTTTTGGAGTTAGACGTAATCCAAACGTTTGTTGTGGCTAAATTCGAACGCACTAAAATAACGGATTGGTAAAGGTAATTTGAATCGCAAAAATTCATGAAGTACTATTTCTGACTAGACGCCAGACAGAATATACTTTATGACTAATTTAATACTTTTTTAACTCACGGAAAATTTATCTACAATCATTTTTCAAGATATGCACACCATCGGAATTTTTGTGCCTTTTTTTGGAAGGACTAAGTTACATAGGTAGCTAGCTCCAAGTCAGCTTTCGCTACTTCACCGGGCGTTTGAGGCGAGGGCAGAGTGCCCTCAGCCTATATAGAAAAAAAATCACCAAAGGCCCCCAAGAGGGATGGACCTCGGCTTTGGGCGTTGCCTGCATGCGCAAGTCTTGAAGAGACAGCAAACTCTAATATTGCTTAATCGTAGCCTCAGAGATGGTTGGCAGCAAATAGCCCCATATCGGGAAACAGAAAGGGGAGGCCTTTGCCCAGCAGTGGGAAATGGCAGGCAAAAAAAAGTAGTTGCTCAAGTTAGTGCAGGGTACACTAAATAATTCCATAATTTAAAAAAAATCCATGAAAAAAAAAACCCCAAGTTTTTTTGCGTACTAAAAAATAATCACATGTCCTTCACTAAAAACCAATTAAGATCATTTTGAGATAAAAGAAACACTCATACGAAACATCAGAACAATACAGTTTTCTTTTAAATTATAGGCACTTACTAGTAAAATCAGCAATAAGGGTTATTGAGATATCCGAAATCAAACCTGTTTTGTTCGTGTCTGTGCTACAAACTCTTTCAATTCTTAATTTCTAAACCGATAATTATGAAATTTTGCATACTGTTTATGAAGAATACACACTTTCTTTTTCTTTTTTTTTTTTTTTTCCTTTGCGGGTAGGCGCGGCGCAAACACGCGACATAGATAGCTTAGATTTGATTTTTGTTTAAAATTAGTAATTATCAATAATTTTGGCTTTAAAGTAAATAACTTGCCTGCCAAACCCACCTGAACTCACTACACACTATTCCTCTCAAGATCTCCTGTCACATATTTACACAATGGATTCTTCAAATCTTGCAAACAATCTGGATGATCTACAGAGAATCTTCAACACTAGGATGCAAAACTATGAAGAAAAACTGAAAAGAGTTGCTGCGGAGGCTGGTCCTGGACACCCTGATGTGTCATCCCTCTCCAGTGAGTACCATGACTTTAAAACCTTTGTCTTGGAGAACATGTCCGTAATAAAATCCCAGTTAAAATTGCTGGCATTGGGTCAAGATAGACATGAAACTGTCATGCGGAGGAAAGTATTGCTGTTTCACGGAGTTTCTGAGAAGCAAAATGAAAATGTGCACGACACAATACTCCAAGTGATGACAGGACAAATGGGGTTGGTCGATGTAAACAAAGAAAATATCTCCATATGCCACAGGTTAGGTTATTCTCATAGCAAGACTCGCCCTGTACTTGTGAGATTTACTGATATGGCATATCGTCATCTTGTGTGGGATAACAAAACCTCATTGAAGAACACGGGCATAACTGTTTCTGAATTTCTCACAAGAACCCGTCACCGAGCATTCATGGCAGCACGTCATCATTTTGGAATCAAAAACTGTTGGTCTGTTGAAGGCAAGATTGTAGTGTTGCTCCCGGATAAAACTCGGCGCAAGATGGAGTCATTAGCTGAGGTGGAAGCGCTAATTGCGGCGCACCCAACAACTTCTGGCGAGAACCATCCTCCCGGTAAAGCGAAGGGAAACAATGCTGCTGCGTCGCCCGCGCCCAAGGCAAAGGGCACGACTACTAAGGCCTCCGGGAAAGCCTCCGCATTCACAGCTGCGGGCAAGTCCAACAGGCGCACGTGAACTTTCATTCTGTTTGGATAGTATGTTTAAACATTGAGGGTGAACAAACTTTACTTTTAAAAATATGTGGTGGTACTTTCACGAATATTATTTTGCAATGTGCCATGTCACCGCTTTTGACCGTAATTATTTATTTTCTCGATACACTGTTCAATCGTAAGCATTTGTTTTGTGTCAAATTACTTTGTCTGTCACTCAAATTGACATATTCTATGTTTTGAAGCGTGTGTCACAGTCACCATGGTGTCATCTGTCATAAATTCATACATACACCTGCCAAAGTAGTTATATTTTTTTTTTTATTTAATTCTTATGCGTTTGGTTCGATTTTTTTTTTCCTCTACAATATTAAACATTATATTTTTTCCGTAAATATAACGCAATTTCTGTTGTTTCTATGTGTCATAACTTTATACTATGTTGGTTTTACTCTTCTTTTTGATTTGTTGCATTGTGTTTAAGTTTCTTTCAGTATACCTGTGAGTATAGGGTGAGTTTGGCAGCTCATCTGTTAGTATTTACGTAATATAATTTGATTTAGTGTGTGCTATTTTTATTTACCTATATATATATATATATATATATATATATATATATATATATATTTTTTTTTTGTTTATATTATATATATACATTATATTTATGCAAATGGATAATTTATTTAATCTTAACGATAGTTACTTTTCTTGTTCATCGTCGTGTGATTTTCACAGTGCTGACAGCAATGAAGATAGCGATGCCAGTGATTCATCAAATGGTCTCTCTTTGCATGATAATCTTTCTTCTATTTTTTGCAACTACCCCCACAACTTTAATCTAGTGCACATAAATGCGCAAAGTATTCCATGGCATTACACTGATATTGTAAACTCCTTTAATCTTCACAATTTGGATGCAATATTAGTAAGCGAATCTTTTCTTAAGCCATCTCTTCTCTCATCACAATTTGCGCTACCTAATTTTCAACTCATCCGCAATGACAGAGTTGGAAAAGGTTGTGGAGGTGTCGCTATCTACCTCCGTAATTCTATACCTTTCAAGATCATTCGTACCTCTCCTTCTCTTTATTCTAATTCCGCAGAATATTTATTCCTTGAAGTAACCTTACATCATACTAAAATCCTTCTCGCTGTATTTTATTCCCCTAATCTCCACATAGATTATTTCGATACCTTAGACCTGATCCTAAATGACTATAATCCTATATATGAAAACGTAATTCTGATGGGCGATTTCAACACGTGTCTACTTAAAAATGATTTCCGATCAAAAAAGCTTCTTAATCTCATGTCTTCTTACAATCTTCATGTTCTACCTTTATCTAGTACTCACCACGCACCTCATTATCTTCCATCTCTCTTAGATCTTATTATTATTTCATCTCCCGACAAAGTATCTTTTCACGGTCAACTTACTGCTCCTTTCTCTTATCATGATCTAATTTACCTGTCTTATTCTCTTCGTCCTCCCAAACGTCAGTTTCAACATACTCTTCTCAGAAATTTTAAGGGCATTGACACGGAGGCCTTACTGGCAGATTGTAATAATATAAACTGGACCTCAATCCTACAAGCTGAAGACATTGATCTGAAAGTTAGCTACTTTAATGCTCTACTCCTTGACCTTTTTGATCGCCATGCCCCCGTTAAACGAGTGAAATTAAAGCATAAACCCGCTCCGTGGCTGACGAAAGATTTGAAGGAATTCATGGCACGGCGAGACAAAGCCAAACGCAGATATAAACGATGTCCTACTGATAGCAATCTCAAAATGTTTAAATCACTGCGAAATCGCTGTAATAGACTGTGTAGGGAAGCTAAGAGGCATTATTTCCAAGATTCGATTTTAAACCGTAGCCCCTCTGATGTATGGAAATTCCTTAAAACTGTAGGCGTTGGCAAGTCTTCTTTACAAGCTCTCACTGACATAGATTTAAATGAACTCAATGCTCATTTTTCAAAACCACCTGTAATTATTCCTTCCTCTATCAAATCAGACACATTATTAGAGCTGTCTCAGTCGCCATTTCCCACTTCCACTTCCTTCGAATTTACATCAGTTTCCGAGGAAGAAGTCATTAAGTTAATTCAAGGTATCTCGTCAAATGCTGTCGGTATTGATGCACTCTGTTCTAAAATGATCACTCTTACTCTTCCCGTCATTCTTCCTGTTCTTACACATATCTTTAACTTTTCTCTTTCTTCTGGCACTTTTCCTTCAGATTGGAAATTTGCCCGCATCATCCCTTTACCAAAAACTTCTAACGCAACTTCTCCATCTCAATTTCGCCCTATCTCTATTTTAGCGTACCTGTCCAAAGTCCTCGAACTAATAGTCAATAAACAGCTATCTTCTTATTTATTTTCTAACAATTTAATTAGTCGCTTTCAGTCTGGTTTTCGGCAAGGCCATAGTACCGTTACAGCTCTTGCGAATGTTACAGAAGATATTCGTTGGGCGATAGAAAACAAGTCTCTCACGTTACTGGTACTACTTGACTTCAGCAACGCTTTTAACTCAGTTGATTTCGATATCCTTCTTGGGATCCTTCACTCCTATAATATTTCTCCTACCAGTCTTGCTTGGTTCAGTTCCTATCTTCAAGGTCGCTCGCAATGTATCCACCTTGATGAAGCTTCTTCTGATTGGTGTGATCTTACAGCCGGTGTACCTCAGGGTGGAGTTCTTTCCCCCTTACTATTTTCCATTTTTATCAATTCGGTCACTAAATGTATTTCCTGCAACTTTCATCTTTACGCAGACGATTTACAGCTTTACCGTCATTTTGAAGTTGCTGATACAGAGGCTGTTATTAGAGCAATGAACGACGATCTTTATCAAATATGTGATTGGGCGAAACGTTACGGGCTATTAGTAAATCCGCTGAAGTCACAGGCCATGATAATTGGGAATAGGTATAGATACAACCTTATTGACTTTTCTTCTTTACCCCCAATCTTTTATGATGGTTCACCTATTTCTTTTACAGATACGGCTAAAGACTTAGGTGTGATTATAAATTCTAACCTTGATTGGACTGCCCATGTGAGTGAAGTAAGTCGCAAAGTACACTACTCTCTACATTCTCTTAAGCGCCTCCAGTATTTCTTGCCCTTGAAAACTAAGATCTCCCTTTCTCAAGCACTTATTCTGCCCATTCTAGACTATGCCGATGTTTGCTATTTGGATGCTACTGAAGAAATCTTGAATAAACTTGAGCGGTTACAAAATCTCTGTATCCGCTTTATATTTGGCCTTAGAAAATATGACCATGTGTCAGAATACCGCAGACAACTCGGTTGGCTCCCAATAAGATATCGCAGAAATTTGCACATTCTTTGCCTTCTTTTTAACCTTCTGTTTAATCCCACTTTTCCTTCATATTTGCGTGATCGTTTCTCTTTTCTCCGCACCCCTGATATTTCCAGTAGACCACACCTTAAAACACTGTTGAGAACTCCTGCCCATGATACCGCCGCCTTTTCCAACTCTCTCTCCGTACAAGCTGTCAGATTGTGGAATGCACTGCCTTTGAACATTCGCGACTCTCAATCCCTATTTGTATTTAAAAAAAGAGTTAAAGAACATTATTTATCATTGTCCTCATTATAAGTACGTTTATATATATACATATATATAAATATAGTATATAACTATATATATTTATTTGTCATTTATTAGTGTAATAAATTGGTATGTAAGTATTTGTGTATTTATGTAAATATTGTGTATATTATATAGTATGTATATGTTATATAGTATATTCTAGTTTTAATGCTTTTATTTTTATATTTTATGAACACGCCTGTCTGCCTCTGATAATATTATCTCCTCTAACGGGTCTGCTGGAAGAGATTTCGCATGAAATAAGCAGTACCTTTGTACTTGTTGTTTCTAGTTTAAGATTTTTTCTGTATATTTTTCCGTGTACATAAACTGATAAATAAATAAATAAAATAAATACATTAAATAATATTTGTTGCGACTTTCTGGAAGAGTTACTGCATTCTCCGATCAACTCCAGAATCACAGCAAGGAAAAACAGTAAACACTAACCTGGATCCACTGGCGGACAGGACTCGGAAGGAATCGCCTGCGACGGGACTTCGTGTCGACCGGCTGGCAATCTTCTGGTTTGAACTGTGTTATTCCTCACTGCCTACACTAGTGGTACACCATCACACACACGCGATGAAGATTTAGGGTTGTTTTCGGCCAGCAAAGCTCTTAGGAGTCGTTATTTTTGGAAATTATATCAGCGCACGAGCGCGCTCAACTCGACTCGATCGCCATCTTTTTCAAGTCTTCGGGCGACCAATCACAGGCCGCCGACGGCGAAAAAGGAAATATGTAGGGGGGAACGGAAGCAGGACACAGATAGGTAATTTTATTTGGGTTTTTAAAGTTAATGCTTACACAATATTAGATAAAAATAATCAGGCTGTTTGCGAGCAGAGCCACAGGTAGAATCTAGTGACTAGTCTTAGAAATTTTGGTACTCCTAATGACATATACATAACTCACTTAAAGTCATTAATTAAAATTCCCATGTCACCATTAAGTCACATGGCCGACTTAATTGCATCTTTTAAAAGTACAGCGGTGCTAATAGGCCTCTATATCTTTATTAAGCAGTGGAGGGTTAACCGGGAATTGTGCGCAATAAACGAAATGGAATAGTTAACCCTGCAGCGGTCTTCACACTCACTTTAATTTAGTTAACTGTTTCGATGCGCCCCGGGCGCTGCAGGGAAGGGTTAAATGGTGATGCGAGTCCTTCGTGTCGATGATTTTTTTTAAATTATACTCAGGAGTAATGTATATGTAAATTAATGGCTCGCTATTCTTTGTAAATAAAGTATGTCATAATAAGGAATCATCAGCATTATCTGTTTTATTCCCGGTGGCTTCTTCAGCTGTGGTGTAATGAAGCTCGGGATCCGCTATTAAGTCAGGTTTCATTCTGTAATAATATAAGCCAACGTTTATATGGCTAGACGCCTGCATTCCTTCCGAATATACTGCCCATAGTACTCGGGGTTTCTATAAGACTATGAAAATAAGTACTATTTTCCCGCAAATACACTCAAACTACGACTCATCGTTTAGCTGGCCGATGTGTTTATAAACGCGTCACACGTCTGAACAAGGAAAATGATGTAATAATTAGTAAAAAATATAATTCAAAACTAATTTAAAAGAATTGTTGTTACCCTCAGCCATTTTCATGGTATATTTTCTAGGATATGGCGATGCAGTAGTAAACTATTTGGAGATATTGGTAAATCCAAGCATACATATCTAATATATATATATAACGTATTTAAATTATATGTTTATTCAGTAATACTATTTTTTGCACCGATTTGTTTATGTTATTTTGTATTTAAAGCCCTAAAAAATCGCCTATCATGTGAGGTCTAACATTTTTAAGTATATTAATTTGAAAATATTCAATTACTTTTAATAGCAATCTGCTTCTTAAAAGCTATAGTTGATTTATGTATAATTCTGACTTTCATATATCTCTATCTATACATACAAATTCTTTCGACAGCTTTTTCAATGCCTACAACAACTATCGCTATCCACCTTCATCGATGCTTGGACTACCAGTAGTCATCGTCTTAGAATATATTTAGCATTCTGCTAATCAATTAACAGGTGTAAAAGCCTGTAACTTTAAAATTAAATTTATTTAGCAATGATTTCAATTTTGCTTAAAGTATTCATATCGACAGTTTATTTTATCGATACTTTCCTATCTCTATCCCTAGTCATCGAGCTAATTTATCTGGCGCTGCACCCTATATTTAAAAGCTTATAATCGCGCGATGAAGTGTCGCTCGTGATTAATTCGAGTTTCGCGATTCGCGGCTTCGAGCGTCTTCAGCGGCTCAGTTCAAATTCTTGCTTGAGCCTTTGTTTACAAAATAACACAATATTTCGTTAATTTTCGCATTACTTAGCAGTCTGTGCTCCGATTTCTTACATTTTATTTTATAAGAAAATTGGTGTAATTTAACGTTGTATGATCCAAGAGAACCAGAACAGACTCGAACGCAGACCTGCCATAACGATCCAGTGAAAATAATGATGTCATGCAAAAATTCCGTAATCTTTTGTTTATCTTTGTTCGTACCTACAAATGTAAAAAAACTTTTGTAGATAAATCAGTAATTGAATAAACGGGTCCTTAACTCATCAAGTGGAGAACATAGAATGAATAAAACTAACACACTAGAGGAAAGTTCTAAATTTGAAACACATTCGGCTTAAGCAATGCCTCTTCAAATTTTAACCCGACTTATGCACAAGCATTTCCATCAAATAGGTCTTACTTTCATTGAAAAACATCGTTTAATCTTCTAGTTTTTGTACACAAAATTATAATGCCAGTATGTTTTCTATCACTACAGGGAACAAACTAATGTTAAATAAAGTCCTGCCTATTAGGCTTCGCACATCTGACTCTAGTGTTAACTTCAGACAATCTCGATGAACCAAAATTTCAAAAAAAGAACAATACCTAGCGCAAAAAATTAAATAACAATCTCGTTTGCATAATACTCCTGCATGTACTACGTGGCTAGTATGATTGCTATCTCTCCCATGTCGCTGCAGGTAGTTTGAATCCGTGGTCGTCCAAATTGCTGTTAACGGATAATAATAACTATTTTAGCGCTATTACGCCTCTGCGCATAATTAACTGTACGTTTAGGATTTGTATAGAGTAATGGAGATGTGTATTATACTACATCGAGTTCAGAAGTCACAATGCATAGGTATTACTCTTATTAAATCCTTACTAATATTATAAATGCGAAAGTGAGTTTGTGTGTTTGTTTATTACGCTTTCACGCCGTAACTACTGAACCGATCATCACAAAATTTTGCATACAAGTTCTTTGGAGTACGGAGAAGGACATAGGCCACCTTTTATCCCGGGAAATAGTACTATGCCTGAGGGATCGATATTGACGCGGGCGGAGCCGCGGGCTAATAATTATGTAACATATTTAATGTTACATAATTATTCCTGTTACACTTCGTCCTTATAAATGTGTATATTATAATGGTGTTTCTGAGTCCCGATAGTTGTTGCACGTTACGCAACGTCTCTTTTAAGTAGTTCTTGAATTCATTGGATGTAAAGTTTCATTAGTTCGTTAGTAGCAAGTAGTATTAGGTGCAATATTACTCCGCTTGTATAAAGCGCCATACCTGTGCCTTAAGTCCATGTACGAGTATGATCTATCTTACTTCTTTATTTAATAAGAATACTGACCCAAAAGTAATAATTATTGCCACTTAAGATAGAGTACATTTCTTTATTTCCCACGGGTAGACATATTCATAGATCGCAAGACTAAATATCTACTGAACTACTTTTTTCGTGCTTTAATGGGCCAATGGGCATAATTAACTCTACGAATGTATGTCGCTTTATGAATCTGCATTTAATTTAATTGTTAATTGTTTTTAATGAACGGTAACAATTTTAATGCTATTACATCGCAGCGTATGTTTTATAGTTAGAATTTTCATCATCATCACCAGGTCTTTTTTTAGTCTCCACTGCAGGAGCATGACCCTCTCTGTACTACCGGATATTCCATACTTGGCCAGAGGAGACAGAGGATTTGGCCTAAACTCTCCTCGCTGGCCTGATGGTTGGAGAGGTCTCATTGATGTTTAGAAGCTTTGTTTAGCTCGTATTTCCTAAGTCGCCTCTTGCGACCTCCATGGCAGGAATGGTCCTATTCTACTCTGCCGGAAACCACACGGCTAATAGGTTACTTGAAAAACACTAATAACCTCGCAAGACTACATTTTAGAATTCCCACATATTGATAAAATAAAATTACACATGTTGCAAAGCCAGGATAGTATATGAAAGTTTTGCACAAGATAGTAAAATGTATGTTGATACTATATAACAACTAATTACGATGCTAGATAGATTGTTATTTTGACGTCATTTCGCCATGATTTAAGTAACTGATTGCGTTAATATGCTTTTACTCTTGACTTACTCTATGACTTTAAAGTTTAATGTATAGTTTTTTTAGTTTTGACGACCTCTGTGGCTCAGTGGTACCGCAAGAGCCTTTGAATCTCAGGGCCCCTGCCTGGTTGATCCCCGGTCAGGTCCAAATGGAAAATTAATTTTTTTAGTGTGTGGCCCCCAGGCAACACCCTAGACCCATCGAGGGTGTTTATATCTTACATATGTATGACGACACAACTTTACTGCTTACACTGCGGCTAGCTCACTCTGTATGATTTGTTATTATATATTTATATTTTACAAAACGGGAAATGACGGAATTAGGCCCTAAGCTTTGTAACTGAGGATGCACCGTGAAAAGATAAAGAGATAATTGTAAAAGTAATTTGATAAAATACTTATTGAACCTTATGGTATATATGTAAGTTAAAACATACAGGGATCTAATAGATTGCTCTTCATTTATTATTTTTTTACTTCAAAGAAAAAGCCAGGCTTATAAGTATTATCATCTCTCAATAGTTCCCTTTCCATTTTTGAGTAAGTCGCAGTAATATTCCGCAATTAGGCAGCCTCATAATTATCTGTGTGAAGGCGTCAATAAATCCTCGTAGACTGTGGGACGCGCGGGCGGGTTATATGGACTGCTCTTGCTGTTTCAAAGACTGACAGATAAATTAATATCAAGGAGTACGATAGGCAAAATACTATTGATGCGTATAGTGACGTAAAACAGAACCTAATTTGCCATAGTTCATGTCCTTGTTATAACAAGACTTAGGTTTCTGATACTTGTCAATTAGCCCTTTCGCAGTTTTCGCAAATACAACACACTCGAAAAAGTGTTGTAGATAGTACCGTAGTAGACCTCTGTTGTGCTTAAAGCAAAATTAAAATTTAATTAAAATTAAAATTTCTATTTTTGACTTTATAAGACAATGGTCACTTCGAATGAACACTCTTGACAGCAAACATCTTTATGATTTTTATTTTCCAAATCCAAAAAATCACTACAAAAAGAAAAATCACTTCAATTTTTTTTTTATGTTATAGGACGGCAAACGAGCAAGAGTTACCTAATGGTAACCGATCAACGCTACCCATGGACTATTATAACACCAGGGAGTGACATGAGCGTTGCTACGGCCTCCAGCTCTCTCACTCACCGAACGAAGCATAGAAGCGGTAAAGGTTCTACTCAAACGTCGATTTTCTGTGAGAGTGCGGTACATCCCCGGACGAGCCAGCCCATTTATGCTACTAGCAAAGATAAAGTTTGCCGGGAGCGCGGCTTTACCACAGCTAAATAACAACGACAACGACAAAAACGAATATTAAAAATAACAATATTAGGTCTCTTTATTAACATTAAAAGTACTCTTGTGCTAATTGGTATCAGGTTAGCCCAAAAGCTAATTTTATCAATTTTACCCGATGGAAGAACTCGAACTTAAAACTCGGAGGCTTTTGATTCAAAGGCACGTAAACCAGTGTTATACCAAAGAGTATGATGAAAAATTTGCAAGACAAGCGCATTAAAAATTAGAAAACAAAAGTAGCTTACCGACAAGTAAAAGTTAAAATAGGTATTGTTTGCGCGGCTTCGTCCAAAAGTCAACACGCTGCCGCAATACAAAGGCATTTATTGTACGAATTTCACGCTTGCATCTAGGGTTGATTGTATAGCGACCGCCAACGTTTCATACTTGTAGCAAGAAATTATTTAGTTGATTTTTGTTTATAACATAATCCACAGCGCTTAAAAGATACAGCTAATAATGGATGAACATTATACAAATTTATCAATTTTAGACTGTCAATGAAAAACAAAATAGTAGGTAGATCCCCCTCCTTGTTTCGTAATTCTCATAGCTGAGTGTCGCGCTCTCTGTACAGCGTGATTTTGAACCTCCTAGCTATACTGAAATCTGGGAATCAGAATCCCTAATGGAATACAGAATTGCATTTTTTTTACTTAGTATTGAAGTAGGCATTTGTCTCCCATCTCACTAGATTGTAAGTATTCTGCAGCTTGGACAGTGTCGCTGACTTTGGTCTCAAATGTCGAACTGTCAACAATGCATGGGACTGCATCTTATCGATCTCTTTCTTTCTACTTTGCCAGTTAACAGAAGTTTATCTAGATTACGTTGGAAATTTGCCCGAAAAACTCAAGTATATACGTAGACATGTTGTGGAGAGTCTGGTCGTTATCCCTAGTTGTTTGAGGGTAGATGCGTTTGTTCAACGTGCTATCCATAGAATATAGTAGTAGATAAATAGCTAACTTTAAAATAAATATCTCAGATCTTCTAGTTACAGATATTTTCTAAAATAATTGAATCAGAGTCTAAATCTTGTTATATACATATTTTATTTTTAAAATTGTTTTTTCTTAGTTCATAAATTAGCGTCAATTTACTATGCTAATTACATTTATTCTGGTTATTACGTACAATGTGCGCACATATACTAAAACCTGCGGAATCATGGCAATAGGCGATGCGGCTAGCAACCCATCACTATTTTGATTCCGTTTTCCGTCTACACGCCCTCCAACATGCTAAATGTGGCCATTTAAATATGACGTATTATATTATCCCCTCTGACAAGGCAATGCTTAGGTACAACCCTTAGGTTACTTAACCAAATAATATGGAAGATCTTTAATTAAAGTGGGTGTTTACTGAAATATCGTTACGATTATATGATTTATCTAGGCCTACGTATACAATAGCTATGACAATACGGTTTAAGACTTTTACCAGAATACCTACTATCTGAGGTATTAAAACATTAGTGTTTCATCTCCCTTTCACATATATAGTTTATAAAACTTACAATTTTAAGCTTTCGTAGTTGGAATCAATATTATTTTATGAATATTGAAAATTAATGTTCTAATTGTTCAAGTATCAAGTGGTGTCGCGTCCAACTTTAACATCCCTATGCGGCCACAGATCGCGGTGCGAGAATACGGAAGGGTTGCATCACTGCTACCCCCGTGCACACAATTTTCGTCACGGTTGTCCCTTGTTACCCCCTGTACATACTTATCTCACACAAACCATAGTCCAATTTTTTACCCAACATTTAACTGAAAGACTGGAAGATTTCTTTAAACTGTATTAAGTTGTTTATTAGACTATGGTATTTATAACTTTAGTGTGTAAGAACACTAAATTCCACCCTTTTCGTCGCGGTGCGTATAAAAAATCGTAATTTTTATTCTAACAATGGAGACGGATAACTAGTTTGCAGTGTAAACAAATTGTTCTATTCTTGCAGTTTTGCGCACAGTCAATTGTTTTGCATTCAAAAGAGAGCAAAATATTTTCATGTAACAAATAAAGGTTGGAAATGAATGTTTGTAACTGTCCGTGCAACTCGCTTTTTGGGAAATAAAATGTTTTTGTTCGGAACTAGTGTTGAATTTAATTTAGATGTAGACGTGATACTTTTTATCTATTGAACGTTTTCAAATATTGCTTTGGCGTTTAATTTTATCATCTGACAATTTTGTTTACTTATTGATTGTTTAAACTAATCGCAATTCAAGGTTATATTATATATATGTTGTGACGCTAAAAAAATGACAACAAGACTAAGTTAAACAGGGCTTCTCTGACAATATTTTGGTATGCAAAACAGGCTTGAATAAAGCTTATTCCAAAATATCTAGCAAGCTGCTCTTCAGGTTTCCAATAAAAAATTTGATCGACCCATCAAAGTATTAGACATTACCCATTAAGGTCAAAGGAAATTAGATATAAAAGTTGTCTAGAAGAATGATGAAAGTTAGAATTGATGTATTCAATTCAAAGTCAAAATCAAAGATTTTTATTCAAAATTAGATACATGTATCTCTTTTTGAACGTCATATTTGTATTAGTTATATTTTGTTTAATTTATGCAAAATCGAAATACTACTAGCGTTTCGGGACGACCACTGGTGAGAAGAATACGCCAAAAGAAACTCAATCCAGACTAGTAATTATTTTATGACTTGATCAATAAGTATCAAATCGAGAACAAATAAGATCAAACACAAATCCGACTCCTTTGTAGCGACAACCTTACTCAGCGAAACACCATCTTCAATGACGTTTTCCAAAACTGCCAACCAAGCAGCCGCTTCTACAACTTTATTAAATCCAAGTTATTATAAATTTGACCTTTATTAGTAAGTTAATAAAGTTCAGAGCGCATGCATAGAATAAGTTAGTAGGGTGTAGGGTTTGCGTACTTGACTTTGTGTGTCATGTTACTCTTGAGCTGGAGACGGGGGTGTTGTAGTGTGTACATACTCAAAAACCTATTAATAGGTGCGATTTATTATACAAATAATTTATTATATCTATTGTCATTTTGATTTATAATATAGATCAAATCTATCGTAGGTTTTTCCACAGATATTTCAAAACGGTTGTATCTATCCCTCATGCGAGCGTGTTTCCTGAGTATTGGAACTTGTCAACTTTAGAGTAGACCATTTTCACAAGATTTCAGTTTTGTCCCACGACACACGATATGTATAAGGGCCAAAGAGAATCAGCTCGGACACCACAGTGTAAGTCGTAGTATAAAACATGAACAATCGTTTTTTGAGACGTGTCACATACAATATGTAAAAAAACAGTTCCCAGTTTTGATCCTATAGGAATAGTTGTTCATATCGACAGGCTGAATCACTCCTTCAAAGATAAGATAGAGTTTTTATTATATACTGTTTTAAACCTGGATTTAATTAGCCAACTATCCCATAAAAATCTGAATCTTACTATTTTTGTCTATCTTTATTTCTTTCTAGCTTTTATCATCCTAGATCTTATTTATTTATATCAAAAATATTACAAATCTCCAAACAACAGGGACATAATAGAACAGTTGTTCCCAATAACAATAAATTAAATGGAAAGCGACAAATTCGTGAAATTTTAATAAAATGTGTCCACATTAGGACGGATTAGGCCCAATTTTACAAAATAAGGAGGGTAAAGAAATATCTCTAAAAAACAAAAAAAAAATTGAGAATTAATTAAAATCGTTGCTATCCTTCAAAGTCCATTGATAATAAGTTTTTAATAAAAGATCTATTCATAATTGTTTAAATTTTTTTGCGACTTACTACGTCATTATCGTGTAATAATATTTTACAATAAAGATATAAGAGGTTTTCTTTGAGCTGTTAACTGGTTGACAGCTGGATAAACTTTATACATAAAAATTGTATAGGTACCCTCATACCTATTGATGTGTATTAAACAATAAACGTATGACTTAGTGTGACTGGGATATTTACTGTGTTAAACACATCACTTATATCCAAAGGCTTAGCAATTTAACTACATCGATTGACTCTTATTGTCCCTAAATCAAATATATAATTTATTATATCATTTAAACTAACGTGAGATACAGACATTATGTAAAAAAACTACTACTCACGTGCTATTTCGTCGGGATTCAAATCTAATCTAAATCAAATACGCTAAAAATATAGCTCTTTCAAGCATTGGTTCTTAGTGCTTTCAATATAGGTAAGTCCCACAGTCACATTATTCCCCTTTCTGTTCTGTAAGTATTTTGTGACCATTTGGCGCGGTGGCTCGGCGACCAAATTGACCGCATATGGCGCCCTTACACCCTTCTACCGGTTCGATTATATTGGCTTGTAGTATTTATTGGGAAATAAATCTTTATTGTATACTTTCTGTGTGATTTGTTATTAGTAAGTCTGCCTATTTAAATCAAAAAAATTTAAAAACAAAAAGGAGCTACAAAAATTGTTATTAAAAGTGACTATAGTTTGAATTTAATCTTCTTCATCCGAGCATTTATCTCGGTCGCGTTTTTAGCTGAGATACGTCAGAGCCCGAGGTCCGCTATTATGACAGCATTCATGCCGTGATGTAAATTGGCGAAAGTTGTAACGGCCGGCTGCCTGTCTGATGCCAACCCTCCTTGGGTAACTCCAGAACAGCAGACAAATACCTGTAAGAATTAAGTACAAGTATTTGCCAGCACAGGGACATGAACCTGGAGCCCCTGGTGTCGAAGTCGTGTTGGCCACTGCCACTGCTCTATGGAGGCCTTCATTAATTGTTTAATTGCTTATGTTAAAATCATACTAATTAAAAACGAGATAATGCATAAGTTTAAGTGATTTTTTTTTGCTTTTACGCCTGCAGTATTCAGCAAATTTTATCTTACACGCAAGATTTATGAAAAAATATGTATATTTTACTATTTATTTAAAAACTAGGAGCCTATCCAATTTTGCGACTAAATCATTTGCTCTTAAAGATCTATGTAAAAAATATAGCTTCTTAGAAGACAACTTAATAAAATTATAAACTTTAAACGAATTAAAGCCTCCATAATCAAATTTGGTAACAACGTAAGACGTACCTCAGACTGAGTACATACCGTTTAATTGCAGTTGACAATAAGGGTTGTATTGACGAGCCCCTTGTTTGCGGTTATTGTTTCGATTCCACCCCTAATTAATTTAGCTACCCCGCAATCAGGGGTTTAATATCGGATATTACTTGTGTCAACGCAACCTGTTATGCTCAGATACTCTTCCTCGATACATAGTGAATAACTAGTATGACATATAGAATCTATATATGACTATAGATGTTACCCGGGACACCCAAAAGTAGAATAAATGGGTATCTCTTGGATAGGCATGTAACATCCTCGTCTTCATCGTTACTTGCCATCAGGTGAGATGGGAGAAAAATGGCTACTTCAATACTTAGTAAAAAAATATATATAATTTAACATATATATATTTCTTTTGATCAAATAATATATGTAACTAGCTTTCGCCCGCGGCTCCGCCCGCGTCAATGTCGATCCCTCGGGAATAGTACTTTTTCCCGGAATAAAAAGCCTATGTCCTTCTCCGCACTCCAGAGAACTTGTATGCAAAATTTCATGATGATCGGTTCAGTAGTTACGGCGTGAAAGTGTAACAAACAAACAAACAAACAAACAAACAAACAAACAAACAAACAAACAAACAAACAAACTCACTTTCGCATTTATAATATTAGTTAGGATAATTTTCATTTATTTTCTCTTTTCGTTGACTTACTAAAATAGAATGTATACTAGCTGCTTTTCTTCCCGTGCAGATCGTAAAAGGCAATCGAGGGAATGGGCAAAAATCTGAGGAATCATATAGGTAGGCGATTCGGCTAGCAGACCAATACTATTTTGATTCCATTTATCATCAACATGCTAAACGTGGCTTTTGAGTCTTAGTGACCTGGGCTAGGTCTACCCCAAAAGGGAAGAAGTCGTGATACTACGTATGTATGATGTATTTTTTGATTGACAATCTATATATCCTGATAATCATTGCGTATAATAAAGCATTTCACATGACCATAATACTAAACCAAATCTAATAAATAATCGTATAACGTGGCCGACCAAGGACAAGGTGATGCGTTCAATAGCTATAACAAAGACGGGAGACTATAATACACAAAATACAACAGAACGACAAAATTGAATTTTGCCCAGTATTGTCCAAAAATTGATCGTTTCAGTATGCAGTTTTTCTGACTTACTATTATTTTACAAATATTACACAAAAGATAATGTATTTTTTTACAAAGATAACTAGAAATTCAAACAGACAGTACACGTGACGCATTGATCCACATATAATAAATAAATAAATACGGACAAATTACACAGATTGAGCTAGCCCCAAAGTAAGTTCGAGACTAGTGTTATGGGATACTAACTCAACGATACTATATTTTATAACAAATACATATATAGATACACATCCAAGACCTAGGCCAATCTGAAAAAGATCATTTTCTATCTTGACCTGGCCGGGGATCGAACCCGGTCACTTCGTGTCGCAGACTGGCAATAGGTATATATATGTAAAAAAACATATGAATGTAAAAAAGCCCTCATGGGTTTTTTTAAAACTACTCGGACTCAAAGTTGCGTACCATCGGGTGCCAACGGATGCCATCGGGTTCGATGTAGGAATTGGATTACTTCTAGTCTGGATTGAGATTCTTTCGGCGTATTCTTCTCACCAGTGGTCGTTCCGAAACGCTAGTAGTATTTAAATTTTTCTAATATCATCATCATCATCATCATCAGGTCTTTTTAATCTCCACTGCAGGAGCATGACCCTCTCTGAACTACCGGAGCCATACTTGGCCAGAACATACAGAGGATTTGGCCTACACTCCCCTCTCTCTTTTCATATTATATTTAAAAAATATAAGAAATGAAAATATGACGTTCGAAAAGAGATACATGTATCCAATTATGAATAAAAATCTTTGATTTTTACTTTTTTCTACTACCATCAACATCCAACAAGAACTAATAAGAAGTAGTTACTTGTAATAACTAGCAGTATATTAAAAATAATATTTGACAAAAGAACAGCATTAATTTGCTTAAACATTATCATCCGAACTCCACATATCCTGAATTCCAGTTCACAAACACGGAGCAAGCCGCGATTACGTCACGAACACGTCAGTTTGAAACTTTGAACGAGCTGTTTGCTGCGGCCCTCACGCTTGTAATTAATGTTTTATTTCTTACGTGCCGCGGAACGACGTGTTGCGGTGCTAGAACGGAACGTATCGCTGAAACCGCGGGAACTCGGAATATGTTATCTTGTTCAGTTAACCGCAAAGTTGAGAATAGTTGCCTACTTGGAGAAACTATGTGTTTTATTGGGCGCCCCATATATTCGCAAATGTAGAAAATGAGAATGTGCATTTAAAAATTACTTATAATTTTATGTCATACAAAATTTGATCGAAGCATACAAAACAGTATTGTTGCTATTTTCCTATCAATACAAAGATAGTATTGATACTATTAGCAGGTAATATTATCTTCGGATATTTTTTAATTAAACAAGCATTAGCATTGAACATCAAAGAAGATTTTTCAGTTAAAATCATTACAAATAAAACACGACCTCCATGACAAAACAAAATATAGCCTATGTTTCTCGGCATGTTGTGGCAGCAAAGCAGAAATAAAAAAATATATTTTTTAAATAATTTACGGACGACAATTTTATGCGATAACGGCGGAAGAGAGATAGATGCGTCAGAAGCCGAACGCTTAGACCGATCGTGCCTCTATATTGCTTGGTCCTTGCTCTCGTTTGCACACGGAACGTGACTAAATGACTGTATGAATACAACTACTATTAACTACTCGTATAACTGTCGTTTTAGCTATCCACGTTAGAGCGGTATGGCCAGCATCTTTTCATGTCACCACCACATCCAGGTTGCAACAACACAAGTGTCGATTCATAGGAATCTAAAACTTGACTTCGGCAGTAAATTACTTGTAGTATTTTTGGTATTCATTTGGATATTTGTAAAATGGTAAAGATTAATACCAAAATCACAAGTGATTTTTTACGAAAGTAAACTTTTTTTTTTGATCAGATTTAGTAGTAAAAGAATAGAATAAGGATGGCGTAGGTAATATATTATTTTTGCTCATGTGAGCCTCTTAAATTAAAACAAAGTAGCTTTTGATTTCGCCTTTCTCGAATGCAGTATATCTTAAGGCCTTCTCTGTACCATAGAAAAAGTGAATGTATAAAAAAAATCATGATGCCTCTATAGAAAGCGTAACAAACAAACTCACCTTCGCATTTTTAATAGGTATTATTTGGGATGATATTATTACGTTATATTTTCGAATAACTGTCTATGCCGCTGCCGCATCGTTGCACCAACATGAATCCCGCGACATCATCTATCAAAATCTGACCGCGTGTCGCGTGTCGCGTCGCGTCACGTCGCCGGTCGCGTCAGTCGCACAGGCGGCATTGTCCCCGGCGACAACTTTTAATTTGATTTCAACAGGCTGTCACAGGCGGGGTTGTAAGTATTGTTCGAGGAACTTCTTAGTGATCATTTTGTGGGTAATAAATAAAGTCAGTAGAATACGTCTGAATTGTCTGTCTAACCGACATAGCTCACCGCATTAGCTCTTAGTGGCTGTGGACGGGTCACATATCGCATAGAACCGATGACCGATGGTCGCAGGAAGACGCTGGATGCCAGCCGCTTCCAACCGGTCATATTGGAAATCCTTGGTGGAGGCCTATGGCAGAAAACTTCTTGATGAATACGTCAGAAAATAGAGTACACGAACCTCTTCAGTTTCTACTGCTCGAGACGATATATCTGGTGATAAATACAAATTGACTAATATTTCTGTTATTGTCTTTTTCTAAGTCTGATATTTAAAAGCTGGGCTCTTGTTGGTATCATTATACGTAAATGAATTCACACAATGACTTTTAGACAGGAAGAAATGGAATGGTTTGCCATTGCTCTCTCTATATCATACAATAGTGAACAATCTACAGGGTTGGAGGTTACGTAACAAATTTTCCTTATCTGGAAGCAGGTATTTATCGATAAAAATACCGCTGCTTGAGCCAGATTTGTCTATAAACATCTCTATGTCATGTACCTCTGTACAGGTCGCCGGGGTTTGCACTTTTCGCCCATCGGTCATTCAGCCATTATGCCACTGAGCCAGTGCATATATTCGTTGACTGAACTACAGAATAAAGCCGCTTGCGATGTAAAAGTATGTTTAGGAACGTTAGTATTATATTGTTATTGGCTAAGATCAAATACGAAGACCTTATTTGGCAACTTTGTGAGCTTTCCAGTACAAAAAAAAGCCATAATTTAAAGTAAACACCAAGGACATACTTTTTTTACTATCACAATCACCTGAGCTCGATCGACTTCCAAACTGATATTTTTAAGAGATTCATTTGACAGCTCCGTGGCGCATTAGTTAACACGCCAGCCTGCGACACGGAGTGCCCGGGTTCAATCCCCGGCCAGGTCAAGATGGAAAATGACCTTTTTCAGATTGGCCTGGGTCTTGGATGTTTATCTATATATGTATTTGTTATAAAATATAGTATCGTTGAGTTAGTATCCCATAACACAAGTCTCGAACTTACCTTGGGGCTAGCTTAATCTGTGTGATTTGTCCGTATATATTAATTAATTATTAATTAATTTAATAGCTATTTAACGAGTTAGGTTACATTCTTGTCTCACCCGCTAAATCTAGTTTAAAAAATAGAATACTGCAATGATATCATCCACCTATTTGCGGCTGGATGCCACAGAAATAAACATACTCACAGAATGAGTTGAACTTACGTAACCACTCTTTTTGATTGGAGCAGGTATTTTTACTGGTTGTCATGAATGAATAAATGATATATTTATTGCATAAAATGTGGTGTACACGTGGATGATGTGTAAAAGTATCACACATTGTCATCTCTGACACGTAAAAGACGTGCATTCCAATTTTTAAATTACGTTCATCTATTCCCTTGATCGTCTTTTGTGATCGGTGCGAAAAAAAGAATCGACATACCCAATCTACAAAGTATGGAAGATATGAAATATATATATATGTATACCTCTAATTATATATCTCTCAAAGTTATGTCTACGTGTTCTTGTACACCAGCCGATACGAATAATATTTTTGGAAGCAGCATTGGGAAATGTTTCATATTTGACGGTGGCTCCTAAAAATGGCGTCAGTTGTGAGTGACAGACAGTGACGATCCGTCGACACGCCGACACTATATTACGATGTTTTGTGGCCACGAAGAGTTTAGAGACGAATATTACCTTTTTGAGACATTTTTTTTATTATGATCTAATTATGATGTTTATCTGAGTGTAATTATAAATAGTGTCTCACACACAGGCAATCGGCAATCGGCCGACCATAAAAACTTTGCAAAATATATTACAGCATGAATGTAATTATAATAGTGAACTACGGACAGACACACCAAAACTGTCAAGCTTATGATGAAAAAAAAAATAACATAGGAGACAACTATATATTTTGTTCAGAATCCACCTCTCCATCGTATTCTCAGCCAACTAGTCGGTTTGTGCGTCAAACAAGTAAAATATACCTATAATTACAAACCACTCTGAATCATCTTTGACAGAAAACCGTTCCAACCCCCGATAATAGATCTCCGAAAATATTGCGTCTTCTTGTTTACGCGCTGCAACAAACTTCCAAACTAGGGCTGCCCCTTGACTAATAGCCAAGCAATCGATATCGAGTTTTTTCGGCCCCCAGCGACGGACAAATTGTCTTGGAGAACAAATTAATTTGACAAGTCGGCGCAGTCCCGACGCCTGTATTAATTTAGTTGGACGGGAAAAAATGTGGTCGCGGTCAGCGGGGATAAAAAGATATTGCAGTTTGCTAGTTCGTTTTGAGGAAATATCATCGGGGAGTTGCTCGAGATAATGATAGACAGCTTTACAACTGACTGCATGGGATACATTTCTCAGTTTTATAGGGTTTAACAAATCATTAACAAGCCGACCCTCGCTTAAAGTGTCTTCTATATTCCTTAAAAAAAACATATACCGCTAAGTCCTTCTTTATGTGTTCGTTAATGACAACAAGTTTAAAAATTTTAAAATACTTAAACTACCTACTATCTTTAGATTAAAAAAAGGTCCTTCATTCAGCATAGTAGCCCTCCTTGTTTCCACATATCTCTGTTTAGTGCTAAACCTCGCCTGAAATTAAATTAATAATTTTCTAGTGCAGTTATACTTTCCTTCTTCATCATTCTCTCAAACTAATTATAAAGAAACTGCTTGAATGTAGCTATTTAAGCGACGTATACTTATGTTACTCGCTAATAATATAGGTACCTTTCTATTGGTTAAAGACTTTTTCAAATCGGTCCTCTATTTTTTTAATTTATGCATTATAAACAAACACACAATCAAATCTTTTCTCTTTATATTATAGCTTTTATTCTATAACATTCTTTTTATGGTATAGGACGGAAAGCGAGCAAGCGTGTCATCTGATGGTGAGCGATCAGCGCTGCCTATGTACAACTGCAACACCAGGGTATAACAGAAGCATTGCCGGCCTTTCAAGGATATAGGGGGAGGAAATGAGGGGAAAGAGGGCCTCCGTCTCTCTCACTCACCGAATGAAGCATGGAAGCGGTAAAGCTTCTACTCAAACGTCGATTTTCTGTGAGAGTGTGGTACTTCCCGGCCCATTCATGATACTATCAAAAATGATTGTTACCGGTAGCATGGCTCTACCACAACTAAAAAGCACTACCACAAGCACAGGCTAGTGCCTGCCACAACTAATAATAAGATACATTGAGGTATTTATTCGCTACAAGCTTCATTAATAATGCCATCATCATCAGGCCTTTTTAGTCTCCACTGCAGGAGCATGACCCTCTCTGTACTACCGAAATCATACTTCACCGGAGCAGACAGAGGATTTGGCCTACACTCTCCTCGCTGGCCAGACGGGTTGGAGAGGTCTCATTGATGTTTATGAGCTTTGTTTAGGTTGTATTTCCTAAGTCGATTCTTACGACCTGCATGGAAAAACTAGGAGTGGCCCTATTCTACTCTGCCGGAAACCACACGGCTAATAACGCCATACCTAAAGAAATATCCACAACATGCGTTGTAATTTTTTTTACACATAATATTATTCGCAACATGCTTTGTAATACTACGATACATAGAACACTTGCACTACAATAGCTGACGATACAGTGTTAGGCTGGATACAGTAGTGTTAGTACCAATAAATCTATATCAGTTTTTAGACAGAACGAAGTTCCAGAAGTCGCATTGCGGTTTGCGATCTAATAAGCCCTGCCAGTAAAGATTAACGAAATTTTCCAAATCCTATAACTAATATCGCTCTAACCAATTTAATCCAGCTTTCCGGCAATTTGGCGAGTTAAAGTGATCTTAGAATAAACCATGGTCTAATATGAGTGTCTGCTAATTTTTTTATACGGTTCAATATGGTTTCGATACGTGAGATAAAACGACATGGAAAGATAAAACGAAATAATATTTTTTTTATTCAGTTTCTAAACAGAATCGTTTTAAGCATCTGTAAATATATTAAGTAATAAAACTTATTCTTCCATGCTGGTCTGGGAGTAAAGAAAAAACGAAGAATGTACCAGCAGCTTCTCTGTCTGCGCAGATTGTAAAAGCCGATTGAAGGAAGGTGAATGTGGAATCATATAAGTAGGCGATGCGGCTAGCCACACATTATTATTCAGATACCGTTTACCACCTACACACCCACCAACATTATAAACGTGGCTTTTAGCTCTATAAACTTAAGCTCTGTATACGCCGTAAGAGAAAAAGACGTGGTAGAATTAATGTTGTGTTCTAGTTATATTTTATTAAATGTCAAAAGTGAACTCCTGTTTGTCAAATCATATAAAATGTATTAGCTATGCGCTTGTTGGTGGAGCTTATTTATTTTTCTCTCTCTTTTTTTTCAGCCATTTGAATAACTTTTAAGTCGTGTGGTTTCCGGCAGAGTAGAATAAGACCACTCCTATTCTTTCCACGGAGGTCGTAAGTGGCGACTTAGGAAATATAAGCTAAACAAAGCACATAAACATCAATAAGACCTTTCCAACCCGTCTGGCCAGCAAGGAGAGTGTAGGCCAAATTCTCTGTCTGCTCTGGTCAAATGGTATATCCGGTAGTACAGAGAGGGTAAAAAGACCTGATAATGAGGATGAATAACTTTTTGGATACGAAAACGTGATACCTTAAATGTTCATTAATAAAATAACATTTTCATTTTATCTTGACAACCAAAGTTTTCGGTGGTTCAAAAATCATTTCCAGTGGCTATATTCGGCCCACTATTTATTTCTACCACGGAGCAAACGTCGGTAGAAATCGAATTAGGACTAAACTCAGGGTATCTTACAACTTTTATAGGTAATAAAATAAATAGGCAGGGAGTCCCGCACGGGTGGCTTCGGTCGTCCAAAATTAAACTGTGCTTTTTTGAAGTCCCGGTTCTGGACGATAAACCCGCTGCGTGACGGCGGTGAACGTGGTCGATTACGGCTGTGTTACTCTTCTTTAAGCCTTTCGTAATAACGGTCTAGTAATTAAGTTAGACTACGGGTCACGAATATTCTTTTTTACGGTTCCGTACCTTAAAAGGAAAAAACCGAACCCTTATATCACTTTGTTGTCCGTCTATCTGTCTGTCTGTCGGTCTGTCAAGACCCTTTTTCTCAAGAACGCGTGGAGGTATCAAGCTGAAATTCATATCAAACACTCAGGTCTATTGTCCCTTAGAGGTGTGAAAAAATCAAACTTCTAGGTCAACGCAATCAAAAGATACAGCCGTATATGCCGCAAATTTTCGATATTCGCAAGGGAATCAAAACCTACAGGGTACTTCCCGTGAACTCAGTATCTTGAAATTTGGCACGAAAGAACGTCTTAAAGCAAAGATTTTTTTATCCATTTTTTTTTATCAATATGTATTTATCTCTTTTTGGTAAGCGTTAACTTAAATTCGAACGTTGATAAATTGTTTCAACGTAACTTTCGAAATAAAGTCTGTAATAATAATATTATATCATAAATATTTGGTAAATCTATATCACTCTTATTTTCCTCAATCAACAAAATCACACTCCTATCAATACCATGTGTAACATCATTACATCCGACAAAAACAAGAAAAATCCAGCACTAACCGCCTCAATCCAGTTACCACCTATGGACATAATGACATCAGGAAAACTCGAGTCGTATCGAGGAAATATCGACGCGAGGGGAGCCGAGTTGGGGCACGATTTATGACATTCTGATGATACAATCGAATCAAATAAAGCATCGATAAATCAATGTCCGATTCGATGCGAGGTGCGAATGCTGCACGACGTTTTTACTACACTTTATGTGACGTACGGTTCCATAATTCATTGTTTTTTGGTCGTTCAGTAACGTTTTGAAGGTGTGGAGAGTTTATAGTTTTTGGATAGCCTTTTGTTTTGGTTTGATGGAGGAAGTTAGATTTAATTACTAGACTTTGCAGGTATTTATTTGCGAACCGTGTATAATGGCAGCTACAATGCAACTAGGTATTTAATTGAATAAATCCTACTTCTATTATCAATGTGTTTTTATGGAGCTGAAGATGTTTGTTCCTCTTTCACATAAAATTTTACAAAGTAATAGCTTATGGCTACATTTAGCATAGAGGGCGTGTAGATGGAAACAGAATTAAAATAGTGATGGGTTGGTAACTCCATCGTCTATTGACATGATTCCGCAGATTTTAGTCCAATCCCTCGATCGGTGTTTACGATCTGCGCGGATAGAGAAGCAGCTGGCACATTATACGTTTTTCCTTTTCTCTTAGACCAACATGCAATAACATATACATCAAAATTTAATTATGCTGACAAGTCACGAATAAGGCTATCAAAGTATTTAGCTAGCTTTTCCCCAAGGTTCCCGTGGAAAGTTTTATATTGACAACTATGTTGCTTATGAGATGTTTTCATCATATATATGAGTGATACGATATTATAGTAACGGATATTTAAAGATATTTTCCTTCACCGGAAGCAGATAGTGGTCGATGAAAATGACCGTACTTGAGGCAGATTGAACTACCAGCTCAGAGGTGCAGGTCGGGCTGGGTAGGGTTTGAACCCGGAATCTTACAATTATGGTTTGAACTCTTAGACTACTGAGCCACTACCGCTTCACTAACACACAAAGATATACAAAAGAGTAGACTTTTTCATTAGTATCTTTAGCCTGTGTTTTGTTTACAAGCCTGTGCAATTTCTCTCATGACATGTTTAAATAGTTAACACTATATGTAGTTCTGAAATATAAAATATAAATACTTCTGCACACCACAATAATTATAACTTTGTTTTCCTTTTGCTTTACCTATAGATCTGTTCAATCCAACAACGCAGTAATTTTGTAATTACTTCCTAGTTTTCGTCGGTGTCTGAATGACACTAGTTCGTGTTGTCAAAGCAACTCTTTGTTGCTTTTAAGGCCATATATGTCCCGTAAGACACGCTAACATCTCTTCAACAAAAGCTCTAAAAATAAACCACCGAACCTCAAAACAATGTAACGCGTCACGCCTGTCTTCGAGGAAACACGCGCCATTCTAAAAATAAATGTACATTTTCAATTAACAATGATTCGATAAGTCCCGTAATGAGGGGTTGTTGGATTTATCGGCGACCAACCGACAATTAAACGTCTTTGTTGGTCGCGACGGACACGCCCGCCGACCTCACAAAATGTTCTCGGAGTAAGGTCTTCAGTACACGGAGAGAGTGAACGGTAGAGCTGGATGTTAGATTACTAACTATACTGTTGTGCACACGATGTAATGACTCGCGATATTGTGCACCAGAACTGATGTAAGCAGCCGTGATTGAGTAGAAATTTGTAGAAGAAAATGACTAGCAATCTGAGCAGTTACTATACAAAGTGTTCTTTCAGAAAAAAGGCCTTGCTCATGTCAAATCACATTTAAGGAGCTAATTAATATTCAAAAGCTGTAAACTACCTACTAACGTTTCGGAACCGACCACTGCAGAGAAGATCGGGTACGTTTCCCTGTGCGGTAAATACTTGTACTTTATTTTCATTGGTCTATGGAGCTATCCAAGGAGGGTTGGCGTGATTGTAAATTTGCCAAATCATATTACATAGTAAATGCTCTCAAAATAGCGGACCACGGGCTCCAAAACACAGCAGAGAATACATCCTGGAAAATGCTCAAATTAGGAAGGACCCAATGATGACCCAAGAATAACGATTGAGGGTGTCACCCTCAACTGCTTGGCCGGTGGTTGCAGGTATAACATCGGGTAGAAGCTCCCGACCTCCGAGAGAGAAAAAGAAGTATGCTGATGCCTTCATTTCTTGCCCAAATCCAACAAATAATATAAAATTATAAAATGCTTCCGATGGGTAGCAGCGTCAGAAGCACAAGAAGCCAAGATATATCTTCTCATGGAATTTGTCTATTAGACTCAGACTTCTTACGTCTAAAATAATGATGATGATGACCAATGATTACATTACAGTGCTAGTAACAATCAAGGCATTTAAATTCTACTTATAAATTACCGATTTTCTTGCAAGACATCTACTATACCAAGACTGTTAGAGTAACGTGAATTAGTACAGTACTAAGCTAGTGTACTCTATCACTAACTCTTCCCGTGTACCGAAGGTTAAGAAAGTCGGAGGTAGGCTTTATCTTACAGATTAATTTTAAGGCTCATCCATCTTGGAATCTAGAAAGTATTACGGCGATAACCTGAAGCGAATCTTACTCGAACCGGCTGGTTTCGATAACTTTGGAAATATTGCAAACTGACTCATACATGTTAATTTTTACCACCTTTCCGTGCAGTTCTCCTTTTAAACTATTAAAGGGAAAACTATCTAAAAATAAATGAAACTGTATATTCAAATACAATATTCAATGCCATTTTGCAAGAAAATCAATGTTAGAGCCCTATATAATATTGCCCTAAAAATGTGTTGGGTCTAGTTGTGCTAGAACAACAACGCTACCGGCAAAATCCATTTTTGCTAGTGGCATGAATGGGCCAGAAGTACCACACTCTTACAGACGTACGACGTTCTATCGCTTCTATGCTTTGTTCGGTGAGATGAGAGAGCCAGAGAAGGACGGGCCTTCTCCCATTTTTCCACCTCCTTTAAAAAATTTCGAAAGGCTGGAAACGCTCCTGTTACACCCTGGTATTGTAGACATCATCATCATTTCGAGTAGGTGTCACGGTCAATCGACCATGCACACTCTGGTGTCAGACTTCTTCGGAACCTCTGACGTGGTTCCTCTAACGACTACCAGGTGGCAGCCGGGACCACCGGCTTAACGTGCCTTCGGAAGCTCGGAATCATCTTTATTATCAGACAATCAGGTGATTCAAACCTGCAATGTCCTAACCAAACTGGAAACAACTAAACAAAGTATGCTTCCGGTGGGAATCGAACCCACGACCCCCGGGTCAACAGGCAAACGCCTTAACCACTGGACCACGGAGGCTGTTATATTTTAGTTGTCCATAGGCAGCGCTGCTCGCTTACCATCATGACTCGCTTGCCCAGTAACAAAAAAAAAATCTTGAAATGGTCTACATCTAACTTCATACAATGTTTTGTGTGACTGTGTGTCGAGTAGCAAAAACAAACTTTTCTTTTTCTCTCAATCAGGTTACGGGTCTTCTCTCATGCCCTCTAATCCCGTTAAACTACGTTCAAGAAAAAAATTTTGGCGAGCTCCGTGGCATAGTGGTTAACATGCCAGCCTGCGACACGAAGTGCCCGGGTTCGATCCCCGGTCAGGTCAAGATGGAAAATTATCTTTTTCAGATTGGCCTTGGATGTTTATCTATATATGTATTTGTTATAAAATATAGTATCGTTGAGTCCCATAACACAAGTCTCGAACTTACTTTGGGGCTAGCTGAATCTGTGTGATTTGTCCGTATATATTTATTTATTTATAAAGAATCCAACTGCATCCATGAAAGCTGTGAAGTTTTCGAAACGTAAAGTATAATGAAATAAAGTCTATAAACCCGTATATTTCATTAAAAAGAAGAATCCGTCACTACGTCTTATTACGATTATACAAAATTGTTTATACCTCATCATCTAAGCTAAAATTAAGACAATTTATCCGCGTCCCATCCTCACCTTTGTCCCGGACAATGCGCGTCCTGTGCGGCCGCCTTTTGTTCGCCAGGCACGAATCAACACTGAGTATGTCCGATGCTCTTTTTGGCTTGTCTTTAGGTTTTCAGTCGTCTGTTTGTTTCTCTGACTGAATAATTAAGTGCATTGTTACTTTCAAATATATTTTTGATAAATATTGGTTTAGTGTACTTCATCTTCATCTGAGCGTTAAAAAGCAACCCCGGGTGCAGTCCTCGCTGGAAGGGGTGACCACAAGTAGCATGATATTTTCTCGAGCTTTTCCGTGCTTCGAAAGGCACGTTAACGTTTTTCCCGGCTTTCATCGTAAGATGGCGGTCTTTAAGCTATGTCAGATGCTTAAAGGCAGCTTGACAGCTGTGTTGGCCACTTACACGAAGAGCAAGCATCTAATCATTCTCCCGAATGCATCTACATATGTGATGCGTTGAAACCCGGGTTCCTATTGTGACAACATTTATGATGTTATCGACAAACGAGAGACTCTCGTTGGGTAGCTTCAGAACCTCATGCTACAAATACCTGTGAAAATGAAGTACTAATATTTGCCTTCGCCGGGAATCAAACCCGGTGGTCCCCGAGTCTGTGGCTGGCTGTTAACCACTGCACCATGGACGCCGTCAAAATGAACTTATAGGATATAATTGCCGTATCTATATGATATCGAAACTTAACGTCCGTAAATAAATTATAGTTTAGTTCAGTAGAGCAAGTGCCGAAGCAATATAAGATAACAAACCCAGGCTTATTTAGGCCAAGCTGTTATTTTGAGGATATGTAGTCTAAACTAAGGTGTGCCGAAGCAATGCAAGATAACAATCCCAAGCCTGACGACCCTACGTCACTAAAAGCTATTATTTTGAGGATCTGTAGTCTAAACTGGGGTGTGCCGAAGCAATGCAAGATAACAATCCCAAGCCTGACGACCCTACGTCACTAAAAGCTATTATTTTGAGGATCTGTAGTCTAAACTGGGGTGTGCCGAAGCAATGCAAGATAACAATCCCAAGCCTGACGACCCTACGTCACTAAAAGCTATTATTTTGAGGATCTGTAGTCTAAACTGGGGTGTGCCGAAGCAATGCAAGATAACAATCCCAAGCCTGACGACCCTACGTCATCTAAGAAAAGCTGTTATTTTGAGGATCTGTTATTCTGAGTCTGAACTGAGGTAAAGAAGGAATACTCTGCGGAGTGTCCATTCCTTCTTTCGGTGTTATTTTGCACCTATGACGATCTAAAATCGCCTTTAAACAGCACAGAAAAAGACCCTTATATAGTATATATTCATTTTAGCAAAGCTCGTTTGAACGTTAATTTTAAATGACCTTGTCCAAAAACTATCTTTAAGTAGCCCAAACTAGAGTCAGATTTTTCTAGCTGCGCAAACGTATATGACGTAGCTTAACGACTGCCATCAATGATGGCAGCTGGGATCAACGGCTTTATGGACCTAGCAAAGCGGGGAAGAGCTCGAGATATTTTTATGCCACATATCGTCACCAATCCCAGTAGAGACTACGTCCAGGATTGCTTTGTTGATGTCTGAAAGCGTTAACAATGACACGGTAAAGATAACTAACAGTATTGTAACTCGGGCCTGTTCTTGAATTAAATGCCTACCGCCGCGCGGTACATAAACACGCGCTAGGGCTACCCACGTCTACAGTGTTTTTCCTTTTATCCCAGACTAGCATGGAAGTCATCACATTTAATGTAAATATCTTCTAGTTAACTAGCAATAATTACTAGTATAATCATTTAAATAAATATAAATAAATAAATATATACGGACAAATCACACAGATTGAGCTAGCCCCAAAGTAAGTTCGAGACTTGTGTTATGGGATACTAACTCAACGATACTATATTTTATAACAAATACATATATAGATAAACATCCAAGACCCAGACCAATCTGAAAAAGATCATTTTCCATCTTGACCTGGCCGGGAATCGAACCCGGTCACTCCGTGTCGCAGGCTGGTGTGTTGACCGCTGCGCCACGGAGCTAGTCAAAGTCATTTCATAATGATATTTCGTATTTCAATATTATATGTAAGTAGCAGTAAATTATTAAGTATCTATCTTTCTTATCGTGTGTGTTGATGACTAACACTGGTGTCAGAGTTTTTAAACCGCATTATAGACTTCTGACTTGGTTTTGTGTAACAACGGCTGTCAAAGGCAGCGACCGGGACCGACGGCTTAACGTGCCCTCCGAAACACGGATCCTCTTTCTTATCAGACAAACTGGTGATCAGCCTGCAATGATTTAACCAAACTGGAACAACAACAACGCGCAAAGTCGTTGCCCCCGCCGGAAATCGAACCCGTGACCTCCGTAGTGTAAGCCAAACGCTCTAACCACTACACGAGGAGGCAGTTAGTTGGTATCTATATAGCCTAGGAAACTTCCAGTTTTTTTTATCGTGTCACTTGTTTTTCTCTCCTCCACTTATTTATTTATGACTAGCCGACTCGGTGTACTTCGTATAACCGTTAAATTTTCTATGTTTTCTTACCATATAAACCTACCCTAGACTTCCCCAAATAGTTATATAAAAACCAAATTTAGCTAAATCGGTCAAGCCGTTCCCGAGTTTCAGTTGGACACACGAATAGAAATTGATAATTTTGTTGATACAAGAAGGAGATTATATGTACCTACTTTGTATGTGGAATTCTTAAAATACTTACATAGGTACTAAAAAGAAATAAATTGATAAGAGTAGGTAAAAAAAACCATTTTATCATCTTACTTTTCGGTGATTGCAGGTAATTTGAGGATTTTTTATAATGGGTGGCTTAATGATGAATTTACGCAACCAAAAACAGCACAATATCCTAATCCTAACTAATATTATAAATGCGAAAGTGAGTTTGTTTGTTGTTTGTTTATTTGTTTGTTTGTTTGTTTGTTTGTTTGTTACGCTTTCACGTTGTAACTACTGAACCGATCATCATGAAATTTTGCATACACGTTGTCTGGGGTACGAAGAAGGACATAGGGTACATTTTATCCCGGGAAAAAGTACTGTTCCCGAGGGATCGACATTGACGCGGGCGGCTCCCGCGGGCGAAAGCTAGTAATCTATATTTAACCATTTTATTCTTACACCAAAATGAATGTGCTTTTATATAACAATATCTACCAATAAACTTTGAAACAATCACATACTCGTTCGTCCGTCACCGACTACAGCGCATCCTTGACTGGGAATCGCTGGTTGCGTACCAATAATGTACTTGAGTGTATAATGACCTCGAAGCGCGAGTTTCGACCGTTTGTATGAAGACGGAATACTGTTAGATATCTTTACCGTGACAATGATTTAGCCAATTGGGTTGTTAAGCAGTTCTTTAAGTACAATTTTTTATGATATAGGAGGGCAAACGAGCAAGCGGGTCACCTGATGGTCAGTGATCAACGCTGCCCATGGACAACTGCAACACTAGGAAGGAAATGGGGAGGGGGAGGGGGAACGATGGGTCTCCGGCTCTCTTACTCACCGAACGCCAAATCAAAAAAATTGCTAATAGCATAGAAGCGGTAAAGCTTCTACTCAGACGTCGATTTTCTGTGAGAGTGTGGTCCTTCCCCGGACGAGCCAGCCCGTTCATGCTACTAGCAATTCATTTTGCCGGTAGCGTGGCTCTACCACGACTAAAAATATCTAAACGATAGTCAAAACATCTTAAGGCGACTCCATCCTAAGCCTGATCAATGAGCTCCTCCACAAGCTTTCAACAATAGCTGCACAATCACTGAATGAGGATTTGATTTCCATTCAGATACCACCTGAATGGCGGCCGTGAATGGGCTATGTCAGTTCTACGCATCACGCGCATTGATGCACTTGAAATCTTATCCACGTTGTGCCTACAACACAATACATTTAAAATACAACTTAACTTTTTACGAAACAAAGTAATAATTCCTATAACATATATCTATGGAACATGAAAATTTTATTAGATTTAATATCAATTATGACGTGTCAAAGGATTTAATATCTTAGTAGGGTGGCGTAGAGTTGAATGTTGTTAAGTTTTGAATTGTCAATGGTAGTGTACAAATTTTTACAAGTCACCGTGGGCATAGTAAAATAAAAGTAGTTGTTTTTCGTGTGTGTAAGGGGCCAACACTGGTGTCAAATTTTTCAAGCTGCCTAAAGGCATCTGACATAGCTTAACAACTGCTATCAATGGGACCAAAGAATTAACGTGCCCTCCGAAGCACGGACGGAGCCCAAGATATTTTTTTTACTACTTACTGCTTTTGAAGAAATATCTTGGGCTCCTTAGTTCTCCTCCATTTACTTATCTAATCAATTATTGTTCCCATTGTGATGTCTTTTGTCTTGTCTTACATGATTTCAGATGTTTATTTAGATGAATTGATTTCGCCTTTGCATATGAACGTTTTTATTAGCCCTCGCATATCTTGGGATTAATACTATTGTAAACTAGTTAAAACAAATGAATAATCTTCGGTTTTACTTCAAACTCATATTTGACGATATTCATTAAGTTTGTTAGCATAGTAGTCTACAAAGAGTAAACTTATGTACTGTTCTCTTTTTGTTATGGTTGTAGGTTGTATGGCGTCAGGTTGCTAGCAGATGGTGGTAGATAGAGCCGACACGAGCGAGACACACGTTCTAATCAATTTGAGATGTAGATGACGCGATACACTCGCCAATCAACGATTGTTCGTGTTGAGTAATAAGCTTTACTCGCTGTTGAACGCTTATTTTACAGAATCACTTAACAACGACTGTTATCTATATCGGAAAATACCAAATGTCTGCAATTTTAGTAAAAAAAACATTAGTTGTCTGTAAAGTCGATATACGGGCAATAATTTTACGGGATTACGGTGGAAGAGAGATAGATGCGTCACAAGCCGAACGCTTAGGCCGATCGTGCCTCTCTATCGCTCTTTCCGCGCTCTCGTTTATATACGGAACGTGATAATTTTTCGTGTGTGCAGCCGGCGTACATTTGCGTAGTGTCAGTTTGTATATTGGGTATACAAAATTCAAAATTCAAATTCAAAACGTTTATTCAGAAAATAGGCCTTTGCAGGCACTTTTTCACGTCAAATCACATTTTAAAGGATCTAATTTAGTCATATTTATATTATTACTTAATGTGCAAAAGCTACAGACTACTAGCGTTTCGGAACCGACCACTGCAGAGAAGAAACGCCAAAAGAAACTCTTTTCAACAGTATTGGTCGCCTACTCGCCTGAAGGGCTTTTTTATTTTATCATCTATGTTTATCATTTATCATCTAATTTCTTCATTTATCATTTTTTTTTCATTTTATGATTACAATTTTTATTATATAGGTACATTATTATTTTTTGAAACATATTATGTTAGCGATCGAGTGTGCAATGATAATATTTTACATTATACACAGTAGTCTCAAAGAGGCCGAGCAGACCTGTCCCCCCTAGCAGCACCCGTTCACGAGTTGACATATACATTCCAAATCAATTGCACCAAAACTTCATTTTTTAAGTTCACAACTTTAAACAAGTATCATGTGTTTGTGCTTTGAATTTACGATAGTGATATACAGTAAAATGATTGCAGTATAATATAATATTCTATTAGCAATATAATATTATAACCGGAGACAAAAGCACGTAGACACAATAAACTGATGCATGTGTTACAGATTCTACTAAATAGTGTATTATAAAAAGAGTTATCGGATATTACAACAACTTTTAACTCGCGTAAGTACATGATAATAGTCCAAAAGAGAAGGAAGGCATAAGCCGGGAAATATTATGAAATAGTGTTATTTATATTTCATTTTTCTTTTCATTTACTTAACCCTTGGCCTTTTCTATGTTGCAATAAATATAGACATTGACAGTAAATATACTGTCAAATAGATGGTGGAATCAGAGGTAGAATATCAAACACTTTAATATCTTAGAATCGCCTGTTGTCTCTGCATCAGAATTTACACAATTTCTTCGAAGAACCTTCAGCGCCCAGCCCCGCCTCAACATCATTGCGCCATCTCCTATTGACAATTTTTTCAACCCACTCACAGGATGCGCGCCTACGTGAGCGGAGACAAAGCCACGGCATTAGCATAGCGCAGGGAGGCGGGTGTGGCCGCGTATTAATCATATCCCGGCACGGGCCTGCGTCCGCGCATCCAGAGAGATTAACATGGAAATATAGGGAATGAAAGCCTAAAGGACTGGTGCATCTCAGAGGTTGATGTTTTGTGGCACATGAAGTGGCCACTCATTTCTTTATGTATCTGCATCTGAGTACAGGCACTTTTCTCTTATAATTTATTGTTGATCACCAGCTGAGCACATACGGGACACAACTAGAGATCAACAATAAAATATAATGGAAAAGTGCCTGCAGGATACATTATTACCTTCAAGCAGGTTACCTAGCGCCGTGGAAACACTCTTCACGGTCATCACCTGTAGGCCTGCATTTAATAAAATCTTTATAAATAATCAGTAATCATACCTTTCTACCAGGTTTGCTTAAAGGAACTGGTAAATATTTACAAATATTTGAAATTTTTCTTCGAAAGGTAATAAATTTAATAGAAAAATAATAAATAAATAAATATAAATATATACGGACAGATCACACAGATTGAGCTAGCCCCAAAGTAATATAATAAATATAAATAAATAAATATATACGGACAAATCACACAGATTGTGCTCACACAAAGTAAGTTCGAAACTTGTGTTATGGGACACTAACTTAACGATACTATATTTTATAACAAATACATATGTATATATATAAACATCCAAGAAAATCATATCCACAAAATCATATCCGTTTTACAAATTCTACAAAAAAAAAAAGTAATTAATTCTATTATTTTTAGTCTCAGAGCTCTATTCGTGTCAGCAAGTGGTGCTAATTTAACTTCCAAAGCTTTATACATACATACAATCATGGCAATATAAGATTGTAAAAATGTGTAAACCCATAACTTCTACAACATTTAAAACTCTTTGCCGAGTCAATATGAATGTCGAGTCATTCAACAGATATTATGGTTAAATCGAAACATTGCTTGGAGATAGAACACAGGCTCGCAGTGAAATATTATGAGCTGTCATTTTATTGTGTTATTATCATTCTCGCCTATAAACAACCCGTCATAAACTGTTTGTTACTTCGCTTAGTAAATCTCGAGTTCAGGTTCAGGCCACGAGTTAAGAATATACATAGAGTGAGACTACTTACCAAGGATTACATTTTTGTTACGAGTTTTTCAGTATGGAGGTAGCGGTAACACCAAATCACTTTTGACGTTTCTCATTAAGATAAAGATAAGATATTTGGGAGTCTTTCAAGGATCTTTTATCTTGGGGGAGGTCTACGTCCAACAATGGACTAAAGCAGGCAGCTAATGAATGAATGAAAAGAAATAAAATAATAGAGGTATATGTATATATATTTATATTATTGAGATTTAAACGAGTTATTTTGTACAAATAATTTCCATCGAGGTGCAGAGGGATAATGCTGCCAGCCTTCTTCTGGGTACCCAGCTTGGCGGCGAGGCGTTGTAGTCTCTTTTTTAATTTAAAAAAAAAATCGTTTATTTTTTAAACTAAATACAATTTCCTTATGATTAAGCACTTAAATAAAATACAGTCTTAATACAAATAACAGAGGCCCCAACAAGGCTACATAACCTGTGCTTTGGGGTCACTGTAAGCGCAAGTACTAAATATAAGGATACATATTACTAAGATAGGTACTTAATCAGTGTAGCGCTGAACTCCACACTAGGATTCCCTGTATCGTGGAGCGCAGCGTCTTCCCCGAAATAAGACTAAACATAGAAAAGAAAATAAGTTATATAGAATAAATTACAAACCAATCCAGAACGCATAAATAAAATATACATATTTAAGGACATATTACACAAATTGAGGTAGCCTCACATATCAGTTGTAAACTTGTGTGCTCAACAATACTATATTTTATAATACTTATGTATTATTTTATTATATCAATTACGTGATAAATGCAGAATAAAAGCAATATAATGTAAATAAATAATTAGAAGAAGTAATTTTGTATATATAATTGATATTATATGTAAATAAGCTGCTAAATAATGTGATGTAAAATTTCCTCTGTTTGCTCGTAATTTTTGCCTTCTAGCCACTCGCATGCCGCCTTTCTACATCTTGCTCTAGTCATATCAATTATACTTTTGTTATTTTTATAAAATTTTGAATACAAATAAGCTCCCATATGTTTAAAAGTTCTTCGCGCAAAATCAGTATTTACTTTCTGACGATCCCATTTTACAACTCTACTAGATTGTCGTCCTATTTTTTTGGCAATTTTGTGAAATTTAAGGATAGCCGATATAATGTATAATTGTCTAACCCGAGGATGTTTGTAATTTTTATAGAGCATATCAGTTGGATATAGCCAAGGTTTCCGGTATATTATTTTTAAGATAGCTCGTTGTGTTCGTTCCAATTTGAGCAAGTGGGTCTTCTTTGCAGATCCCCATACGACAATGCAATAACTTAAAATGCTTTGGCACAAACTTTGATATACTAGTTTTAGCAAGTCCGGATCTGCTACATAACTAAGTTTTTTAAAGATATGAGTGAGTTTCTTTATTCTTTTGCAGAGAGCGTCAATTTGACTAACCCATAGCAAATGTTCATCGATAATTACCCCTAAATATTTTATGTGCGATACTTGTTCTAGTGGAGCACAGTCACAGGCTAAGTTAGAACAACTGTGCATTTTAATGTTTAAAGGTTTAGGAGGCGCAGTTCTCTTTGTGATTCGAAAAGCAATATATTTTGTTTTTGATGTATTTACTGTCAGTAGATTTTCCTGCAACCATAGGCTTATTCTGCGAAGACCCTCCTGGGCCACACAAGCGACCACGTCCCAAGACCTAGCATGAAAGATGATAGCAGTGTCATCAGCAAAAGTGAAAATGCGAGCATTTGAAACTGACGTGGAGCACAGGTCGTTTATATAAACCAGAAAGAGGGTAGGTCCTAAAATACTACCCTGTGGCACGCCAAACTCTATGTCCGAGTAGTCACTAGAGTTTTCTCCAATCCGAACTCGTTGTCTGCGGTTGTCAAGGTAGGATTGAAACCATTTAAGGCAATTCCCTCTTATACCGAGACATTCCAATTTTTTAAGGAGTATTGGCCGAGAGACCGTATCAAACGCCTTTGCAAGATCCAAAAAGGCACCTAAGCATTTGTGACCTTTGTCAATTTTATCAGTAACAAAGTCAACAAGGTCAGTGACAGCGTCCTCTGTGGATCTGCCAGAGCGAAAGCCATACTGATTCTCAGCCAAGAGACCTTTACTCTCCAAAAAATTTTAAAGACGTAGATTAACGACTTTTTCTATAATTTTAGATATAACGCTTAGTAAAGAAATTGGTCTATAATTAGATGCTATTAACGGATCTCCTGCTTTAAAAATTGGAATAACATTAGCAACTTTCAGTTCACTTGGAACAGTTCCTGTTTCTATACTTAGGTTGCATATGTAAGTTAAAGGTGCAGCAACAAAATATTTGATCCGTTTTAACAAATCATTACTCAAATTGTCATGACCAAATGCAGAGCTGGATTTGAGCGTTCCTATTAGTTCAAGAATTTCTATCTCATCAGTTGGGGAAAGGAATAACGAGTTTACTGGTTGAGGTTTTATTTGGGTCTCGACGTTATTTGCCAATTCTCTTTCAGTCTTTCCTAATTTTGTAAGCGTATCGTTGGCTAGTTTTTTACCTAGTAGAGTAAAGTATCTATTGACTTCATTTAATGATTCCTTCGGACTTGAACAGATTCAGTGTTATTATAAAAAAACGGCAAAACCCAGGTTTAAACCTGGTCTACCTTAGTCCGGACTAATGATGGATCAACCTAGGTTTAGCAAATTAAACTTTGTTTCATTACAAAAAGTGAACTAAGTCAGGACTAACTTAGACCTGAGACGATCTCTGGATGATCTAACGGAAGCAGGATTCATTCAATCATTCGTTCAGTATGCTACTACTACGTTCCGATCTACACTAATATTAAAATAAATAATAAAATGTATTGCTTCAAACTAGTATAAAACTAAAAATAATAAAATTGAAATGGATAAACATGTTTATTTTTATCATAAACGATATATTCAGTGGTCAGATAAAAAAATCACACTTTATACAAAACGATTTAATAATTTTACAAACCTGAAACGGAACGCGTGTGCGCGCGCAACAAATCGAATTTGTTCCAAAGTAACCTCAAAGTTTGTTTACAAATATGATTGTAAAAAATATATTTTTATTTAATGAATTAACGGTGCAGTGTGTCGAAAGTAATTGTTTAAAAGTTGCTGTGAGATAAAAATTACGTGACTAAAGTAAAAATGAATATGGTGTGAAAATTTGTTTATATTTGTACCTAAAAAATACTTACTATATAGATGATTTGTACAAACCATTTTTCCTAATATGAAATTAAGGTGCCTAAAAGTCATTGTTTTGTGGCGTTTGTGAAATATAAATGACGACAAAAGCGTTGAAAATAATCTAATTAAATGTTTTGATATGTTAAAATGCAAATAATAAAATATTTTTTCATAATTTTATGTGTTGGTTTTATTCATTTCTTCGCATTTCCAGGTTTTTGATCATTGCGAATAGGGTAATAGGATTTGACATAGATTTTAGCATAAAAGTATTTTTTTTGGTGAAAAGTGATATTTGTTGGTAACAAAATAAGTTAGTACTAGAGTTAAACTAGGGAATCGTAGGTTTATCTTTAGACCTAGGATCATCTCTGGCTTAAACGGTAAACCTCGTTTTATAATACGATTTTCCTTAGTACTTGACTTAGACCCCGGCTTAAACCTGGTACTAACTTTAGTCCGTGTTTTATAATAACACTGATTGAGTTTAGCGATTCATTTTTATTTTTGTTAGAATTTATGTTGCATATGTCTTTGATAGTATTCCATGTCTTTTTAATTGTATTTTTAGTGTATTAAAATTATTAATATATTAAAGTTTAAGACTTAATAATTACATATCAAAAACTATATACATATACTATGTACAGGAAGTAAAGCAACTAGGTTATAGTACAAATTATTTGAAAACTACAACTAGGTTTCTAGCTTAGTCCATGATGTCATAGTAAATCCCTAATCTGAAGAGCAGCTCATTGGTGCTTATAAAAATCAAAACTACACAGCTGGTGCAAAACCAAACTATTGATTTTCTATCAATAACAATACTAACAATGCATTATTTTAACTGGAAATTGCAACGTTTTTTCGCCACAATGCCCCTCTGCTAATAATGCTCTAATCATAGGTTTGACACCCCTGCACTCTTATCCAAAAACACATCACGTGACAAGAAAAATATTTGACATTCATTGCTGTTTCTTCTTTACCTTTTCAAACAGATTTCGAACAAAACTAGCAATGAACATAATACAGGTATAAATTGTGGTGCCCGGGGTGTTTTGCTTCAAGGCACGAGGATTTGCGTTAAGGCAAGGCAGCTAATGCTAGGGATTGTGGGGACGGAGGTGTAATTATAGCAAATGTGCTGTACAATGGTAGCGGGTTCGATTCTGAAAGTCTTTGTTGGATTGCAGTTACAAATTGGCTGTCTTGTGTTAAACTGCGTTGGTTGATCAACGAAAATTCACATACATAGATCTACATACTAGCTTTCGATCTCGACTCCTTTCGTTTCTCTGTAATGTCTCACGGATAAAGCGCTTTTCGGAATGAAATTTACTATATGTTCTCCAAGTACCTTCCTCTGACAATGTGCATGCGAATTGTAATAATGATCAGGCGACTAGCTAAAATGTCAAGGAGTAACAAACTAATGTATTTGGACCTACGTCCGGGATTTGTAGAGTTAATTCCTGGCTATGGTTTGGTCTTTTATAGATCATGTAGATGATCTATAAAAGACTATGAAAAGATGTTTATGTTTTACAAACAGTTTAAAATATATATTTTTATTTGTTTTCCTTTTTATGTGCTTTTTTTATGTGGGAGCAAGAAGACGAGCAAAGGTTGATTAACTTACACTAGAGTAAGAAGAAAAATATATTATTTCGAAGACTGACTATTTCATCCTAACTCGATGCAGCAAAGTATAATTCCTGTTCTTACAAGGGTAATAATTTTTTTATCACACCATTGTCTAGTCAAATCCAGGGCTGTCAATACAGAACAATGAAAGTCAACGCGAGAAACACGTCCCAGGGCACACTAATGACTTAGCGAAACCGGGCTCCAAATTAAACAAGCCAAAAAAACCGGCAAACGATCGATCACCTCCCCAAACAAAACACAGAAAAAACAGAAACGATGTATGGAACAAATTAAATGCTCAGCATGAGGTGTTCGCCCAGCCTCACAGGGCAAATATTAAACCTGTCAGTTTTGTGTAATTTGAAGTTCGTTTTGGAGCATAAGTTATGTTATTGAATGTTTTCGGGGCATGCGCTGCGTGTGAACCACCTAACGTAATGAGCTCGGTAAATACCACAACGATTTAGAAAATTGAAATTATACGATACAATCAGTATCTTTTATAACGACTCCTAAATGTCGAACTGGTTAGGGACCACTACTCGATCCCACTGTTTGTAGAACAAATTGATAGCAATAAAAATACTTTCGAAACAAGCTAAGTAAAAGTTTTGATTAAAAAAACGTTATCGCTAGTAAAATGCCCAAATTATGATCTCCGTTCGACATCTTCATTACGGGTATGACACTAATGGCCTGAGTGCCAAATTGGCGCCAATTATTGGGAAAAAACGCCAGTTTCGGGCAGATAGGCGTCAGGTGGAGCTCGGTGCTCGATACATCCACTTTTTCAATACAAAGGCAATAAAAAAGTGCTAGTCACGCACTAAATGCCTCGGGCCGCGGGCCAAAAGAAACAAACAGAAAAAGAAAGAACACAAAAGCGGTAAAAGCGCACAATCACGCACCCACAAAATTATTTTCGCTCCAACACGTGTCAAGTTTCAATTTTACTACGTCGGCATGAACGGTGGGCGTCAACTGATTATTGATATTTCGAATGATAAAAAAGTAATCGATGATCGTATATGAGATTCAGAAAAAGTCTATTGTTAGACGTTTTTTCTCCTTAAAATTAAATGGACGCACGAGTTTTGACAAAAAATTTCGTTCATCAATCAGAGGATGATTTTATTGGCTTACAATGGATTCGGGCGATCGTGCCGGCCGAGCGATTCCACGAAAATTTTACTATTTTTCACTTTTTAAATGAGGCCAATTTAGCGATTTCGGGGCCGAATCGATAGGTTAGATAAGAAGGCACTTAATCAGGTGACGTTTCATGATTTTTGAGATAGAATTCAACTTCACTTACGAGATGGATTGGTAGGGTTTTTTTACAAACGTTAAAGGAATTATGATTATACTTTTTAGGATATGAAAAACTTTACTTAGATAAAAAAGTTAAAATGATGGAATATAGAAGCGACATAGAATTAAGAGTGTAGACTTGATACGCATTTATTTTAATCTATCCGGGATAGTGGGAGGAACGTCTGAAAGTGGAATAAGTATAAAAACATAAAAAGCGTATGATACGATTTTATCTCTATCAATAAAAAAATCTCAATTTCAATCATAATTTATAGCATTAAAATTCCTTGTTAAATATTTCAGAAGAACTTTTCCTTGTTTACGTCTTCTCAGCCGCAGGCTTACCCTAGTTACTGCGACGTCAAAACGGTAAATAAATGACGCGTCAACGTGACGCTGACGCTTGACGGCGAAATTACGATGAATTACGATAAATCGCGGCAATTCGCAACCTTTTGGTCTTTACCGATGACGCGAATTTTCGAACTTACAACTTACAGTTATGGAGTGTAGAGATAAAGAGAACAATCTTATACAGGAGATCGGTTCAGGAGGTACATAATGTCTACTTTACCAAAAAGACTACTGCCTCAAATGTCTACTTTCCCATCGTTACTGGTTGTTCCTTTCTGTCTTTGTTATTTCTTCTATCCAACTCTTTCCATCTCATCATCATCAGGTTTTTTTAGTCTCCACTGCAAGAGCATGACCCTCTCTGTACTACCGGAGCCAAACTTGGCCAGAGCTATCCATCTATTTCTATCTTATTATTATATATTATAATGTCTTCTTTAAAATTTACTACTTAACAACAATGATTCTATCATTCATGTTCTAGATATACACTTCGCCATTTATAGAGATTGTTTCCTTCATCTCTACACTCCATAGTTTCGGTGGAAAGCCAAATGTCAAAAATTTGGAGATGGATGCGCTGTGCATAAATATTGGGTAATCATTAATTCGATCATAAATCTTTTCTACTAAATATCAATGCGTTTTCGTATTTCATAATATGTTTTTTACCCTCATTGCATCCAGTACTTGTAATTTTTCAAATATGCGCGGAAATTTGTTGCGAATGTCAAAAAACACGAAAATTTGCAGCATAAACGGCTGTATCTTTTGATTGCGTTAGCTTAGAAGATTGATTTTTTCACAGCTCTAAGGGACAGTAGATTTGAGTATTTGATATGAATTTAACTTGATACCTTCACGCGTTCCTGTGAAAAAGGTTCTTGACAGACAGACAGACAGACAGACGGACAACCGAGTGATCCTAAAAGGGTTCCTTTATACCTTTTGAGGTACGGAACCCTGAACAAACATCATATAAATATAAACCCTATATATGTACAAATTACATATGTTTGTGAGTTTCGACGTTTATAAATAAATCAGACTTCGACTGCTGTACGGATTTGGACGTTGCATAACATTTATCATACTTTTCATTTACTGATGCAAGCGGACGTAGTCGCGGGCAAAAGCTAGTAAATAAAAGTCCCGTGGCTAAAAAGGCTACAATTACCCTTACAAAACAAATGGCGGGCGACCCTGTGTTTACCTTGTGATTTATTGGCGAGTACATAACTAATAATTTCGGGCTCGCTGAAATGTACCGCATTTTTCATTGCGGAAGAAAGTTTGAACAGATGTACTTAAACCGACTGGTGCAATGTCAAAGAAGAGTATGTTTTCAACCTGTATTTTTAGGGTTCCGTACCCAAAGGGTAAAAACGGGACATTATTTATATGGCTCCTCTGTCCGTCTGTCTATCTGATTGTCTGTCTGTCCGTCTGTCACTAGGCTGTATCTCACGAACCGTGATAGTTATACAGTGGAATTTTCTACAGATAATGTATTTCTATTGCCGCAACAAATACTAAAAATAGAATAAAATAAATATTTGAGGGGGGGGCTACCATACAACAAACGTGATTTTTTTGCTGCTATATTGAAAACGGCAACAGGTAGACGCTTAAAATATTCGCAGATTATTTGATTATATATTCAATTTAAAGGTAAACAATTACATTCAAATAAAATTAATATTTAAGGGGGCTCCCATACAACAGACATTATTTTTTCGCCGTTCCTTCGTGCGTGGGTCAGACTTACTCGGCCGGTTGTTGTAGAACATATAATAGGAGTGCGTAGTCTGCTTTACTTCATCATAAGACATTGAGAATTATTATTTGGTCCTTAGGTAGTTTATAGAAGTGGTAGTCGATCGTGATCTAAGAGCGCGATCTAAAAATAGAAGATCCTGGGTTCAAAGCCCATCCGGTCCATCTTTACCTCTGACTTTGTAGTCAAACCTGACTCAAGTACAATGATTTTCATCGACCACTGCTTCCGGTGAAGGTAAACAGCGTGAGACAACCTATTATTGATTGTTTACTAGTTTATAAAATTGATAACGCAATTGCAAACCATTGTACTGTTTCATTTTAATGGCAAGAGAACGTCATTGTATAGGTTTTTTACAGTTAAAGTTTAAAATTTCAAAACATCGCCTCACTTTGATTTTTCTTTACTTAAAACTCTTCTACTGCTGAAAACTGCATTAAAATCCGTTGAATAGTTTCAAAGATCTTAGCGAGCCGAAGCGACCCCATTTTATACTATGTTCTATGCCTTCATATATGAGTATAGGTACTCCACAGGACTAGCACTTTACAAGATTGTTTTTTTTTATTAAATTTTGAAGTAGGCATTTGTCTCGCATCTCACCTGATGGTAAGTGACGATGAATGATCATAAGATTTTAATCAGAGAATAAAATAACCTGACGCTTTTGTTCTGCGGATGCTCAAAAAATCTTAAAAAAGGCCTCACTTGGGTAGATTGATCCTCATAAATAAGCATTACACTATGCCTTTAAGGGTTAACTGAAGCTGCATTCATGTCATTTTAAAAATGCTCTACGATGTCAAAATATTTTCGAGTTGACCTGAATCAGTTTTGCACTGTCATTCATCACGAGCATCAGCGACCTATCATTAGGTCCAACGGTAGCCCACTTCAGGAGATTGACCGCCGAAAACTAATTGGCCGAGATTCACCCCGAATGTTAATTTTGGCATTTGTCCACGCTTTCTTTGGGTTAAGTTATTGTGAAAACGATCAGTATCATCAATCTCAATATAAAGAGAGACCAGCTTACTCGATTATTTTTCATTTTATGGGAGTCGACGAGCAGAATTAAGATTTTGGTGACATACTTAATAGTAACTCTCATCATTGACAGCTCCATAGCGCAGTGGTTAACACGCCAGCCTGCGACACGAGGGTGCCTGGGTTCGATCCCCGGTCAGGTCAAGATAGAAAATGATCTTTTTTAGATTGGCCTGGGTCTTGGATGTGTATCTATATATGTATTTGTTATAAAATATAGTATCGTTGAGTTAGTATCTCATAACACAAGTGTCGAACTTACCTTGGGGCTAGCTCAATCTGTGTGATTTGTCCATATATATTTGCTTATTTATCATTGCCAATGGACATCAGCAACACCGTAGTATTGCTAATGAGTTGTGGGTCAAGTGACTTTGCTTGCGTTAATGTCGAACCCACGGGAACAATACATTTACCGGGACGAAAGGCATAAGTTCTTCTCTGTAATCCAGACATGTTTGTAACATTTCATGATGATCAATTGAGAAGTTAAAGCATAAAAGCGTTACAAAGAATCTCCTTTAGCACTTATTATATTAGTATAGTAGTCAAACTTTTCGAGTGTTCCGTATCTATCTATAAAAATTTCATTTGCCTGTAGACCGGGGGTCGTGGGATCGATTCCCACGAAAAGCATACTTTGTTTAGTTGTTTCTAGTTTGGTTAAGACATTGCAGGATTTAATCACCTGATTGTTTGATAATAAAGATGATTCCGTGCTTCGGAAGGCGCGTTAAGCCGTTGTTGGTCCCGGCTGCCATCTGGTAGTCGTTAAAGGAACCACGTTAGAGGCCGAGAGGCGGTTCCGAAGAACTCTGATACCAGGGTGTGCATGGTCGATTTACCGTGACACCTACTCGAAATGATGATCCAGTCTATATCTATTTTCCCAGTACAGCAAATACATGAATCTGTATCCGTTATGTCCAATAAAAAATAAACTTTCTAAGACAATAAAAAGCTAATCGATTGCTACTAAAACAGCAGTAAACACAAACCAGTGCGTTTAAAATGTCAACGCGGAGCACTAAAAATGTTATTACGATCACTAGCAATCATATTCAACGTAAAAACTGCACGTAGACTTATTAATACTGGCTGGAGTAGTCACAATCTCAAAACAAATTTTGTATGCCTAACTTAACTTAACGGTGAAATTTTGATCGTTTTGAACCCTTAAAGGGGTGATTCAGCCCATCGATATGAACAACTTTTCTTAAGGGAGCAATGTTGCGAACCCAAAAAAAAAATTCCGTACAGAAATGTTCGGCCGCCCGGTCAATGTGTGTAAGAATGTTAAAAATATTGAGTTCCCAGGAATATCACCGTGTACTAACATATAATTGAAAAACCAAATCTGTCAAACATAAATGAATTATGTAAAATGCAAGGCAAAATGGCAATAAGTTACGGCTTTTTGAAAAAGATAAAGTAGTTTTTTTTTATAATAATTGGGTTGAAAAACTTACTGTTAAAAAATCTTTTGGCAGATACTAAACTTATAATTCAATTATAATAATCGATTTTTATCTAAATATTGTTATTCAAAATTGTAATTTGTGAATTTACATGAAAGATAGCTGCGAGAACCTAGATTCATTGCTTTTTGGGGTTCCGTACCTCAAAAGGTAAAACGGAACCCTTATAGGATCACTTTGTTGTCCTTCTGTTTGTCTGTCAAGACCCATTTTCTCAAGAACGCGGGTAACAAACTTTAATTCATATCAAATAGTCAGGTGTACTGTCCCTTGGAGCTGTGAAAAAATCAAACTTCTAAGCCAACGCAATCAAAAGATACAGCCATCTATACTGAAAATTTTCAACATACGCAAGGGAATGAAAATTGGCAGGGTACTTCCCGTGAACTCAAAATCTTGAAATTTGATACGAAGCAACGTCTTATAGCACAGATAAAGGACAAACTGCGAAAAGCATAAGTTTTTAGTTACATCATAAAATAATTTAAAAATAATCTAAAAAAAACTTATATAGTAATGGTACGGAACCCTTCGTGCGCGAGTCTAACTTGCACTTGGCCGGTTTTTAAATATAAAACTATTAAAATATTATAATACAACATAACTCAGCATTTGCATAATATCGCCCGCTACGGCTAGTAGGAGGTACGATTTTGAGGTACGAAAACTTATGCGTAGTCAGCTTAAAACATCCAACATTTATTATTTTAACATGGTTTAAAGGTGAACTGTAATTTATTTTCAGCTAACTAGTTTAAAAGTCTATGGCAAGGGTTAGCAAACGAATATCAGATCAGGATTGTCGCGGAGAAATGTATTCATAAACAGATAAAATAGCGTGCAAAGGATATTGCGAGCCGTCCATCACAGGGCACGCAAGTGGCGACACGATAGTAAACCCGCGAGACGTATCGACCGCGATATCGATATTAGAGCATGCAGATAAAATTTATATCGACAAGTAGATGTGCCGGTATTCTTAAGTGTTTTATACAAAACTATACTTTGCCTTAAGTTATTTGAGTTACACAAATTTATTCTGTAATAATTAAGTATACTTAATATAAGTTTGCAAAAGTGAATTTGTATATTTAATATACTTCAACTATTTTGCATTTATATCATTTCAATGATACTAAAAGGACATTAAATATTTTGTATCCAGAAAGTTATAAGTGTTCCCGAGAAATTTTAAACACAGCGATTCTAATTTCCATACAATAATTATTACTTCGAATAAAAAATCGTATGTTGGTGAACTTAAACACAATATAATAAACTTAAATTTTGGTTAAAAATAAATTAAATCCTAACTAATATTATATATGCGAAAGTGAGTTTGTTTGTTTGTTTGTTTGTTTATTTGTTTGTTTGTTTGTTACGCTTTCACGCCGTAACTACTAAACCGATCATCATGAAATTTTGCATACAAGTTCTCTGGAGTACGGAGAAGGACATAGGCTACCTTTTATCCCGGGAAAAAGTACTGTTCCCGAGGGATCGACATTGACGCAGGCGGAGCCGCGGGCGAAAGCTAGTATTCTATAAATGAAAAATTTGATACGCTAAATATAAAAGTCACAAACTTTTATAAATTGCAAAATGCCTGAAATATGAATGTTATCCTAACTAATATTATAAATGCGAAAGCGAGTTTGTTTGTTTGTTTGTTACGCTTTCACGCCGTAACTACTAAACCGATCATCATGAAATTTTGCATACAAGTTCTCTGGAGTACGGAGAAGGACATAGGTTACTTTTTATCCCGGGAAAAAGTCCTATTCCCGAGGGATCGGCATTGACGCGGGCGGAGCCGCGGGCGAAAGCTAGTTCAATATATTTTAAGACTACAAACTATTAGAAAAGTATTAGTACCCATATACACTCAAACAAATCATATACACTCTTATATAAAATGTAGTACACACACGTTAGTTCGCAGTTTAAACATCCTACAAATTTGCAAGTATTAAGTACAAGATAATGAAGTGCAAAATTATAGTTATAAACAGATAATATCAAATAATTTTTATGGCTAGTGGCCATAACGTCCGTAGTCCATCTCTCGACACGCGACTAGCGAATAGTGTCGACGGGAATGTGACGGATATCGACATTTATGAATAAAACTCATTTCGCACAAAATCTTTGTAAAAATCCTAACTAATATTATAAATGCGAAAGTGAGTTTGTTTGTTTGTTACGTTTTCACGCCGTAACTTCTAAACCGATCATCACGAAATTTTGCATACAAGTTCTCTGGAGTACGGAGAAGGACATAGCCTACCTTTTATCCCGGGAAAAAGTATTATTCCCGAGGGATCGACATTAACGCGGGCGAAAGCTAGTAAGATATATTCTTAGAAATTAAATTAACCAACCAAATAGGAACGTATATAAAAATCCGTCGGTTGAATTCTATTGTTTAAGTGGCTTAAAACCATGCATATCAACGTAGTGATTTTGTATAAATAAAAAAATCTATATCTAGCAGTGCTTCGTCATGATTTAGATTTTGAGGATACTGGTCATCATAAAGACGATATCAATGTAATATAAGCTCAATGTCATAAACATAGTACAGAAATTAATTTGAAAAATAAATTATAAAGGCAGAATCTTTCTTCATGATTAAATTAACTAAATAACTAAATCTTGAACTCTCAAGACATTGATATAAAAACATCTAACGTGATTTATGAAAATTCAAGAGATAGACTGAAGTCATAAGTATAAAACAAGACTTGAACTGCACCTAGCTTTAATACTGTTCAGATAATATCAAATATGAATTGAAGTGCACGCTAGGCATAACGTCCATAGTCCATCACATGGCACGCGAATAGTGATGACAGAAATAGTGGTGTAGCTCGAGTCTATGTAAGACTCGATATCGAAGTTGTTGAGGAGACGTAAAGAAGAGGCAGTTTATTGATTGGATACTATCACTGGCCCGGTACTTAATTTTCAACCCTTTTCATAAGATTCCACATATTCAGTCTTGTTTCTTATCTGGACACTATCCGACCCGTCGCACTCGCCACCGGAACAGAGTGCATACAGAGTGAGTACTGGTGACCGCCCGGCGGTCCCGAGTGACTTGCACCCACGATAGGCCCTTCTGGCATTATAGCTTTTGGCCCATACAGCAAAAAAAGAGAGTTGCTGTTCTTCAAAAGCTTTTGCCATTGTTTCTCAGATTGGCATTGCAGCCTATGCATGCAAGCAATCGCAGCCCGTTAAGCAATATGAGAGAATGCTACCTCTTTAAGCCTTGCGCAGACAGGCAACGTCCAAAGCCGAGGTCCGACCCTCCTAGGGGCCCTTTGGTGATGTTGTCTATATAGGCTGAAGGCACTCTGCCCTCACCTCGAACAACCCGGTAGAGATGCGAGAAAAAGAATAACATATCTGGTTTAAAATACGGGTAGATTTTTCAATCATAAAGTTAAAGTTAATTTATTTGCTATATACATGTGGAAGCATGATCTATTCTGCATTATTTATGAAATAAGAGTAATTTAAGATATTTCATATTTGTTATAAATGCTATTCAAATTAATGTTAAAATAATTTAATCGATATCAGTGTATGTAGGTATTTTAAAAAAGCAAATAAATATTATTACTTTGAATATTTGAAAAGAAAACAAAACAACTGCTAAAATTAATATCGACAAAAATTAATAAAACTGCATTTATGCATAGACTTGATAATGTACAATAATTTCAACGCTACTGACTTCCCAATCCAAGCCCAATAAACCATAAACTACAATCGACAATCGGATTTTTAATTAATATCACCTTCGCTGCGTACAACACGCGAAGCGTCCGAGGGCCGCGAATTTATCGAGTGTCGACACAACGGCGCAGCACTAGGGGGCCTCACGCGTAGCGCTGCGTCGCTTGTAGGTCGTAATTTAAAATCTCTGATTTATAGTCCAACAGTAGCATTAAATTTGTAATCATATATTGATTTACAGCGGCGATAAGGTGCGCCCGCTGCCTTCTTGGAACACGGTGCTCTATTGCGCTCAGATTCGCAATTGCTGCAGTGTACTCCCTTTGCACTCGTAGCTCAGCTTGTGTTGGTTGGTAGTACATAAAACTGTTCCAGTTTGATGATGGTAATGTGTAAGAGTGCGACTTGTATATATAAAATGAGAGAATTAAGAATCGTACCTACCTATATGACTGTATTTTCCAGTTATTTCCGATCACCACTTGCTTTTGATTGAAAACCAACTGCATCATTAGTGCCAAAAGAAATATTTTTTGCCACAAAATGACACCGTCACGAGCCTTGCAATATATAAAGAAAAATGCTAATGCATAATGCAGTTAAAGCAATAAACAAGATTCTATCAGTTCAGGCATTGTACTTAATGAAACTAAATGCTCCGAGATTAGAACTTGCAAGCGTCAAAGCGTTTGAATAAAACAACTTAAAGATATGTACCAAAATGCTCATAATTTTTCACCAGAATCCTAAATGAGATAAACAATAATATTATATATGTAAGAATCAAATTAGGTATGTCTTTCGTAAACTCACGTTAGAGGCAAATGCCTTTGACATATTTATAATCATGATCATATATGTGGATGTCATCGTGACCCTCAGCAATGAGAAATACTGGCTAGGTTGTTACTTGTTAATGTGTATAAGTTAATTTATTGGATTTGACTTTTATTAAGTCGACGTATAACTTAAGATACATAAGACCATTGCGATGTTTATCGACTATCTATATAACTAGTGGTTCTGCGAGAACAGTAGACCTCGCGAGCCCTTACAACCAACATCCACATTTGCCCTCCAGTGCTCTAAAATATATCTGTTACTAATATGCTAATTGACTAAAGGAAGGATTTCCTTCAGTTACTATTTCCCGATCCCCGCTGCTCTTAATTAGGTAGGTACTAGAGGAAACGGAAATTTAAACCTACATTCCCAGAAGACCAGAAGACCCGACCAGACCCTTTATTTAAGAGGAAACACTAAGCTCGAGAGAATTGAAAAATAGATATTTATAATATCTATTGCTGTCTTGCCGCGTGCCCAAACAAAGCCCACAGAGTGCGATAGAGATAACTGCAGCTCGGCCGGAAAATACCTATAAAAAGTACACAAAATTAACGCTTCGTAGTCCTCTGATTTCTTTTCCAAAACTTAACCGATTTAATTTCTAATTTTACATTAAAAAATTTAAATAAGCTATGGCTGTGTTTCTGCGTTTCTTTTTCTTATATAATTGCCTAAATTTGTTTTCTTGATGTTTGAACACAACGGAAATTCGTACCAATTTTTTTATGTTTTAGAAGGTTCATATCTCTTTAAATAATTCAATTATGAAAAAATTTACATACGAATTTTTTAAGTAAAACATCATTACTCTATTGGTACTATCCGGCGCGGAATCAGGGAACTACTCTTGTATGGAAACACGGCCCTTGAGCACCATGTTTAGTATGCTTTTGTACACATTAACTAAGTTGGAGTGATCGGAATCCTCTTCAAGATCGGAAATATCGGAATAGCGAACTTGGCATGGCTTGGTGAATGGGAGGTTTCATAGTTGTTATGTTACGAATTGGTAAAATTTTTAATAGGCCGCTAATTTCAATCTATTATGGCAGACAAATATGCGAACTTTATGTAAAGAAGTGGCCGGCATCTATAAGCCCCGGGTTTAAGTCACAGGATAGCATGTAAATCTTTTTTAAATATTTTTAATTTTATTTTAGGATTCTAAGTTTATTCAGTGTTTTCTATTATAAAAGTAATACGCAAAAATATTTTTCATATTTTGATTTTTGTTCCTTAGGGAAAGTTGCTCAATTTCACTCCCACTTCACGTACTTCAACGTCTTTCATAAATATACAGAAAATAGTTTTCAGACAACTTTTGGGCAAATTGCCGACTATAAACACGTTCAAGTTCATCGTATAAAAAAGTTGTTCAGACAAAAAAGTTGCCTCTTAATAAAAGTAACAAAAAAGTCTTATGACATTTTTGATTTTTTTACCAAATAGCTGGGCTATGAGTTTTTTTAAGTTTCGAACCCCCATAAATCCGCCATTTTTTTAAATTTCGAAAAACTGGCACGACAAAAAAATTCTATTTAATTACCGAACCTGCTCACAAAATTTCATGAGAATCGGTTGAGAAATGCGACCTGTAGGCGAGAACAGACAGACAGACAGACAGACAGACAGACAGACAGACAGACAGACAGACGGACAAAAGAATTTTGGGCTAGTGAAAACTGAGACGCTTCGCTCGCTTCGCTCGCTCGGTCAATTATTGATATTTCTACTCAAAAACTTTAAAGTATTTTCTATGAGGCTTTGAAGAATAAAATTGACTCTACAAGAGTAGCGCCAAGGAGAATATGCAGACAGTTGAGTTGTGATATGACAAGACAATAATATTCATTGTCGGCGATTGTTTCGTCCGAGCGACACCAGATAAGGCTAGCATTGTGTCCGACGCAGGTATGCTTTTTGCTGGTGTCTACCAAACAATCTGCCCTATTTCGCCCCTATTTCGGTGAATAATTAACGACTTCTTATTCTTGAATTCATATAGCATACCCATTATCATGCAGTGAATATGGCCATACTTTTATCCAATTTGAGTCATATATAAGTAAGTCATATAAAACAGTATGACTACGGTCGCAGGAAGACGCTGGATGCAGGCCGCTTTCAACCGGTCGTATTGGAAATCCTTGTGGGGAGGCCCATGTCCAGTAGTATCTGCGCTAAAACAGACATTTTAGCGCAGATAACATGGCTTGAAGTTTCATTAATGGAGCACACATTTGAATAGAATTGTTTACTTTTTCATTTTCAAAAAGTAGGTTTTGATTGCAATTAATTCAACCAAATGACAAAGCATGCACCAAGCAAGCAATTACAAGCTTATCGGCCTCATCATCATCGTCAGCCTCATCTGTCTGTAAGTTTACTCTTGACATTTCTTTAAGGGGGTGACTCAGCCCATGCAAATGAACAACTTTTCCCATGGGACCATTCCTGGAAACCGACTTTTTTATGACATTCTCATACAAGTTGCCGTAACGGTTGAATACTTTTGTATGAAAATGTTGATTTTTATTTCGAGTTCCCAGCATTGGTCCTATAGGAAAAGTTGTTCATTGACTGGCAGAGTCACCCTTTCAAGGGAATGTCAAGGCTGTATTTGTAGGCACACAAAATAATAATAATTTTTATTGTAATACAAACAAAAATCAGTACAATTTAAAATACCTCCTACCAAATGATAGATCGCCTGTGTGGTGTTGTTTATATTTTCTTACAAATTTGAAAAGATTAATTCTTATGTACCTAACTAATTCAAACCCGTTGACCTCTGAGCACCAGATAGGGTCCACTACCTGTCCACTACAAAACACAACACCATTCAATTATTTGTACAACGGCGATAATATCGTCAACATAAATCAAGATTGACTTCAACACGTACACAATTACCTTCATTCAACAAAGGGCCAAAATTGATATAATTATGTTCATCCTGGTACAATTTGAAAGTTTGTACTAAGGTGTGTAATGATTGAAAGCAAGTTTTATGAATTAAAATGAAATCGAAAATATCATTCGTATTTTTATTTTTACACATCTTTTTAACAGCAATAAGATACAAATGAAATTACTAAAATCATTATTACATTTCACCAGATATACTGAAATAAAATCAAATCTTTACAACTAGTTAAAGAACGTAAATACCACTAGAAGAACTTACACCTTCATAAATGTACAAATAAACTCGTACGCACTACCCCATACAAAATCTGCATCTGATCTTTCACCTGTCAATTATACAACATTAAATGCGTTCGGTCAGCTCACCGTTATAAAGCAAAAAGGCGAGACAAAACAATGGGCGCATATTAAAATTTGTCGAAACGTCCGTGTAACTCGATTTAGTCGACACTTCCTGCGCATTGTCGCTGCGCGGGCGCAAGTCACCGCGGGTGGCAATGACTAGCAAACCATACAGATAGGACTTTACATAATCTAAGAAAATTATATAAAAATGAGAGAAACGTATGCGTTACTCTATCTAGTCAACACTTCCTGCGTATTATTGTTGCGAGCGCAATTCACTTAAGAAGCGATGGCAGAGCGATAGCAAAGCAAAATATACAGATAGGACTCTAAAATTTGTATGAAAGTAGATGAAAAGTGTGTAAAATTATTGGAATAAACGTTTTAGTCGATTCAGTTGGCTCATCCTGTGCACTTGTGAGGTTGCGAGTGGAAATGTAATTCTGAAGTGTTTTTATGATTGGATTTGGCAACAAATTATGTGTTTATAAGCCTTTGACTCAAAATTACGAGTACCTATGACATATGACACTTGTAATCAATATATGACAACCTCATTACAAGGTAAGGATACGTAGGTGAAACAACAAATTGACGCGATTTTTGCATTTATGATATACCAACGATTGACAACAATTTTAAATGGAATATTTAACAAGATTTTTGTACATATAATAGAAATAGTATTCATAACCTGTTATTGCAATTAACGTTTGTAACTATGTTGATATCTTACTATCCAAAATATGTATAACGTTCAATGCAAATTGAGCTATCTAAATTACTTGATATCTTTAGGTTTCATCACTGGGACATGGATATGGGAGCTAATATAAGACTAAATATATATTTTATTGCTTAGACTGTACATACAAGATGCACTACTTCAATGTTACCGTATACAGCGTGTAAATGTACCCTCGACATTTACTTAAAGGGGTGACTCAGCCCATCAATATGAACAACTTTTCCTATGGGACCAATGCTGGGAACTCAAAAAAAATTTCGTCATTTCCATACAAAAGAGTTCCGCCGCCCGGCCAGTTTGTATGGGAAGGTCGAATTTTTTTTTGAGTTCCCAGCATTGTTACCATAGGAAAAGTTGTTCATATTGGTGGGCTGAGTCACCCCGTGAAGGGAATTTCGAGGGTCTATTGACACGGTGTATAGAGGAAAGAGAAGGCCAAAAGTCGTGGAGGGAATGTGTGAACAGTGACATTCAAGCACGGGGAGCATAAGTGGAGCATAGTGATATGGTGAAAAATAGAAAAAAAATGGAAAGAGTCGAGATACAGAGTCAACCCTAAATAGGGAAAAGGCGAGAAAAAAGAGAGGACTATACATACAAATATACAGCCTAATTACGTCTCTTACGAGATCGTAAAAGACGTCCCTTGGCGTGGAGATGCACGAGAAGGGAAGATCTATGACATTCTGTGTTTTAACCAGAGCATAGTATGAATTGAATCAACATTAAATACCTAATCAATGTGACCAATACCTGCTAGACCCTCTACGTAACTTAGTCTCTGAAGGCTCCACCACTGGGATATGGATGTGGGTGTCAGTATGACACGCGCGCACTATGATTTGCGCCCCGCTCCGCTTGCCGCACACAATCGATGTGAACTAATCTTTACGATCGAAAACCGCGTAATTTTTAGTTTAAATTCGTTTTGTGACGTCATTAGCGGTATTGTTATGGTACCCTTGTACCCATAATTGTAACATAATTATTGGAATTTAGGGCTGGTCATTTGTGCAATAGAACTTTTGATTTTGGTAGATTGAATACTATATGCTTCATCCTTGAATGTTCCTAGTACTTTGGGCTCTACGCCACTTTTATCCTGATATCAAACATCCTTGGAAAAATATCGCACGAGATTCGAGTTAGTTTTAAGTTTAGGTCACTTACGAGTATCTACTTTGCGAGAACTATGCACGTTATTATTAGTTTGTGAATAATGACGTCAGCAGCAATATTGTTGCTAGACCCTTGTTATAATATTTTGGGCATTCATTCGTGGTCAATGTGCAATAGAAGTTATAATTTTGATAGTTTTCTCTTTCTCATCCGAGCATTTAGCGTATAGGTATTTTTGAAATGTGGCATAACAGAACTAGTGCAGAGAGGAACTAAACCATTTTTATGATACGTTGGACCCCAGTGTCTGTATATTATCTTGGGTAGCACCAAACTCGCAGACAAATACCAGTGAAAATGAAGTACCAGTATTTGCCAACGCTGATAATCGAACTGGTATCCATTTGGTAGCTTTTCATTCCATATTTATTCATTTTCTTGTTTCAATCCTTTTTTTGCGCTTGCACTTTTTTTAATAATAATTCTATTAATATATATTCTTAATTATTATAAGTACAGGTACTCATTAAAATGTCAACGTAAAAGCTTGCCCGGTGAAAACTAAATATTACCAAAGATTACTCTTAATGATAAATTACTCGTTTATGGTGACTTTACTCGTAAGATAGCTGTAGAAATGCAGACAAATACCTATGATAATGAATCGAACATTAAACAGGTCATCCTCAACCGCTTGGCCAGCTTGGCCGGTGGTTGGTTTAGCATCGGGTATGCGCTCCCGGCCTCTAGAGCTATATAATAAATAAATAAATATATACGGATAAATCACACAGTTTGAGCTAGTCCCAAGGTAAGTTCGAGACTTGTGTTATGGGACACTTACTCAACGATACTATATTTTATAACAAATACATATATAGATAAACATCCAAGACCCAGGCCAATCTGAAAAAGATCATTTTCCATCTTGACCTGACCGGGGATGCCCGTGTCGCAGGCTGGCCACGGAGCTGTCTAAAGCTGAGTCTTGAGCTGCTACTTATACCTTAATTCTCTTCCCAAATCTAACAAATTATTAGCTATCCCCAGTTTAAAAATGCTTTCGCTTAGCAGCAGTGTCGGAAGCACAAGAAGCCAAAAAAACTGCGCTCGATAACCTGCCTGCCAAGCGTGGTGAGTATGGCAAAATCATCCCATGGAACAAAGAATCCTTAGAACCCTTTGTCCAGCTGTGGCCTTCTTACGACGGAAATGATAACGACGGTAGGTATTCCGCGAATGAACGCAGCTATCATACTATAAGGCTTACCGTTTCATTCGAATACTGTTAGTATACCATACCTTAACGTACCTATGACTCATATAAGGTTTTTGCTCGACTAAGGTTCGAAGTGACGATGCAGTTGTGTCCTCAGACTCCATTCATGCTTTATGGAGCTTTTGCAACGTCCGATTTTCAAACGTCTAGCGTGTGTTTTCAGATCTATGTTGCCGAAGAAGAGCAGTTTTTCAGTAAGTACTCGTACAACGAATTAGTTTTTATTTGAGTAAAATCTATAAATTTAGATTTTGAGACAATTTTTAAGCCAAAGAAGACCTACTTTTTCATTCATTGACATAGACTTGTAGGGGTTACTCAGATCGTTAATTTTAACAAACAACTTTGCTATCAAACCAGTGCTGGAAATTCCATAAAATAACGACTTTCCCGTAACAAATAACGACTTAGGAAATACCTACAAGCTAAACAAAGCTCATAAACATCAATTAGACCTCTCCAACCCGTCTGGCCAGCGAGTATAGTGTAGGCTAAATCCTCTGTCTGCTCTGGCCAAGTATGGCTAGTACAGAGAGGGTCATTCTCCTGCAGTGGAGAATAAAAAGACCTGATGATCATGATGAACAACTTTCCCATACTAATATTTCGGCCGGCTGATCATTTTGGTATGGAAATATAAAAAGAAATCGCTTTCCTAGCGTTGGTTTCAGAAAAATTTGGTAATCATCATCATTTCGAGTAGGTGTCACGGTCAATCGACCATGCACACCCTGGTGTCAGAGTTCTTCGGAACCGCCTCTCGGCCTCTGACGTGGTTCCTTTAACGACTACCAGATGGCAGCCGGGACCACCGGATTAACGTGCCTTCCGAAGCACGGAATCATCTTTATTATCAGACAATCAGGGGATTCAAGCCTGCAATGTCCTAACCGAACTGGAAACAACTAAACAAAGTATGCTTCCCGTGGGAATCGAACCCACGACCCCCGGGTTAACAGGCAAACGCCTTAACCACTGGCCCACGGAGGCTGTTAAAAAATTTGGTAATATTGACAGACAGCGTCACCCCGTTATGGAAAAAATTATAATGCGATATGAATTTAGAGGTCGCATTGCAACGCAAATAGAATCGAATGGTGTAAACCCCTCTTACCTTCACGCCTACGACGCATTTAACAACAGAGGTGCCGATGGCTTATAAAACCATACACTTACGGCCGACAAAAAAGACCCACTTTTGTTACCTTCACGCGGCGTTTTGTCATTATCGGCGGCACGTGGTCGCGAATACATAATATTTTATTACGACTCGCCTCGGCGGCGTCGGCGACTGATACCACTTTCATTCGTTCCGAGAAGTTATCTCCGAGGTTCCGGCGTCGATAAACGCACTCGTTTAGTTATGCTGCGATTGTTAGGGTGTGCATTGTTTGACGACTAGCTCGATGGCCCAGCATCAACAATATTCAAGGCCTTTTCATCCCACTGAATTGGCAAACAGGGGAATAATGTAGGCGAATGATCAGGAAGGTCGTATACCTTCCTGATCGGTCGCCTGCATTATACCCTAGAGAAACCATATTGAGCTCTTTAAAGAGTGTTTTATCATTATAACTAGACAAATCAACGTGTTACGATTTTTTTTGAGTCTTGGCAAAATTTGTAAGAAAATTATGAACCATTCTGTATACCTGTAGCTCCATCTTGAAAAAATAAGGTAAATAAATTATCATATAAAAATAAATAAATAATAAATATAATAAATAATATACGGACAAATCACACAGATTGAGCTAGCCCCAAAGTAAGTTCGAGACTTGTGTTATGGGATGCTAACTCAACGATACTATATTTTATAACAAATACATATATAGATACACATCCAAGACCCAGGCCAATCTGAAAAAGATCATTTTCCATCTTGACCTGGCCGGGGAGCGAACCCGGTCACTCCGTGTCGCAGGCTGGCGTGTTGACCGCTGCGCCACGGAGCTAGTCAATGTCACTTTAAGAACTTTGATGAAACGAGGACATAACGAAATTATTTTCTTAAGATACTATTTTCTTGCCTTTAGGCTATGTGCCTATGTCAGATATTTTAAGGCAGCTCAAAGTTATTAAATTTATAGACTAATATTTAATATCGTTAAGGTAGACTGACTCCTGAAAAGTGGGCTAACAAGATGACGAAATGGATACCTGAGGAAGGTCGACATCGAAGGGGAAGGCCTAGAAAGCGATGGCGCGACGACCTCGACGTTTTTCAATGTGGATGGTCTGAAATTGCATTGGACAGAAACAAGTGGAAGGAAATGGGGGAGACCTTTGCCCAGCAGTGGGACAATATAGGTTAGATAAAAAAAAAAGGTAGACTGAACACCTGACACCTCTGACAAAAGCCAAATTAATAATTATTGTCGTCAAAACTATCTGATAATATATCCAAAGGAGTGACTCCCAAATTAAATTTCCCATTATAGCACTAGAGCCGGCGAGCGTGACTGCCTCATAATTGACTGACTAATGTCGCTGCCCAACGTCATTTATATTCCTAGGGCACTATTAAGCATAAAGCTCGTATTTTTACTATTAAACCAAACAAGCGAAATTAAATCAAATCAAAACGTTTAATCAATATAGTTCATTTAGACACTTATTAATTGTCATATATTGTCAACTGAGAATAGTTCAGTAAATTACTTATGACTAAGTTTAATGCCATAAGTCATTTAGTGACGTCAACAATTCTCAGTTGAAAATATATGAAAATTAATAAGTGTCTAAATCAGTGGAATGCCAATACTTGGATTTCTTGAAATCTCGACAAGCACAATGCCTGAAGATGTATGTACACAACCAATATGTCTTGCCCATATTCACTTACGGTGCAGAAACATGGACGCTCACAAAGCAGCACATGCACATGATATAAATAAATATATACGGACAAATCACACAGATTGAGCTAGCCCCAAAGTAAGTTCGAGACTTGTGTTATGGGATACTAACTTAACGATACTATATTTTATAACAAATACATATATAGATACACTTCCAAGACCCAGGACAATCTGAAAAAGATCATTTTCCATCTTGACCTGGCCGGGGATCGAACCCGGGCACTCCATGTCGCAGGCTGGCGTGTTGACCGCTGCGCCACGGAGCTATCTTCGATGATAAAAGTACGTAGTAAAGCACAATGGGCTATGGAGCATCACACTGTTGGATCGTATACTAAACGAAAACAAAAGAGAAAATAGAAATACACCGTAAAATGAAGTTTGAAGACGTAGGTAGACGAGTCACACAGTTGAAGTGGGAATGAGCTGGTGACATGGCCAGAAGAGAGGGCAGCAGCGACGGAGTGGTGGCTGAGAGCGGGGAGGAGGCCAATCGGAAAACGACCAGCTCGTTGATCAGATGACATTAAATAGAAATAAAATAAAAATCATTTATTTTCAGGCAATTTAAACCCATACAAACTATTACTTATTACTAAATACAAGTACAAACTACAATGAAATCAATTGACATTATATTTATACTAGCTTTCGCCCGCGGCTCCGCCCGCGTCAATGTCGATCCCTCGGGAATAGTACTTTTTCCCAGGATAAAAGGTAGCCTATGTCCTTCTCCGTACTCCAGAGAACTCGTATGCAAAATTTCATGATGTTCAGTAGTTACGGCGTGAAAGCGTAACAAACAAACAAACAAACTCACTTTCGAATTTATAATATTAGTAAGGAAAGGATAAGGATATAAAATTCGACACCAGTCTAGTATATGCGGTCAGGGGTCACATACAGCTCCGAAAGACATGCAGTTCCGTGAACCTTCTGAACAGACCAGCATCCAATCTATATGTTATCATCTTCATGACATTGTTCGGCTGAGTGGAAAATAATAGATAAGAGTTTTCTACCTTTGGCCTGTGAGGCCACAGGACCGTAGAATATGATGATTAATGAATGTCAGGCGATGTAGCTAGTAACCCAACTATTTTGAATTTCTTTACTAACTACACGGCCTTGAATCCAAAAGTCCGTGAATAGAGATACATCGCGTAAGTGATAAAGTCGTGAATAATATGTATGTATGTAAATCAAAGTCTTAGGAATCATGTTCCGTTTTTTCCACCTACACGCTCAACATGCTAAAAGTGGTCTTATAGACTGTTGCTCTGTCTACCCCTCAATGGGGAAAGGCGTAACTGTATGTATGTGCTCTTCTGAACTGAGACTATACCTAAAGTGACTAGCTCCGTGGCGCAGCGGTCAACACGCCAGCCTGCGACACGGAGTGACCGGGTTCGATCACCGGCCAGGCCAAGATGGAAAATGATCTTTTTCACATTGGCCTGGGTCTTGGATGTGTATCTATATATGTATTTGTTATAAAATATAGTATCGTTGAGTTAGTATCCCATAACACAAGTCTCGAACTTACTTTGGGGCTAGCTCAATCTGTGTGATTTGTCCGTATATATAAATATAAATAAATATAAATATTAAAGTGGGAAATGGTAAAGAAGACAAAACATATTTTATTGCCGATAAGGTCGTAAGTTATGTGCTAGTGGTGTGTATGAGAGAGTGAGATGTAATCGAACGTAGAATTGTGAACGAATAAGAAGTTTTGGAAAAACTGTAATTAATTTCCGAGTCTTTCCAAATCGTAAATTTTTATACACATAATATCAACGTCTTAACTTATGGATCGGAGTTGGAAAAAAAGAAAACTCCATGTAACAAATTATGTTATAAAGATGGATGCGTGCTTGTGTAGACAAGAATTACCTATTTAAAAGAAAGTATAATTCGGCAATTTCTTTCGTTTCGATAAGCAAAGTGAATTCAGTTATAAACACACAGTTGCATCGGCCAACTACATTTACAATGATAATTTTCTCTAAAGTTTCGCTCACACACAACACCTATCGCGTCACGCACGCTCCGTCTTGCTGCGACGCGTTGATTAGCGGCTTTGATGCTGTTATGTTCGTTTATTTCATGCCCGCAGCTATAAACTGTAGTCTAGCGACTGGTGTAAAGACTGGTGTAAAGAAACTCATATTTACTCCATGTTGTATGTAGTTTATATTGATATCATAAGTAAGTTTTTTCAATATATGAGAATCTTTTTGGTATGTCCTCCTGGACTAAAAGTTTTATTCATTTTAGTGACAATGGCAACACATTACGCGAATGCTAAAAATAGACAAAACAAGAATTAATAGTCGATCTAGGCAATATGCGGAATGCGCACATAGCGTGCAGAATTGATGGCCGATGGGGCAGAAAGGTTCTCGAATGGCAACCACCACCAGATGGTCGGTCGACCAGACAGGTCAGAAAGACGCTGGATGCAGGCCGCTTCTAACCGGTCGTATTGAAAATCCTTTGGGGAGGCCTATGTCCAGCGGACCGCCAGTGGACTTCTTGCGGCTGATATGATGATGATGATGACTGCGCAATTTACGAAAATTTAAAGGAAAATATACACCAAACAATGCTTGTAATTAGATTGACTATATTGTGAAATATCATTATCATTTCAGCCGTAAGAAGTCCACTGCTGGACAAAAGCCTCCCCCAAGGATTCTTCGTTCCTTAAGAGGATATTGCCGACACCATTTCTTGTCAGGCATCTTGACGAGCTCAATTTCTTTGGCTTATTGCGCTTCCGACGCTGCTGCCTATAAAAAGAAAATAAAACACGTTTGATCATATGGAATGTTAACAGTATTGTGGCGCACGTAAGTATAATACTGTTGCTTTGATATCCATCATTAGAAGCTGCAATCATAGGCTTTCCTCTCTTTGATTTTCTGATTGACACAAGTGTTTATCGAGAGCGTGAAACCGATACTTACTGCGAAATTATTGTTTTTACCAACGAGCAAGCAATTTATCAGATGGTCTGGCACGATGATCGGGCTAGAGTTTTTGTGAAGTAATTAACTTCGCAATAACACTCTAGCCCGATCCAATTGATCTCTTCTCCCACATAAACCGAAAAATTATACCACAGTTGAAGTAATCTTTACCAAAAAAAAATAAAGTATCGTAATTTTATATTTTTTTGTGCTTGTGTTGCATTGATCTCAGAAATATAATTTTGCTCCTTGCATCTAGACAAGTTAGCAGTTAGTTAAAAGAGACAGCATACCGGCCGTGGGTTACACGAACCATTTCGGGCAATTTTAATCCCTTTGTCTACCCCGCAAGAAATAAAGACGTGTTTATATGTATGTATGTTAAAAATTAAATATTTGCCGTGTGGTTTCCGGCAGAATAGAATAGGACCACTCCAAGTCTTCCCATGAATGTCAAAAGAGGCTACTTAAGAAATACAAGCTAAACAAAGCTCATAAACATTAATGAGACCTCTCCAACCCGTCTGGCCAGCGAGGAGAGTGTAGGCCGAATCCTCTGTCTGCTCTGGCCAAGTATAGCTCCGGTAGTATAGAGAGCTCCTGCAGTGGAGACTAAAAAGACCTGATGATGATGATGTTAAAAATGTGACATAATTAATAGCCATTACGTAGATACTTACTTGACACGTTAAAGTCCTTATTACCTACAAAGTACGTTGCTTAAAAGTAAATACAACAGAAACTATCAACACATTTTACTGCCACAGCGATCCCATTCAGCCAAAACAATAAACCTAATCTCCTCCTCATATCAGAAAATCATAAAACCTATCGCCGTCTTACTGGATATCGGCAATCCCAAAGGCCAATCAGGGCGAATGGGCCCGGAGGCGACCGAAGTGACCTGCGGGCCTGCCGGTCACTAAATGGCGGTAAAAGGATAAAAATGGCGCTAAGTGGATGAGGGTGAGATGTCAACGGATAGAAGCAACTGCTAAATACACTAAGTATTTTTGCCGACTACTCCCTCTGTGCTAGGAAAGTATGGAAAGAAACCTTTGAAAAATCAAGAAAATTTTCTGATATCACATTTCAAGTAGTGCTTGTGATTTGGAATGAGGGTTTTAGGACGGAACGTTGTTATTGGATAACAATGTGTTAGGTGACAGTTGCTGCTTGTCAAATATTATCCAATGACTATCAATGATCGAACCCCAGGATAGAGTTGCTATTTGTTAGTAAGTTGTCTAAATCGTGACTTACTCAGCAATTAGATTTTAGGTATTTAAATCGTTCATTTGATTCCTTCTCCATTGTACATGGTTATACATTAGTACACTGATCTCCGTGTCCCTTTTACTTAATTTTTAACTTATGACTTACTGATGATAACAGTCCTGGGTGCTTAGTGAATATTGTTGTATTTCTGGCAATCGAACCTATTGAGCCAGATGAAATCCTAGTGTAGACTGTTGAATACCGTCTGTTTTGAATAATTAACTATTTCTAATACACTATCTTCTTATCAAATGCCATCTAAATCGTTTTAATTTTTGAAGCGTGAGGAGGTAACAATTGTGAAACAGACATAGAGACAGGGTTACTTTCTAATTATAGTGTCGAAATATGGATTCTTACTCCGTTTAACACTTTAATAACAAGAGTTATGTACAGCTCATAGAGATAATATAATCCTGACGGATAGAGATCCAAACGGATGCTGTCAAACGAGACCGATTTTGAATTGCAGTTGTGGGTGTGATTTTGCATATGTATTCAGTAGTGTTTGGCTAAAATGTACCTGGTGTATGGCAATGTATCGATAGTCAAATCATTATACCTTCCCATTGAGAAAAGAAGCAAAATTATACAGTTTTACAGGGATATATACATTTTCCGAAGAGAAACTTCACAAAGAGTAAAAGGCAATGAACTTCTATAAATAATTTATTTACATTGAAACACAGCAAATAAAACATAGATACCTTTTTCATTTCTTTATTGACACATAAATAATAGTTTAAATATTTTTCATACAAAAAACCGACTTCAATTAAACTACAGAACTTATTTTGATAAAATTTAAATGGAAAAAACTTAAAAGCATACCGTTTTATATAAAAAAAGATTAACGCGGTTATGAGGACACAAACAGTCATGCGATTAAAAAAGGCATACGGCCGAATTCGTAGTCGTATGTATTTGTCCTTTTTTGAAGTCGGGTAACAAATCAGCCCATTTTTGAATGGTCAGCTAATAATATATAATAATAATAATAATAGATAAAAAGATAATAATTTAACCAGACAATCAATAGATTTAGCAATGTATTTTAACTAGTATTGCTCCTATAGAGAAAATTTGTCATGTGCACAGACTAAATGACCCCACCGAGGATATATAATACGTACATTTTCACTATGCATATCAAAATATTTTACGAAAAATAAACCATAAGTATACAAACATATTTCACACCTGATATACAGGCTCAGGCTACTCTAAACATAATTTGTTTAGTTAGTCGTACCTGAATAAACTCTATGATGTTTATTAAAGATTCGCTGTATGATTTTTTTATGTCCATGTGAATAGTTTCACCCGCGAGTCTGCAAGAATAAGAAACATGCATAACAAATAGATTCTAAAAAAATACGGCGACGTAAGCATCTAGCTGAAAATACTTTTGAGCACACCTTTGGAAGATATCGTTACGTGAAGTGGACGGACGGCCTATGGAATAGAAAGGTTCTCGAATGGCAACCATGTACCAGCAAGCGCAGCGTTGGACACCCACAGACCAGGTGGTCTGACGACCTGAGTTGACCTTTCCAATTATAGTACTGGAAATCCTTGGAGAAGGCCTATGTCCAGCAAAGGACTTTTTGTGGCTGAGGTGATGATGATGATGATGACGTTAATTTTGGAATAACTTCAATGGGCAAGTTAAAAATTAAAAGAAATAATACAACCATGACACTTGTTATTCATAGCAATTTACAACAATGCAATATTTAACAAATTGGTCATCGTACTCAAAGTATGCTAATGATGCTCTACCAGCTCTGCTCTTATTAAAAACTGTAATGTAATAAATAAAACACAAACAATTATGTTAGTTTGGGCTATGGAGCGTACCATAAAATGTATAGATACATCCGTACTATTACATTTTTATTCCCTCGCGAGGTACACAGGTCTAACCCAAAAGCCACGTTCAGCACGGAATCAAAATATTGATGGGTTGCTAGCTGTATCTCCTACTAATATAATTTATCAGATTTTTGCCCATTTCCTAGATCGGCTTTTACAAGATTTTTTTGGAAGAGAAGCAGTCGGTTCATTCTACGTTTTATTCTTTTCTGTCTGAACAGTATGGAAGAGTGAAATAGCATACCATACATATAAGTACGTGAAAGCTACAATAAACCTGCTCCGGACGCAGTCGGGTAAAATATCAAGTAACAATATTTCAGTGAGTGCAATCGAAACTATTGTCGATGTCGATAAAATATGAATAACTTCAAGCACTAGTGTAAACGTGTGCGAACTTTCTTTACATAATATTTTCGCTAATTCTCGTTTATGTTTAAATGTTTTCATTTTCCTATCAATTATGAAGCATACTTAACAATACTATCCTAGTAGAAATCAAAACTGTTCGAGTTTTTTACCGAAATTATGCCGGTGACAAAAATGTATACTTACTGATGAAATGTATATTTGCTAGGATTATTCCTACGGGTTGTAGTGCACTCGACAACCGCACAAGACACCATGTTGGTATTTACCTAATTTTATTGTGTAAGTTAAAAGATTATTTATATTTTAGGTAAAATAATTTCCTTTTCAAATTCAGCGGGCCTTGTTGTGCCCAGGTAATGTCAAATGTCATTAAAAATGGGCCTGCTGTCAGCAGTCTTATCTCTCTTTCTAAAGCACAGTGAAGCCGTATAATGACGTACTACTCATTTTCATTTTGGAAGTCTAAGGTATGTCTATGGTACAGCTAAATAAAACTGGATATGAAAAAGTCCGGATATTTCAGAAATCATATTAAGTAGCAAAGCCTTTGCCATATTAGTTTGCCCTTCATGAAACTCGTGTAAAAGAATATGTACCGATCAGATCAAACGTCGCCCCTCGTGTTGACCTAAGGAGTTTCTTAATAGCAACAAGTCGGGGACAAAGGTGTAATGTCTGGTGCCGACTAAATCTAAAAACGATAAACAGAAGGTTTGATAAGAAGACCCTCAAGGTTCAAGATGATTTTGAGATTTTTCGTGATAAAAGCCCCTCCGATTTTGACCGCCCTGCTATAACTAAGACGCTGTAGGTACGAGTAACGGCAACAGTACCATAAGTACTCCTTGTTTTTCTTGCATCATCATCAGTTGTCTACAATACATGCCGAAAATCAACCTTTATGATGACGACCACTATAAAATATAGTCTAAATGCGAAAGTGACTTTGTTTGTTTGTTTATTTGTTTGTTCGTTACGCATTCACGCCGTAACTACTGAACCCATCATCATGAAATTTTGCATACAAGTTCTCTGGAGTGCGGAGAAGGACATAGGCTACCTTTTATCCCGGGAAAAAGTACTATTCCCGAGGGATCGACGTTGACGCGGGCGGAGCCGCGGGCGAAAGCTAGTTATATTATAAATGCGAAATCCTCTGGCCAAGTATGGATCCGATAGTATAGAGAGGGTCATGCTCCCACGGTGGAGACTAAAAAGACCTGATGATGATAATAAATGCGACAGTGACTTTATTTGTTTGTTTGTTAATTATGCTTTAAAGTAAATAATAAACCGAAAACCATGAAATTTAAGTATGTTATCTGGATTACGGAAAAGGACATCAGTTTCTTTCATCCTGGAAAAAGTTGTAATATATTCTCCTCTCAAAGGCCTACTGGAAGAGATTTCTTTAGAAATAAGTAGTACCTTTGTACTCATTTATATTGCAAATGTTTTTTTCTTGTGACTATCAATACTGTTCCCGAGGGATCGACATTCATGCGGGCGTAGCCGCGGGGAAAAGGTACCTTTATTACTACCCAGTCATTCATTTTATTTGTTTGCTATAATAGATAGCGGTCTGCGACATCCAGCGTTTTCCTATATTGTCTTATATTAACAGTTAATCAATAAAAGCTTTTCATTATGTAATAATCAAATGCACTTAAGATGATGAATGACAGCGGTAATATATTTAAGACAGACACAATAAGAGATCGTACCGTTTCAGCCATAGGAGACGTGATTAATCCATGAAGAGTAAACGTCATTGTTTGTACCAGTTTAGTAAGTTCTAGGTATTATTTGGTAATAATATAAAATAAATTAAGAGCTTATATTTTAAGAACTGGCACCCACAAGCTAAAAAAACGCGTTGGGAGCAAAATTAAAAAAAATCGTAACGCTTGTATTAGTGATATTTTTATTTTAACATTTAGAAAAAAGACGCAAACATTTCACACACATTCTTGGCGTACAACTTTTTACTATTACCTAATGACTAATTTAATGACGTCGATGATTAAAACGGCTTAATTAAATATATTTATATAATGGTGTCCATTTCTAAAAATTGGCTGTTTAAGCATTTCATTCACCTATTCATTTCATATAGGTGACACGGTCAATCGACCATGCACACCTTGGTGTCAGAGTTATTCGGAACCACTCCTCGACCTCTGACGTGGTTCTTTTAACGACTACCAGATGGCAGCCAGGACTAACGGCTTAATGTGCCCTCCGAAGCACGGAATCATCTTTATTATCAGACAATCAGGTGATTCAAGCCTGCAATGTCCTAACCAAACTGGAAACAGCTAAACAAAGTATGCCTGGTAATTGAACCCACGACCCCCGGGTCTACAGGCAAACGCCTTAACCACTGGACCATGGAAGCAGTCACCTATGAGAGCCAGCCTTTAAAATATTTGCGGTTAATTTAAATAAATAAATATATACGGACAAATCACACAGATTGAGCTAGCCCCAAAGTAAGTTCGAGACTTGTGTTATGGGATACTAGCTCAACTATACTATATTTTATAACAAATACATATATAGATACACATCCAAGATCGAGGCCAATCTGAAAAAATCATTTTCCATCTTGACCTGGCCGGGGATCGAACCCGGTCACTTCGTGTCGCAGGCTGGCGTGTTGACCGCTGCGCCACGGAGCTAGTCACTTATATCTGGCACATACAGTCCAGAACGTCCGAGGCATACATCACCGAGCGACATAATAGAATCGGCTGTGGATGTGGGCCGTTTTATGGGCCAAGGGAGTACACCGTCACCGAACTACTTCTGTAGGTAGACACACGTATGATACATAATGTTATTACTCTCTCTGACATTTACTTCTTGGCGCTTATTTTAATATTTCAGCCTATATTCCTCAAAATAAAACCCAAAAGTGAATGTATCGCCATACAATGATAATCTTATTTAGTTTGACTGCATTAATTGTCCAAATATTTGCATGCCTGTATCTGGTTAAGAGTGAGGAGCTGTTTTTTTTTAAGTAAGTTCTAAGTAGTTATTGACGCCAACAATAATAATGTTGTATATAATAATGTGTTATTTAAGTTAACGTTCACTAAATGATATTAAAAATATCTTACGATGAATAAAATATTTGACTATTGACTATTTTGTATCTACCACTTATTTGTACTACTTTTAAAGCAAATAAATAAATTGAATTGAATACAAAAGTTTTCAACTATCAACTATTTCAACTATTAAAAAAAGTAAAAATATGTCATTAAACTGTATGAGAGACAAAAAAATCATGATTGAATTTATATGAATGGGCTAATTTTGAACTTGAGCAAAAATCATTTATATGTAAATAAACACACAATCAATAAAATTAACACAAACAATACAAAAAGTAAGAAATTTCGCGTGCACGTGACAAAGATTTTTAAACTTTTTTGTACGTTTTATCTTTTACTTTTTATTACGAGGTTGAAATATTTCGTAAGTATCGTATTCAAACATTGACTTATTATTACTAGCGTAAGGACCAGGCCAACGGCACGACGAATTATCTCCAACGGCTGGTGCGAAAAAGTCAGTTTAGCACCAACGCGACTCAGTCCTCTGCGATCTGTCAGTAGCGACTTTTAAAAAACAGTTTCGCTCTTACTTACTAGATATCCAAAAGATAAATAATCCAACATATCGCCGGTAGCTGTTGCTGTCTCTGACACTAAATTGAATATCAATATTTTTTATTTGTCAATGTTTTTATTATTTTTCTTTTTTATAAGTATTTATTTAAGTTTATATATTCGTCAATCTATTATATTCGCCTACGAACTTATTAAAAGTCAATTGATACTAAGTAAGGCCTTTCCCCATTTTTTCCACATAAGTTATTTAAAGCGCACTCGCACTTGATGACAGGCCATAGCTGAAAATCAGTGTGTTGCTCTCAGGGCAACATAATCACTGAGCTATGACCTTTTTGCATGGCTGTGGCATACATATACAATTGTAAAGTATTGTTTTTATTTTACTCTGTATTTCTAATGACATTATTCTTTATCAAACTGTTGTATATGTGTGACTAGAGCAGCAAATAAACGGCATTATCTATCTTATCTATCTATCTATCTGCGGAACAGTACGTACGTTATTTTTTGATTAAAATTATTGCCTTAACAATGCCTAGTAGGCTGAAAAAATACTTTTGAAATCATTGTATGCAAATCAAAATGTTAATCAAAAGTATTGGTAGTTTTTCTCCAGCAATTGGTGGCACATTGGTGAATGATATTGCTGTCGTTTGTAGTATTTTTAAAATTAGCCACTTCGCTCTAGGTTCACCCCTCGCGAAGAATACTCTTGTTACAAAAATTGTACCACTTTATTTTACCATTTATCTCACAAACTTCTAAGTCACAAGAGACCACAGACACAACTGTTTAAATCACTTAGCCACATACTGTCGTATAAATCTTTGCACAGAACAAACGGCGACGGAAGGAAGGGCTGACCTCTGGCCGCTTCCGGACGTACTCAGCCCCCGCCCGCCCCCGACCGCCCCGTTACCGACCTGTCACATTCGTTCCTTTTTTTGGGGTTTGACCTTCGTGGTTTATTACGATTTCTTTTTTGATACGCCTGGCTTTTTCTGGCGTGGAAACAAATTTCTGAAACATATTACAATACAAACTTGCCATTTTAACATGTTTTTTTTTTTACATTTTTCAGGAGTAAGCTCAAAAGTAGGAAAAGAAAATGACTTAAATATTTTAACGACTGAAGTTTTAAGTCTCCACTTGCACACACAGCATGACCCTCTCTGTACTACCGGAGCCATACTTGGCCAGAGCAGACAGAGGATTTGGCCTACACTCTCCTCGCTGACCAGAGGGGTTGGAGAGGTCTCATTGATATTTATGAGCTTTGTTTAGCTTGTACTTCCTTAGTTGCCTCTTACGACCTCCATAGGAATACTAGGCGTGGTCCTATTCTACTTTGCCGGAAACCACACAGCTGCATCCGAAGTTATAACTGATTTATCTACACATAATATATATGTACTCATATTTCTGTTAAATTTGGAAAGCCAAAATGTAATTACAACCAATCAAGAAACGTTACCCAGCTGTCACCAACACATAGTACACACCTGAACTAAATTCGCGGCTTTATGCCGAGGCCGGGTTCAATCCGGATTGTCCGGGATCCGCCGATAACTTTAATAATTATACGAGCCCGTAATTCGGGAGATTCAACCCCTGTACCGCAAATATTGACATGTTAGCTATAGGGAGCATTCAATGTAGTGCCACCAATGTGCGATATATACTTAACCTGTTAGGATGTTATGCAAATGGACAATATGTGTAGCTTCTTCATATAGGTAAATGGAAAAAGTTTATACAGGATGTTGGGTAATCACCGTTATACCTAAAAACCATCAAATCAGCCCTACAAAATGAACAACTGATCCTAAGGAGCAATGCTGAGAACTCAAAAAAATCGACATTTTACAAATAACCGGGCCGATAGAAACCTTGAAAGACAACGGTGTTAGCCCTATTATCCTGTATACATATTTAAAGTATGAAGTATCTCTTTTTACCTTTTTCCTAAATAAATTTATGATAAATTAATAATAATAAATACATTTGTTTAGATAAATCACACAGAATTGCCCTTTGATTTCCGGTAGAGTAGACAGGACCACTCCAAGTCTTTCCGTGGATGTCGTAGAAGGCGAATTAGAATAAACAAGCTAAACAGAGCTATTAAACATCAAATATGACTTCTCCAACCCGTCTGGCCTACGTGGAGAGTGTAGACCTCTGTCTGTTCTGGCCATTTGGCACGACTCTTTTAGAGCACAAATGTGCTCTAAAAGTACAGAGAGAGTCGTGCTCCTGTAGTGGAGACTAAAAAGACCTGATGATGATGATGACACAGAATTGAGCTAGCCCCACTGCATGTTGCGAACTTATGGCGTAGGTAACTATCTCACGATTATATATTTTATCATAGTTATATAGATAAACATCCAAGACTCAGTACAACTTGAATAATATCGTTTTCGATCTTGACTTCGCCGGGGAACCCAGGACCCTGTGATTCAAAAGCAGTTGTGGCACCACTGAACCACTGAGGTCATCACATTTTTACTCCCCTTATCACGATTTGTTTTAATAATATTTAATCCGCCACCGTCGCGATTGAAGAGCCGTAACAGCTTTCTCAGGCAGTCTGAACTTGAAGCCAAGGAAGCTCCGAAGGCCAGATTAAAGCAATGAGAAAGCCTCTACCCACAATCATCATCCTCCCCAACGTTAGCCGAAAAATTTCCACCGGATAGGAATCTCCCCTGGGCAGTCTGGTGTCGCTGAACCGACTCCAGGCTGATGTATGAAGTTACCGAGAAAACCGGGTAAGGTGGGATTTCTCCGGCAACATGCGATTGCGGCGATGTTCAGTCAATGAGCCAGCTTTCGACGTGCCCTTAATGCTCACTGCACACAAAAGGATCTAGAGGAAGCAAACGACAGGGCAGTGGCCGTGGCCACATACAGGGCAAAAATACTATAACAAGTAAAAAGACATTACGACTCGAAAAGAAGCAGAATAAGTTTTCTTTTTATTTATTTTTTTAACAATATTTATGATGAAATAAAGAATATTCATATTGTATTGAGCATTTAGTCGTTAGTTAGTCAATCATGCCTTAACCATTTAACGGTTTTGGATGCGAAATAAAAGCTAACCACACTTAATTGAATGTCGAGGAAAAAGGTTAACCTGTACATACACTAATATAACTACCTGCAGGACAGGCCTGGCCTAGTGCAGTAATTATCACAACGTCATAAAAATGTTAATGTTACAATGTTTATGTTATTACTAATATAAGCAGTAACATGTAGGTGTGTATATAACATCCACATGTTAACGTTGTTGAATACATTATTTTTATTTAATTTTTAGTTCCATTGTACGCCACGACTGTTCTCTTTTCGAATAAGGTCTACCAATGTACAAAAATAACGAAAATATACCATTTGATAAACAAAACCAATCTTTATGATGACAAATCAGTTTTACGTTTATCGTATCGCAGCATGGAAAGATTTGATTGCGATTCGACTTCACTTTCCCCGATTCGCACGCAACGACAAACGTCAACAACAGATAAAAAAGCATAGAACTGGCTGTCACTGGTCGCGTCCGATTAAAATCTATTAGCGCGGCACCAAAGGGGAGACTTCATTAGTATTCACATCACGCACGAATCGAATACGCAAAAGCGTAATCTTTTTATCGATGAGTCTGGGCGCGCGGGCGTGCGGCGGACAAAACATCGATAGTCGATATGGCGTTACGCGCGTCACTAAAGCGCCGCGGAGAGTATTAGTGACCTCAATCTGTGGGAAAATAGGTATGTAATTGTAATAGTAACTGATTCGTCTCATCTGCGAGTATTTCTGGTTGCATCCTTGGACACTGAGGCTGACTTATAAGAACTAATAACAATTTTTTCAGCCAGCCGCGTCACCGACCTCCTTGGATTGTTCCAGAAACGCGAACATAATACATGTGAAAATTAAATACAAGTGGTAATGCCGGAAATTGAATTAAGAGTCTCATCTACCGACCAGTTGGTCGGACGATCTGACCAAGGTAGCAAAGGAATCTTGGATGCAGACTGCCTCGAATTGTTTATTCTGAAATTCCTTGGGGAGGACTATGCCCGGCAGTGGACTTCTTGCGGCTGATATGATGATAAGCCATTACACCGGTAAAGGTCGTTGAATAACAGGAACTACACTACTTACTTGCTCAAAAAGACTACTTTATGTTTTACTAAGTAAATAAATTTTAATAAAAAAATCTGATCCGTAACTAGTTTTTTTCTTCTGAATATTGATTGATAAGATAGCATTAAGGTGAACTTGTAAGTTTAACTAAGCACCTTTTATATTTTGTAATACGTTGCATGGAAGCGTTGAAAACATCCAACAGAATCATAGACCTGAGGTCGCTGGTTCAAATACCGCCCGCATGAAAAATTTTCACCATTTTTTATTTCTTAAATTTATTAATGGATATCAAAATAGCATTTGTGAAAGCAAAATAAACATTTATCAAAATACCAATAGTTTTTTTGTGAATATTAGATGGTATTTGACAACGATTTATCGAAACATTGTAGAAACACCAAAGATTTGGCTAGTTTTCTACCAATCACATTTCCATTGACCGCTAACACTATAATCCGCGTCCAAAACTCATTTTCGTCAATCCATCAAACAGATCACTATATAAGTCGCGCCAACGAGGACGGGACACGCGCACCCCAGATAACTTGGCACCACGCTTGTATTTCAATATTTCTAGTTAGCGTCTATAGAACGTGGCGCAGTAGTTACCACGCCAGCATTCTACAAAGAGGCAACGGGTACAATACCTGGCGCGGGCAAAATTTGTACTTATTTTCACAGGTATTTGAATTTAATGAGGAGTCCGATGGTCCAGTGGTTCTGAGCATCTACGTTTCATGTGTAATGTTACATACATACATAGTATCACGACTTTGCTTCGTTAGGATATTGCAGGCTTGAATCGCTTGATTGTCTGATAATTAAGATGATTTTGTGCTTCGGAATGCACGTTAAGCCGTTGGTCCTGGCTGCCATCTGGTAGTCGTTAAGGGAACCACGCCAGAGGCCAAGAGGCGGTTCCGAAGTACTCTGACACCTCTGACAATCGCCCATGCACACCCTGTGCATGGCCGATTCGAAGTCACCTACACGAAATGATGATGATCACGCCTTTTTCCCTTGACAGAGCCTAGGTCTATGAGTCCTGAAGGCCACATTTATTTTTGGTGAGCATTACGAAGAGAGCGAAATCAAAACAGTGATGGGTAGCCAGACGCATTACCTATATATATGACATTATTCCTCAGATTTGCCCATTCCCAAAATCAGCTTTTGAGGAAAAGCAGCTGGAACATTCTACTTTTTTTTCTTCTCTGCCAGACCAAGATGGAAAAATGTGTAATGTTAGTTTATTTATAATACCATTAGTTTTAAGTGTCTAAACAGATTTAGATAAGCAGAGCGCAAGTTACGCTGAAGTTGTCTTAATCAGAATAACTTGGCGCAACTTTGATTTGGCTCAGTCGTGTGTATTTGCGTGTAAGTTGGGACTCAGGTCTTGATGGAGGATTTATGAATAAATTCCTTGAATATATTGTGAACTAGCTGTCGCCCGCAGCTCCATTTGCGTTAGTGTTAATCCTACGGGAATAGTACTTTCTTCCGAGATTAAAGATAGCTTATGTGTAAACCAGGTAATAACCTATCTGTTTGCAACATTTCGTCAAAATCCGTTCAGCCGTTTGGTGTGATTGATTAACAAACATCTTAACATACAAACTTATGCACTTAGGTATAATATTAGCAAGATATGCTTTGATGATCGAAGAAGATATGCATAAATGAGGAATGGTTTACTAATATTTAAAATTACAAATTTAGAAATTACATTAAATTTTGAGGGTTCCCTAAACTAAAGGGTAAAAACGGGACACTGTCTGTCTGTATGTCCGTCCGTCTATCACCAGTACATCGCAAATGGATATTACCTTTTAGATCTGTACTAACTTAAACCACGGCCCTTGAACTTAATAAGCAGTGAGCGCAAGTTACGCCAAAGATGTCTCAAACAGAATAACTTGGCGCAACTTGATTAGGCGCAGGCGTGTTTATTCGCGTGTAAGTTGAGAGTTGAGACTCATGTTGCTATGCAGACCCTCTTAATATACCTAAAGATATCCAACAGCGTCTATCATCCCGCTGTCGGAGCATCTCCCCCTGGTCATGATCTACCTTGGGCTACATGGAAGTCCTTGAACAGACTCCGGACTCAAGTCGGCCGAAGCAAGAAGAACATGAATAGGTGGGGTTACAGCTCTGATATTTCCTGTCCATGTGGTGCGAGTCCTCAGACATGGCACACCTGTTGTCTTGCCCCGCGTGTCCTACCACCTGCACACGCGAGGACCTATACAATAACACTGATAACGCTGTATCTGGTGTGGCAGAGTTCTGGTCAACACAAATTTAATTCGCCCGAATCGACACGATAAGAAGAAGAAGAATATACCACTGAAACTAACGTGAGATAGAGACATTATGAATAAAAATGGGTCTCTAACGTGCTCCTGACGAGTCTGAAACTATAGTCGCCAATCCCGACGAAATAGCACGTGAGTCACCGTTTTTATCATAATACCTAAAATATGTTATGTATGTACGATGAAATCTATAGGAACATTCTGAGAATAGGTAGGAATTTCATCAATTAACCCCAACAAACAAGAGGCGTCTTGTAAGTTAGTTTGTCTCTATTTATGAAGATGAGGGTGTGTCTCTGGGGTAAATGACAAATAAACAATTAAAAAAAAATGGCGAACACGCCAGCCTGCGACACGAGGGTTCCCGGGTTCAATCTCCGGCCAGGTCAAGATGGAAAACGATCTTTTTCAGACTGACCTGGGTTTTGGATGTTTATCAGGTATCTATTAAGTATCCTTACTAATATTATAAATGCGAAAGTGAGTTTGTTTGTTTGTTTATTTGTTTGTTTGTTACGCTTTCACGCCGTATCTACTGAACCGATCATCATGAAATTTTGCATACAAGTTCTCTGGAGTACGGAGAAGGACATAGGCTACCTTTTATCACGGGAAAAAGTACTATTCCCGAGGGATCGACATTGACGCGGGCGCAGCCGCAGGCGAAAGCTAGTCTTTTATAAAATATATTAATGTTGAGTTAGTATCCTAAGACACAAGTTCAAAAATTACTGTGGGGCTAGCTCAATTTGTGTATATGTCCCTATATATTTATTTATTACTTATAGTACTTTTTAAACATTCCACACAATCAAACATTTCCTAATCACGTCTGTATCCCTTACGGGATATACAGAGCACCTGAACTTATATAGCACTTGAACTAAATAAGCAGAGCGCAAGCTACGCCGAAGTTGACTAAAACAGACTAACTTGGCGCAATTTGATTAGGCTCAGTCATATTTATTCGCGTGTAAGTTGGGACTCAGCATAGATTTATATAAGGGCTAGACACCGCTTGTTGGATATCAAGCGCTCATAGACTTTGAACTTTTCTTTAACTTTAGAAGTTTGTTGGTTTTCGTGTGTGTACGTGGTGTCAGATTTTTCAAGCTATCATATAGCATCTAGCATAGCTTAACGCCTGTCACCTCATGATGAAAAATCAGCTAAGTGCGAGTCGGACTCACGCACGAAGGGTTCGTACTATCTATAAAAACGGTAAAGAATTCATGTCTGTTGTATGTGAGCCCACCTTAAATATTAGTTTTATTTTTATTTAATTATTTATTTATTTTATTTACAGTGAATATTTAACTATATATTCAGTGAATATTTCAACCTATTGCTTTTATCAATATCGAGCAAAAACGAGCAGAATAAAATCACGTTTGTAGAATGGAAGCCCCCATAAAATACTAAAAAAACAGAAAAAAAATATATTCAATATTTATTTTTTCCTGTTTTTTTGTATTTGATGGTTTAGCGGCCACATAAATTCATCATCTATGAAAATTCCAATTGTCTATCACGATTCATAAAATACAGCATGGTGATAGACAGACGGACAGCGGAGTCTTACTAATAGGGGCCCGTTTTGACCCTTTGGGTAAGGAACCCTAAAAATGGGACATGGCCATAGTGCTCACATTTCTATTTGAGTTCATGAAAGATATTTTAGGAAACAAGATGCGTGATTTAAAAAAAATGCTATAATAAACCATTATTCATTGCTTCAAAGTGAAATAGGATATTGAATCGAGCAAAAGTGAGTTGGCTGATGATATTAAATTGAAGGTAAATGTGACAAGCTCGGTTTCCATACTAATCAAACCTCACAGTATCTAGCCTAATATTCAGATCTGTGGGCCAGGTTGTGACGGACGACCTCTGTATTTACTTTGAATATATTATCAGGAAATCAACCTAAGCAAGTAATTTGGTTATTATTACATACATATTATCACATATTTTTCCCTTACGGGGTAGACAGAACTTATATATACGAGACCTAAAAGCCGAGTTAAGCATATTGGCGGGCGTGCAGGTAAAAAACGGAATCATCCATTTCTTTACTTTGTTACGTATTGCACTGTATACATAATATCTTTTTAACTCAATAGGTGAAAAATCCTAACTAATATTATAAATGCGAAAGTGAGTTTGTTTGTTTGTTTATTTGTTGCTTTGTTTGTTTGTTTGTTACGCTTTCACGTTGCAACTACTGATCCGATCATCATGAAATTTTGCATACACGTTATCTGGGGTACGGAGAAGCACAAAGGGTACATTTTATCCCGGGAAAAGTTCCCGAGGGATCGACATTGACGCGGGCGGAGCCGCGGGCGAAAGCTAGTTTAGTATAAAATTCAGTTGAAAGATTTGATTCGAACAAACGTACATACAAACATTGCAAATTGTTTAAAAGCTTGTAAAAATACAAAATAATATCGTACTTATATATCAACATGGCTATGAAAAGCATTGCATTCAATAACAAAAATTACCAGCCGCTCCCCATCGTCACTCTGTCCATTCCCACATTTGTTTATCTTTATTTATTTACGTGTTGCCGAATACATTGGCATAATGCAGCTCTGATCCGCGCATGCAAAACAGCCCAAACAAAACAAGGGTGTGGTAATGCTCTTAATGCCTAAAACGCCATTAATATTGCACAATAAACTAGATAAAAATGTTCAAGGATAAGCTGTTGAGTGCCAACTTAGAGATTGCACCGTCTTTTGTCGGAAGGGGTTATGTACTCGTAGCTACAACTATGACACATCATCATCATTTCGAGTAGGTGTCACGGTCAATCGACCATGCACACCCTGGTGTCAGAGTTCTTCGGAACCGTCTCTCGGCCTCTGACGTGGTGCCTAACGACTACCAGATGGTAGCCGAGACCACCGGCTTAACGTGCCTTCCGAAGCACGGAATCATCTTTATTATCAGACAATCAGGTGATTCAAGCTTGCTATGTCCTAACCAAACTGGAAACAACTAAACAAAGTATGCTTTCGGTGGGAATCGAACCCACGACCCCCGGGTCAACAGGCAAACGCCTAAACCACTGGACCACGGAGGCTGTCAGTGACTATGATACATCAAATTCATCACAGAATACAGCCTAGGATGTTTCCCAGTTGACAAAACCTTCAAAAGCTTTTATTGTAGTTTGTTTAATACGTTTAATAGTAGAATGAATAACGAATGTGACGTCATTTTACCAAAAAAATGTCTATAATATATGTTAATTTAAATAAAAGAATTTTCCACTAGGTAAATGCTACTTAATACCAATAAAGTCTTCCGAATTGTCTAATTGGCAAACGTATGCGTATAACCAGGCACCACCCAGAGCGGTAGTCATACCCACGGTCCCTCAAGCGACGTCCGATCTCCCAAATAAAGTCCTTGGCTTCCGGGCACCACGGGCCGGCTGTCTCGACAGCAACCGGCACGAATTCATTGTTGGAGGACTTTGTATTCATTTGTATTAGAATCAGAAATCATAGTTAATAGATTCAGGTGTTACTTTGTGGAAGTCAAAGCTACATTTACTTTGAGACAATTTACTTTACGTGCTTCCGCCTGGTGGCGGAAGCACGTAAAGTAAATCAGTCATCAGTCTCAAAGTTAATCAGAAATCATTTGTTCCATCGAAAATTGACAAAAAACAGGGAACATAGTTCATGTGACATACTTAATAATAAATAACAATTTCCACATAATACTTCGCTTTAAGTTAAGAGATCATCATGGGCCAACTAGCGCCACCAATCATTTTATTTCTTTCACTACTAAATTAAATTAAAAAAAAAAAAACTTAAACTGTATTACTTGTAGTATTTTAGGTATCAGTTCTCATTATTTTGCATTTGATAAATGAAGAGCAAAGAACAGTTTTTAAATTTGATTTGGTTTAGGAATGAAAGAAATAAAATGTTAGGTCGCCACCTGGTTGGGCCAAAACCTCTTAATGCCTTTGGAGACAAACGTAAAATTGTATGTTCAATGAAAATAAGGAAAGCTATATTTAGTTACAGCAGAAAATAAACGATTTAGCAGTACAAGATTGAGAAACTAAACTACAAACGCAACCCCTAAAAACATTTAATAAACGTCCAAAACGAAGATGCTCAGAGTAAGGGATCAATAAACGCCGATATGGGAGTCGCGGCAGCAGATAGTGGAGCGATGTCTGCCCATAATATTCTTGGGGTGCATCTCATTTGGCTAAGACCTGCCTTTGTCAACAGCGGGGGTGGAAAAATCGATAGTGGCCGCGAACGGCGATCTAGTAATTCGTGTATAACATTTTAAAATCTTATCGTTGTTTAAGAATCTTGGGATGTTTAGTTCCTGACCATAGATGTACATTTAGTAAAAATGCGAAATAATATTTGAAACTAATTTCAGTATATAGTTTGAGGCCCGGGAAAGGAAGGACATCGGGTAAGTTTCATTTTTGATAAGGAATCCTGACACATTGACATTCACGCGAGCGATCATGTGTAAAACAATGAGCAGTTCAAATATTCACGTGTTTAACCATTATATATATATAACTAGCTCATGAAACTCAATATACTCGTAGACTTATATCTAACTAGCTGTTGCCCGCGGCTCCGCCCGCGTTAATGTCGTTCCCTTGGGAACAGTAGAAATGATAAAAATTCCATACAAACCCCTGCCCCTTTGCTTTTTCCCCATAAGGGGGAATTTAATACATTTCACCTGCATAGATCTTTAGCCCTTAAGGAGGGGATTTTGCCCATTTCACCTACACAGATTTTTTTTTTTATTGTAATGGAGAACTTCTTATTGTCATATTTCTAAGTGAATAAAAAAAATCCATACAAACTTTACCCCACCTATTCTACCCCTTCAAGGGGAAATTTCGAACATTTTAACTACACTGATCTTTTTAATTGTAATGTAAACATATATACTTATTTTTATACTTCTATGTCCAGAAATGAGAAAATTTCCATACAATCCCCCCCCCCCCCTTTATCCCTTAAGGGGGAAATTTTGTACATTTCACCTACACAGTTCTTTTTTAATTGTAACCTAGAACGTATATACTTATTTTCATACCTCTAAGTCTAGAAATGGAAAAATTCCATACAAACTTTACCCCCTATTTACCCCATCAAGGCAGAATGTTGTCTGGTTCACATAAACAGATCTTTTTTAATTTTAATTGAGAACTTGCATACCTACTTTCAAACTTCTAAGTCCAGAAATGAGAAAATTCCATAATACTTCAACCCCTTTTGATTATCTAAAAATCCTTTCTTAGTGCTCATTTACATCATAAAAAGAATTCCTGTGTCAAATTTCAAGTTTCTGCGCACAGTCGTTTCGGCTGTGCGTTGATATATAAGTCAGGTTTGCCTTTGGCCCGCGGCTCCGCCCGCGTAAGTGTCGATTTCTCAGGAACAGTAGAATTACCCGGAATACATTAGTTTATGACTTTCGATGAAACACCTTAATATTGAATTTCAATTAAATAACTTTAAAAACGGAAAGTTTCATACTAACTTTGCATCCCCGTTATATCCCCTTAAGGGATGATTTTTGAGAAAAATATTTTACTCGTGTTTCATGCCTTTTAGTAAAGAACCTTCATGCTGAATTTCATTCGACTAACTTCAAAAATGGCAAAGTGTCATGCTTACTTTGCACCCCTATTTTACCCCCTTAAGGGCTGATTTTTGATTAAAATATTTTACTCGTGTTTCATACCTTTCAGTAAAGAACCTTCATCCTGAATTTCATTCGAATAACTTCAAAAACAACAAAGTTTCATACTAACTTTGCAACCCGTTTTTCCTCCTAAGGAGATGTATTTCCAAAAATCCTTTCTTAGTGCTCCCCTACGTTATAAAAGGAACCCCTGTGCAAAATTTCAAGTTCCTAACCCTTATAGTTTAGGCCCTGCGTTGATATGTCAGTCAGTCAGTCAGCTTCTCCTTTTTTTTTAGGATGGATTACTATGGATAGTTTGGATAGGTATAATGCTGTCGTATAATGATGATATTTGACTTTGGATTTTAATTTTCTTATGTCACTTATTATTTTATTTTATTTTTGCTATTTGCTATATGTTTGCAGGCAAACTCATGCCTTGAGTTCATTCAAATGACGATAACTTTTTTTTAATGAACCGATTTTGATGAAACAACCTTTAAATGTTAAACTGAGTTAAAACAAAGCAATTGGTGAAAGTTTGAAGTAAATCGGTTCAGTATTTTCGGAGATAATCGTGATCATACATACAGACAGACAGACAGACAGACAGACAGACAGACAGACAGACAGACAGACAAGAAATTCTAAAATTTTTTTTTGCTTTCTATTATTCTTTTTAAGTGTCCCTCTATCCATTTCAGTCAAAAATTCGAAATGTACAGACAAAATAATTTTACTGTTTTATTATATGTATAGATAGATGACTTAAATATGTATACTACTTACTATAATGCAGAAGCTAAATATATAAAAAAATAGTGACAAATCACACAGATAGAGCTCGCTCAATTGTTAGTTGTAAACTTGTGTTGTGGGCTACTAACTTAACGATACTATATTTTATAATAGATACATTATACAAACATCCAAGCTCCAGGCCAAACTGAAAAAGATCGCTTTCCATCTTTAATAGATTAGATTTCTAAATCTTTAGGCTTGAATCATCTGATTGTCTTATTATTAAAGATCATTCCGTGCTTCAGAAGGCACATTAAGCTGTTGTTCCACACCACACATTAATATTTCTTTTTACATTCAGGAACTTAATTCACTATTCAATCAATCAATCATTTATTTGTCAAACATAGGAACAATAATACAGATGTTACTATATAATAGTTCGCTATGTCTTGCTATATATAGCATACAAATATTTAAAGTAGGTACATGCATGTGGCTTACATTGGAGTAGGAGTAGGACCTATCAAAATCATGTATCTCGACTCGAGATACGAGTATATGGTGCAGTGATAGGATACTCATAGTCGTGAACTTTGCTCTAGCCATACGCTTAGCCTCCATATTCCTTTGTATCGTTCTGATTTTATGTCAAATTCTATTACTCTCCAAGTTTCACGACTCTGGAATGCCTTGCCCGATGACATCAAAAGTATCATGCTTATGTTCCTATTTAAGAAAAAGGTTCTCGCTCTCTTTTTGGTAAATTCCATATAGCAGAATTAGAAACTCACTCTCTGGTTTAATATTTATTTGAGTATTTAAGTTTATGTGTATGTATCAAATCGACATATTTATTAAATATTTTTAATAGTCTTTATGCGCCTATTGCAATACTTATTTCTGTTTATCACGAAGGTTGACTGGTAGAGAATGCTTTAGCATTAAGTTCGCCCTTTGTACCATTGTGGTTAAGAAGTATTTTTTTTTTATTTATTTAAAAATCTTTATTTACCACTATTTGTGGTCAATAAATATTTTTAAATAAAATAAAATAAAATACTTCTTAACCTATTGGTGAATTTTCTTTTAATATAAATCCTTGGGCCATAACGTTCACAGAGCAAAAATCCACATATTTATGCCAGAACATCTCGTACCCTCCTTCAACAGTCAGATAAAAACATGCTAACAAGATGATTGTATGTTTGTTTACATTTAAGTCTTGAATATTCAGTCGTACAATTGAAGACCATCGATCACTTAATACTACGTAATTACCCGACTTTGCATAATGGAGTATAATTATGATTTACGAACTCATTACGCATTCATTGCGGTTTAATACGTGATACAAGCTCAAGCGGAAACCGATAGGATGTAAAAAATAAATGTATTTATTACTTACGACAATTTATTTAATAATTGAATGAATATACTAATACAGTACAAACATTCAAATCCTTAGGCTTATAATAAAATTCTGAAAAAATGGAAACGCTAGAATGGATTTCTCATTTCAGATAATAAATAAGTTCGGCGTTACTTTGCGGAAGTCAAAGCTACATTTCATCATCATCATCATATCAGCCGCAAGAAGTCCACTGCTGGACATAGGCCTCCCCCAGGATTTCCAATACGACCGGTTGGAAGCGGCCTGCAACCAGCGTCTTCCTGCGACCTTAGGTCATCCGACCATCTGGTCGGTGGATGTCCGACGCTGTGCTTGCCGATGTGTGGTCGTCATTCGAGAAACCTTCTGCTTCATCGATTATTGGTCTACGCGTTATGTAAAAAGAGATATATGTACCAAAATTTGTATAAAAAAATCTTTCAGTAGAGTTAAGATGTCCATATGACCTGACGAAGATGCAAATAGCACAAAAATGTGACGTGCAATTTTTTGTTTATTTCTATCTACCATTCATCCGATATTTATATTAAAATTATGTATGATGAAACAACAGCAAGCTACAGTGCAAAACAAGGAAGTTTATTAATTGACTCATTCTACACCACGACTACTTGAATTATCGACTCTGAATAAGAACGAGTCAAATAAAGAGTTGAAACCACAGCCAAGAAAGAACATCGTTAACTTTTGTTCCGAAACAAAAATCTATATAAGGACGCGATCCGAATTCAAATCAGACACCCGCTTGGTTTATTACGTCGATATGTAAATTTTGTACAGCGTCACTACCCTTATAAAGACCCTGTTTGAATTGAAAATTTAGTTGAACGAGCGAGAGTAAGCGCCGTTTTGCCAGTGCCGCCACGTCTTTCAGCCAACTCACTGCTTTCCAACGTTTTCACTGCTAAAAAAGTTAAAATTCCATTCCAAATTCCGTGAAAAATACATTCGCGCTCCCGACTGTTGTTCAAAATGACACTGACAGTTTTTGAAATGGCAAAAAGCGCGCGAATCTTACTAGCATTTTTAAATCACGAACTGAAAACGATAATCTGTGACGAGTGACGTGTCACGTGGTATTTCGACCTGTCAAAATGTGACAGAGATAGAAGATAGGAGGGGAGCGATCGCGTGCACGTACGATCGTAAGTAAACAAAAATATTACTTTTCAGATAAGCGCATTGCTTTGATGTCGTAACTTTTTTAATTCGGTATGGAATTTTAATAAAAGGAGGTATGTTCGGTAGTGTGGATGACCTCATCAAGGTTCTGGAATGGCATGCGGTATGCGTCATGGTACGTGACGCCGGGTGCTTTGTCCCAGTTTTAGTCGGGCGCCTACGTCTAGCATAGCTGCGACTCTCCGAACATGACTTTCGCAATCCAAAACTATTTCATAATTGTCAACCTACTATATGTAGGTACAAATGCGCATAAGGACAAGTATTTGCATATGTTTAGAGGTAATTATCGATATGAAGTTCCCTTCTACTTTAATGTTTATTTAAAGGTGTTTAATAATAAGCAATTAAAAGTTTGATATGTTATTGTGACATCTTTTGAAATAATGTATTGACAAAGGTATTGATGAGAACTTTCACAAGCCTTGTCCAGAATTTGACAGGTATATGCATTCGAGTGCTTTATTTTATTCCATTTTGTGCAAAATTCTGCAATCTATACTAATTAACCTCCTACTTCAAATTTATGTAGGTAAGAGCCCGATGGCCCAGGAGGAACTAGCATTATTAGCGTTTACGAATGTTAAGCAACCCCGGGCTCGGTCTACACTTGGTAGGAGACCGCAAGTGACATAACAATGTCTCGAGCTCCTCTGTGCTTCAGAAGGCACGTTAAGCCGTTGGTCCTAGCTGTCATAGCCGTGTGGTACCCGGCAGAGTAGAATAGGACCACTCCAAGTCTTCCCGTGGATGTCGTAGAAGGCGACTTAGGAAATACAAGCTAAACAAAGCTTACCATCTAAGAGACCTCTCCAACCCGTCTGGCTAGCGTGGAGAGTGTAGGCACAGTCCCCTGGCTGCTCTGGCCAAGTATGGCCCTAGTAGTACAGAGAGGGTCGTGCTCCTGTAGTGGAGACTAAAAAGGACCTGATGATGATGATATATTAAAAAAATATAAGAAATAAAATGTTGACGTTCAAAAAAAGATACATGTATCCAATTGAGAATAAAAATCTTAGGTTTTTAATTTTTTATTTTATTATTTGATTCACATTTTCGTATTTCGCAAATAAGTACAGCATGGTATAACACCTCCATCTAATAGTTTCCGTATGTAGTTTAAAAACACGAGTATCGACCCTTTTAACCCCGCATACGTTATTTTACAGTGCGTTATAAAGTCAGACAACCACCAATAAATAACAGTGATGATTTGCAACAATAAAGAAATCATAAATTAAATCTCAATTATACCGAGTTCCCCCTCCACCGTCATTAGCAACCCTTCAGAGGGCTGAGTCGGCTTCCCTTGAAATTAACTAGAATTTTAACTACTCAAAGGCTATTAAAATTTCATAAAATTACATCTCTAGGATTGCTGGTCAGCTGAAAACTGTCTAACGACTGTAATAAACTGGAAGAAGAGTAATATCTACAGCGTGTTACCTAAATGCGAAATTTAAAATGTTTATTTTTTGTCCATTACTTATTATTCATTTTTAATTCAAGTCTCTGTTTATGTAGGTAGGTAAAAAAATATATATTTCTTGTTTACTAGTTTTTAAATTAAGTATGAGCACTATTCATGTTTTCCTTTTTGTTGAGAATGGAATTTGTATTATGTAGCAACATAGCATAAAACTAGATATAGAATCTTGCATTATTGCCTTACAAACCTCCGTGGTTTTTATTGTAATGCATAATATGTGTATTTGTATATCTAATTTAAATGGTAATAAAGAATTTAAAAAAAATCAGCTTCAGGTTGATTTATAGGGTTCCGTAGCAAAATGGCAAAAACCGAACCCTTATGGATTCATCATGTCTGTCCGTATGTCACAGCCAGCCAGCTTTTTTCCGAAACTATTAGCACTTTACTGTTCATCATCATCATCATTTCGAGTAGGTGTTACGGTCAATCGACCATGCACACCCTGGTGTCAGAGTTCTTCGAAACCGCCTCTCGGCCTCTGACGTGGTTCATTTAACGACTACCAGATGGAATCATCTTTATTATCAGACAATCAGGTGATTCAAGCCTGCAATGTCCTAACCAAACTGGAAACAACTAAACAAAGTATGCTTCCGGTGGAAATCGAATCCACGACCTCCGGGTCAACAGGCAAACGTCTGAACCACTGGACCACGGAGGCTGTTTCTGCTGAAACTTGGTAAGTAGATGTATTCTGTAAACCGCATTAAGATTTTCGCAAAAATTGATTGTTAAGTGACGGTTAATGTTTTATCGATCAAGATACATACATACGTACAATATTATTACCCTTATGGGGTAGACAGAGCCGTGAACGGTCACAAAATCCAAAGACCACTTTATGTGTAGGTGGGCGTAAAGGTTAAAAATATAATGAAAATATTGATGAGTTGTTTTCACTATCCAGATTTTCTTTCATTCCTTCGGCTAGCTTCTACGGACTGCACGTGAACAGAAGGAGCTATACATTCACGTTTTTTATTTTCTCCCAGACTATCATGGAATGCCAAGCATGGTAGGCCAAGATAACTAGGTAAGTATTCATCATCATCAGGTCCTTTTTAGTCTCCACTACAGGAGCACGACCCTCTCTGTACTACTAGGGCCATACTTGGCCAGAGTAAGTAAGTATTAAATAAATTATAATATTAATTTGTTATTACGTACTACCTATATTAATAGCTCAAACCATTTAATTATTTTAATCTCGTCACTCTTTGCATCTTTGTATTTCGCTGCTGAAATCTATGTATAATATATTCGTACCATATCGTAAACAAGGCCGTACCGCCGCACTTTTTATGTCGTTCATTTTTTTAAAGAATTTCCAAATTGATATTTTCCTTGCGTCTATGCTGGTCCAGGTCGGTGTCGAAAAAAAAAGAATATACTGCTGCTTCTGATCCCGTGCAGATCGTAAAAGCCGATCGTGAGAATGGGCGAAAATCTGAGGTAGCCCAGCCACCCCATCTCTATTTTTATACTGTTTTCCACATCACCAACCTGCTAAAAGTGGCCTAGGTCTTACATACCTGAGTTCTGTCACCCCGCATGTGTAAAAGACGTAATAGAATAAGATAAAATGTATCCCGGATCAAATTGCTTCCATATTATAAAGCAACAACAACCACCCTGCTCCACAAGAAATGCGCCACAAATATAACAAGATCGCTAAAATGTTTGGCCAGCAAGTGAGCGTTATCAAACTATTTTGTTAGGGCCCGCCTGCGGCTTTGAAAAAACACCGATCCAGGCCACGTGTTGTAAATTATCAATATCCCATGATAAAACAAACGGCCGCTGTTTGTGTTTGTCGGTTTGTTTTTAAACAAAACTGCGGCTGTGGCAGCGGCTGTTTGGCGCTGAAAATACGCGCGAATTTGAGGTTAGGACTCAAACAATACGAGGAACTGTTTTTGTGGAATATTTGAAGATTTGTTAAATAAACCAGTTCCTATTCTATGTAAATCTTTTTTTTTAATTAAAATACGTAACAACACCTACTTACATGCAAAATCAGCTACTGGCTGATGGGCCGCGCGTCTCGATCCACATTCGTTCTGAGGAAGACCTTCGGATGAGCTCTAAACATGTCGGCTAGTAGCTGGCCAGTTACATTTTAATATTTTTTAAATGTTTCGAATAAATATTTAATAGAGATTGCTTTAAACATTTATTGTCATATTTGATTTCACAACAGTGGCTTACATTAGTAATTTTACTTATAGTATAGCTAAGTTTGGTAACGCAAGTATAGAACCAGATAAAACGGTAAGACAATCTTATAAAAAAACAAAAAAAAACTAAAGAGCTCCTTGTAACTAAAGAGCCTAGCTCTTTAGTTACAAGGAGCTCTTTAGCTCTTCTCTGTGGAGTAACCAGAGATCTCCATTCTTCCCTATTTAAGGCTTATCTTTTTACTTCCGCGTAAGTTTAATTATTAAGAACTTTAAAAATGACATCTGTTGAGATATTCCTAACATAGCATTTTTTTCTATTACACACTACACAGGTTCACCCCACACCCTGCGACACATGCATTATAATGCAAATTCCAATTTAAAACCACTTGTTATCTACTTAGCGCCGAAAAATACCTACCATTCCCCCAAATTAGCCCGCGGCTGCCTGCTTGCCGTGAATAATCGAACCAATTGACAAACGAACCACTGGCCTGTCAAATTTTAGTTTTCAGAGTAACAAAAGAGATTACCATTATAAGTAACCACGTGATCAAGCGAGACTGAACTGTACGGCGATGCAATAAGAGTTGTTGTGACGGTAAAGGTAAAAGTTTTGCCGTAGGTGCGTAATAGGGGTCTTGTTATGGTAATGCGGCCCTGAGGCGGTCAGCATAGGGGACGGGGGATGCATCTGCAGCTAAGATATTGAGGCATCGATTAGTAGCCTTTATGGACAAGTGCGCTAGGAAAAACTCGATTATTCTGTTTGTAATTGCGACAAAAAAGTTTTTTTTGTCGTGATAACGTCTTATAAATCCATGAACGCCGGATGCACGCGCGAAAAAGAGTCACGTTCCGTGTGCAAGCGAGAGCGCGGAACAAGCAGGTTCGGCTTGTGACGCATCTATCTCTCTTCCACCGTTATCACGTAAAATTATCGACCGTAAATCGACTTTACAGACAAACATTTTTTTTAATCTATACTTATTAATATTATAAAGCTGAAGAGTTTGTTTTTTTGTTTGTTTGAACGAGCTAATCTCAGGAACTACTGGTTCAAATTGGAAAATTCTTTTTGTGTTGGATAGTCCATTTATTGAGGAAGGCTTTAGACTATAAAACATCACGCTGCGATCAATAGGAGCGAAACATCAATAAAAAAAAATTTGAAAACGGAGAAAAATTATTCATCTATACTAATTAATCATAATAACAGAAATTGCCACGGACGAAGTCGCGGACAGTAATATTAATATTATAAATGCGAAAGTGAGTTTGTATGTTTGTTACGCTTGCACGCCGATCATCATGAAATTTTGCATACAAGTTCTCTGGAGTACGGAGAAGGACATAGGCTACCTTTTATCCCCTATTATATAGGATCAACATTTACGCGGGCGAAGCCGCGGGCGAAAGCTAGTGTATATATACTAGGTGTTGCCCGCGGCCCCGCCCACGTTTCGTCGATCCCTCAGGAACAGTAGAATTTTCCGGAATGGAACCTAAAGCATACCAAATTTCATCCAAATTGGTTTAATGGTCGAAGCGAAAATATAAGAAGTACCTATGTACGGTAACAAAATGATAGCAAAAAGAAATTTGCGGAGACAAATAATATTCTTATACATAAAACAAAGTTGGGTTAGTTCTACAACATTAAGAAAAAAAAAAATTTACCACTTATAACTCAAGGATGGCTGGACAGATGTTGATGAATTTTGAAGGTAGTTGACATGCTACATTAACAAAGGCTACTAACCCGACTACCTAAAAAAGAGGCGGTACGAAGGTCGCGTCAGCTAGTTAGAAAATAAATGTAGAAAAACATAAATACTTATGTCGATAAATAAATATTAACACCCAAACGTAGTACAAACGGGTACAAATAGCCATTTGGCATTTCTCGTGCTTTTAGTTTAAAACACCTTAGCAACATTGTCAGTCAATCAAACATAAGGTCAAGGTCAAAAAAAATTCTAAATAGTTGAAAATTTGCACACAATTGGAAGATCATCACACTTTGACATATCCTTGGTATTGTAGGTAGTAGGTAAGAAAATTAGGTAGATAGGTATATTACTTTGTGTATACAAAATAAATGTGTACAATTATATAAAAAAACAACCTACCTACCTAATTTTCTTAGCTACTTAATTTTCATTAAACCAGTAACTACTTTAAGTTTGATTGTTTTGTGGGCTTCTACTGAGGTTTAATAAGATTTTCAGGTCTATCAAATAAGTCATCATCATCACCTGAACCTATTTCCCATATATTTCATGGTTAGCCCTGTTAGACCTGTTCCGGTAGCCGAGGCGCAAGTCTGCCGTCGTCATATCCTTGCACCCCAAGCAGGTCGTCGGCGAGCGGCCGAGTCGTCTTTTTGGTTCTATAACTGTTTCTAGCTTTCGCCTGCGGCTCCGCCCGCGTCAATGTCGATCCCTCGGAAACAGTACCATAAGATGTACTCTATTGTCTTGTCCATACCCCAGATAACGTGTATGCAAAATTTCATGATAATCGGTTCAGTAGTTATAACGTGAAAGCGTAACAAACAAACTAACTCACTTTCGCATTTATCATATTAGTAAGGATAATGGTTCTCTTCATATATTCTTCGTTAGTCCTAATGAGATGTCCATAAGCGTAACCTATTTTCTCTGAGTTTGCCAGTTATATTTGCCATTCTGAAAGTCTTTCTAATATGTGCGTTCTAGGCACTATCTTTCATTTTTTTTTTCTATTCTTCCATTCTTTCAGGGTTTTAGTTCCAAACTGAAAAACATTTTCATTTCAATGACGTGAAGTGGTTGTTCGTCTGCTGATCCTTACAGTACTCAGTATACACCGCGTAAAGTGACCCTCGACGTTCCCTTAACGAGGTGACCCAGCCCATCAATATGAACAACTTTCCCTATGGGAACAAAGCTCAGAAAAAAGTACATTCCCGTACAAACTGGCCGGGAAGCAGAGCCCTTTTGTATGGAAATGCCAAATTTTTTTTGAGTTCCCAATTTTAGTCCCATGGGAAAAGTTGTTCATATTGATGGTCTGAATCACCCTTTTAAGGGAACGTCGATCATTTACACGCTGTATAAGAGTTTACACTAGTTACATAATACACGATGATTTAAAATCCAAACCTTAAAAGATGAAAAATGCAAAAGATTAGCACCTCCCATACAAATTCACCGATTATCTGGTCAAATTGCTATGGAAAATCATTTTTTTTTCTTTATTTTTTTTTACAATTACATAATCAATTAGTGATGCTAATTGATGCTGAGATATGAATATTGTCACGGAGTTCCTGCCTTTATGAGCAACTTTTGTTTTTTGTTGGCCGAGACTTCGTCCGCATAATATAGCCTACGTGTACATTTTGCCCTCTTCGCACCATTAAAATTAAACCCTTTATAACAATTGCAACAGCTTTCACACTTAACTTAACCCACTCACTTCGAGAGTTTCAAAACCACTCGAAACAATAGTCTCTTGAGCTGGAAACAGCTAGGTGGGTATCGGTAGCCCGCGGGCGCTCCTGGTGCACTGGACGCGAATCGAGTAGCCGAATCGAGTTATTAACAAAACGATGGTTCCATTCGGCTTCGGGCGATGTACGATTGTCTAAATTTAATATTCGGTAGTAGTAATTTAGAATAAAATCGTACCTCTCTATCCTTGTTCCGCGCTCTCGCTTGCATTTGGAACGTGACACTTTTTGGTGAGTGAAGCCAGCGTTTATCGATTAAGACGTTATCGTCAAACGTCAGAAAAACAATTTTCAAAAACAATAAAAAAACTCTCCGCGCAGAATCGTACCTGATGCAACGCTGGCAATACAGCGGGGAAATGCTGCCAGCGTCATGGGCACATTTGCATCAGGTACGATTCGCGGCGGACTGTTTGACTGACGTCCTCGACGTCGAAATTGTTTATTTTAATTTTAATTGTAATTTGATTATTGTAAATTGTAATAATTTAAAAATAAATAAAAATTACGTTTTAAAAAAAAAAAAAAAAAAAAACAATATTTTATATAATTCTGAAAATACACTTATGAGTAATAATAAGAGAAAGCAATGTCAACTTTGTTTCCTATTCTTCTTTCTATCTTCACACGCGAAAAGTAAAGGAGTTCGAAGGAATTTAACATGGAAATTAACTGGCATAATTTTTGATAACCGTTTTCACCTGTTCGTTGCAAAGACGATGATGCAATGATGTAAATACCCAATTATATGAAAACATAGAAGTAGATTTTTTTTTTTTAATCTATGTATGAAAATGATGGATATTTCTGTATTCTATAGTAGTTGTAATAGAACCGACTAAAAAAAGCTATCCCTAATGTACTAGGTACACAAGAGTGAGTGACATACTCGCTCTCAATCATCATAATAACCAGCTAATAAGAGGCCCTGTGAGAATATTAACAAATATGGCGTATCATTTTCGTCAAGCGAGAGGCGTTAGGGTAAAGGTCCCGGTAATCGCCCTGGTGTTAGTGACAAAGCAGCCACGGGGAGCCTGTGGACGCCAATAAAATGGTACAAAGGCACCCTGCTGCGACCCTGCGCTTCGATCCTGTTCTTTATGGTATTAGGTACTTAATCTCGCCTAGGCAAGGGTGTCGGCTTTATTACTTTTTACTGATACTCATTCACGAATGTTCTTAATCGTGTAATGCAATTGAGTAATTTGCTGAAATTAATCATATTCTTATTAGGATTGATAGTATTTACCTGATCAATTACTTATACGGTCTAAGATTTGTTTCAAAAGGTAATGTTGCTTAGCCCGATATCCATAACTGTCAATCCATATCTCTTGAATATAACAATTATTTACGTAGACGATCTGCAATGAGGTATTAACAATCAGATGATAGTTTTTTAGGGTTGGCTCCTCGTTTTTATAGTTCCATACCTCAAAGGATAAAAAGAAACCCATTTAGGATCACTTGGGAACCCGTTATGTCCATCAGTTTATCAAGACACTTTGTCTCAGAGATGTGTGGGTGTATCTAGTTGAAATCAATATCACATTATAAGGTTTGCGGTGTCTCAAAGCTGTAAAAAAATCAAGTTTAATATATGCAGTCATAAGTTACGGCTGTTGAATGGCCGGATAATTGAGGTGAGATGGGAGACAAATGCCTAATTCAATATTTAGTAAAAAAAAAAAAAAAAAAAATTTGTAAATACCCTGAAACCCGCAAGGGAATCAAAATCTGTAGGATGTATCACTAACAGGTTCTGGAATAATACAATTTGACACGAAGCAAGGTTAAGGACACGTAAGAAATAAACAAAAACTGTTTGTTTGTAACTATGTTGCATATAAAGTATATGTATAGCATATTTGCTTTTTATATGAACCACGTGCGCGAATACTGACTCGCAGTTGACCGGATTTTTCTATCATTGTAACATTATTTTTATTATTTCGTGTAGGTGACACGGTCAATCGACCATGCACACCCTGGTGTCAGAGTTCTTCGGAACCGCCTCTCGGCCTCTGACGTGGTTCTTTTAAATACTACAAAGGCAGCCGGGACTAACGAACGTGCCTTAAGAAGCACGAAATCATCTTTATTATCAGACAATGAGGTGATTCAAGCCTGCAATGTCCTGAGCAGACTGGAAACAACTAAACAAAGTTACTTCCCGTGGGAATCGAACTCACGACCCACGCGTCTGCAGGCAAACGCCTTAACCACTGGACCACAGAGGCAGTATCATTGTAATGATTTGAGACATATGAAAAGTAAAACTGACACGGAAAGCAAATTAATATACAAAGTGGCAATTTTTTTTGGCCACAACGGAATTCTTAAAATATATATCTTTCTTTTTAATACTTAAAACACTTACCAAAATATACGATTAGTAATTAAAAAAATACGCGTCGTAAACCCCGTCAATGGTGCATTACACACGACTCATAAACCAAAATTAAAAGTTTTCGATACATTGCGTCCTCACAATCGCTTCTGTCCAACTAAATACTCCGTATTAAGGTGTCGTTAGTCAAATGACGACGCTTTTAGACAAATCACGCCTTTAGTTCCCTCTTTTATCACAACCCTAAATAAACCTTAAATATTTTTCTATAGGTGCTTTTATTGAATGAAATGGGAAAATTATTAAGAACTATAAACAGTAAGTGACGATAAAAAATCTTTATGAATGGGGATGGCGTGTGACTCTGTTGCTCTATATAAAATAGTTACGGCTATTTTGCCAATTGTTTTATGTCCCTTTATAACATTAAAAATTTACGGTTTTTTATTCTTTTATGGAATTTTTTGAAAAAAATGTTTTATATTATATGAAAATAACAGCATTTTACCTATTTGACTGGATAGTGTTTGCTCTACCGGAAAGTACTAAAAATAAAAATAAATATAAGTTTCATCCTCTAAGTAATACTAATACTAACATAAATGATACTTCTTAGTAATACTAACATAAATGGCTCTTTGTTATCTGAAAAATAAACAATATTATTATTATATTATTATCATCTAGAAAAGGTATCTTTCTAGAAATGTACAGTGACGCGAGTGAAGCCCCAGACGAAGGCTAGTACAGTAATAATGTTCATTGGAATTCATCATAATTTCCATTCATTTCATTGATTGCATTCTTAACATTTAGAAGGCACATTTAATATGTATTACATAACTTAAATGACATTCATTGTGATAAACGGATTTCCTTCATTATTGTACAATTGTACAAGTTTCAATTATGAAACAGACGCATATTCAGCATATAAATAACTCAATAGCATTCATATGACGTTACATAAAATATAAGAACACGTACATGCAATCCAAATAAAAGGTACCTAACAAACGTGCCTACGTAATAAGTACCACGAATTCTATGTACAATATAACTATTATTAATCAATATGTTGTTTCTGGGCTTTCTTAGGCGCTTATTAGCACGCATGTAGTTACATTAATTACTGACACAAAGCGTATTCCCGTAACCAACTTTCCAAATCTGCAACAGAACAAAACGAATCGTATCGGACAAAAGATCTGCGAGTCTCGTCACCCTGCAGTAATTCATAAAATAATAGTCCATCATCAAAAGGGACGCTTAACAAATGATACGAAGCGCTATTGTTAAAGCTTTTGTTATTTTGCTCGCAACATAACTACAACTTACAAAGATTATAACTTTGATCACTAACGCAAACAAATTGTTAACTTATTACGTAGGTGCTGAAGTTGAAAGTCAGTTTTGAGTTGACATTGTTTTATTTTCACATGATATGTAATATGGCCGGCTAATAACTGGCGTGTGTGATTATTATTTTATTGCTTGAATGCTACGCAAATGTTTGGGTTGGTGTACAATTGTTTTGCATCGATTTCATTTCATTTTCTTTATAATGATATACAGCGTGATTTGGAACCTCGTAGCTATATTAAAATCTGGGAATGAGAATTCCTAATGGAAAAGAGAATAGCAGGAAAAGAAGGTAAGGTGAACATAACGAAAAAAAAATTGACCTTCCATAGAAATTCGTCTGCTGATCGATGACTTTGTATGAGAAACCTATTTTTTTTTCAATCACCTTTTATTTCTTGCGAATCTGTATTCCGTTAGGGATTCTGATTTCGAGATTCCAATATAGCTAGGAGGTTCAAAATCACGTTGCATTTGTACGTGGTCGCCGAAGCGGTTTCAAAGACCTATAATCAGTTACAGAGTTGGATGTCATTTACCTGACCTAAAGTCCTTTCTGGAGCCCAATAATGGGTCGTATGCCTTACACGCTATGACTACAAACAAAAGAAAACTAGAGATTGGATAGTATGTGGTAGTTTCAGGATTATTTTTCAATACCAAGTTTCATTTAAGTTTGTTCAGTTGTTGAAACGTGAAATGTTACACACTGACAGACTTACCATTCATTTATGTATTGATAAGTGATATAATTTTAAAATTTAAGTATACGTTCGTATTTCAGTTCGAAACAAACACTAAAGTTTTGAATACCAGGTGTCCATTTGCGGGCCTCAGACTACCTCCAAATCAAATTTCATGGCAATTGGTTCAATAGTTGAAGCGGGAAGTAGTAACAGAGAGACAGTGTAATTTTAAGTACTTCATATTTTAAAAAATCTCTTTAAATGTATCACGAATGTACTCGTAAAATAACAATTTGATTATTTTAATGATGCAAAACAATAAAAGTTAATCGTCTAATATCACATTAATTATTTCAAGTCCACACTTGCCCGCTACGCCCACCATAAAACATTCTCTCAAATGGCCTCGGTAATGTTTCAGAAGACCATTTCTTCGATGGCAATCGCCACGTGGCCACGTGACTACTGGTGGCTCCCGGGCGCTCCCGGGCTCCCAGGCCGGCACGTGTACTTCATTATTTTCGCGCCCAAATGTCCCGACATCGCTTTGTTAGGAGATTAGGCGTGAGTAGGGTAGAGGGTACTGTGATCGAACATCATTTTAAAAATATTTACTAGAATTAAATATTTTAATATTAAATTAAATCTGTATAATTTAATTAATTATCAAATATTATTTAGATCTTACGGTTGGTTACCTATCATAAACAAGAATAGGTTATGTACGAATTATAAAACACCAAAAACGTTTCGTAATTTTTTTATTTTCTATAGTTTCATTTGACCGAAAATTCATTTGCCATATTGTTGAAATTCCGATTTTTGATTGTTATATTTTTAAAAGCTATATGTTTTGTATTGCAACCCAACGTTAATCCGCAGATACTATTGCTATATGTTTTATTTAACAAAAAAAATGATTTCCATATTATTAAAAGACAGCATTTCAAATGATAAAAAAATGTAAAGAAATTTCAAAATTAATTTAATAAAATAAAATTAAATTTATTCTGCATACCAGCTAGTTATCTTTATTAACTTATGTGAATTAATTTTAAAATTGTTATATTTTAATTTTGCATGTTCAAAATTATTATTAATTAAATTAAATGTTATTTATATTTCAATAATTAGATAAAAAGGTAGGTGTTTTATTTTCAAAAGGAAACCTAACAAACCTAAGTTATTTTCCACGACAAAGTTGTTTTTGGGTCTTTATTATTTTCGCTCTAAGCTTGAGTGATGTTTTGGTCACAAGATAACCTAACCTACCCATCTTGGACAAGTTGTTTTGTTGTGGCGGGGGCTTCGCCCCGAGCCCCCTTATTAATATACCCGTACTATTTTTATTTGGTACAATTCTTTTTATTTTCTTCTAAACTTTTCCAATCTGTCGTCAGTAAGTAAGTAGTTATTGAAAATCTGTGTAAATAATAATATGGAAAATTTACTTCTATCGCTAATACTTCTAGAAAATGAAATTATTCTTACCAAAACATCTATCAAAATAAAATTACTTGTTTTGATTTTCCGTCGACAGTTGTTCTAGAAGAAGAAAAATATGTTTATTAAGTTTATCGAAGCAGAAAATATGGTATAGGAGCCATTTGGCATTTAAAACTTCGTTGTACCGTTTTCGAACAAATGAAATTCGATAAGAAAAAAATCGTGTGTATGATAGGTTACCCTTACGGTTACCATATTAATCCGTGATGACAGAATCCGGGATGTCATTTCCTCAACAAGTTATGTAATTGGTTATGTATCAGATGTCACAAATCAATAAAATTGACTGAATATTTTGCCAAAATGATCGATTTGCTATATAACTACAATAAAAAAAATTTTAAACACAGCTTTATGGACAAAACAAAAAAGTCAGTAGTCTTTATTTTCATCGACATACATTATGGTAAATAAGTAAATTATTTTAATGAATATTATAAAGCAGTCACAATAAAAAAAAACTAATTTCAACATTACTGCTGCGTTCGTTTACTAGTACACTTACCCTATCATCCACCAAGTTCCCGTATCAATGGCGGGTTTGTTTTATTCCGCTTTTTCGCCCCTTATTAATACCCCAATACAAAAATATTGAAACGCAGTGCTGTGGGCGTCGCACCAGGGATATTTATTATTTTTGTCACCATTGTACGGGGCTTAGAGCTAGTATTTAGATGAAATTGGGGATAACGACTAATCTCGCCTTTCGCGCTTTGTGGTAAGTATCGATTTTTGGACATGTGTGAAATAATGGCGAATGGTGTTTTTTTTTTTTGTAATATCAAGAACGTTCTACATTATAAAGCAAAGTGTATGAAACTATAATAGAGGTAGGTAAGCAACCACTTTCTCAAATTCAATAATGCCTGTCTGACCTGCCATAGTTATTTTTATAAAATTACAAATTTAAATTTGATTTTATAGATATAAAAAAATCAAGGCTAAAAGGAAAAATAAAGATTGTCACAGCTAATTTCCCAAATTCTAAGTTAATATAAATATTTCTGTAGCCACATATTTCAATATATATATTGAGTGAAGCATGAAAATATCACAATTACCAAGGCTGAGACAAAAACTAATCTTAAAGCAGTCGTATTCTGGCTACCACTCTGAAACGACATGAAATACGATATAACGAAGATTCAACTAACTTTATCATCTAGACATAGTTTTGGCAAGTCCCACGGTCACGTAGAACATTAGCACTATATCTGATAGCTGGCAGCTGGCGGCAGACCCTTTAGATTATCTGATGGACGCTACGTCTTAAGTTTGTACTACAACGATCTTGAAATACAATAAAACAGACAGTCAACTGATTAAGTCTCCTAGTCACACATCGTTTTAGGACGTCTCACGGTCAATTAGTATATTAGGGTTATATCGCGATAGCTGACAGCTCGCAGCAGACCTTTTAGACTATCTGATGGACGCTGCGTCTAAAGTTTGTACAACAACTATCTTGAAATACAATAAAACAGACAGTCATCTGATTAAGTCCCCTAGACATAAATAGTTTTAACAAGTCTCACGGTCACCTAGTACATAAGCACTATATCTAATAACTGACAGCTCGCAGACCTTTTTGATTAAGATTAGCTCCACCTTTAGACTATCTGATGGACGCTACGTCTAAAGTTTGTATTACAATAATCTTGAAATACAATACAACAGACAGTCAACTAATTAAGTCCCCTAGACATAAATCGTTTTAACAAGTCTCACGGTCACCTGGTACATTAGCACAATATCTAATAACTGACAGCTCGCAGACCTTTTTGATTAAGATTAGCTCCACCTTTAGACTATCTGATGGACGCTACGTCTAAAGTTTGTACTACAACGATCTTGAAATACAATAAAAAAGGCAGTCAACTGATTAAGTCCCGTAGACATACTTCGTTTTAGCACGTCTCTGGGTCATGTAGTATATTAGCACTATATCTGTAATAGCTGACAGCTCGCAGACTCTTCATATTATCTAATTGACGCCGCCAATAAAGTTATACTTCAACTACCTTGTAGATAACTTTAACTGATTTCCTCGAGACATAGTTTTGGTAAGTCATGTTCACGTAGTATATTAGCACGATATTTGATGTAAGCAGGTCACAGACCCTTCAGGTAAAGATTATCTCCACCTTCAGACTATCTGATGCGCGCTTTATCTCAAGTTTGTGCTCCCATGATATCAAAATATTATATATCGAGCAGCTAGACAGTATTTTTTGGGATAGTTAAACAAACATCAACTCGAATCTAGAGGAAAAATAAAAAATACGAAGTCTAAAGAATCATGTCAGAAAGGAAATATAAAAAAATATGGATAGTAACTCATTACTAGTTTTATTTTGTTTTCCACCTATACACTCACCAACACCCTAAAAAAGCTTTTTGGTCTAATTTCTCTAGACCATGTGCACCTCACAAGGGAAAAGACTTCAATATTATAAACAAATGTAGTTACACAAATAGCATCATGATTTATCATTATTTGGTCTTGGGTTAGGCGTAGAAGGAGATTTAGAATAATCTTTGTCCAAGCATTTTTTTCGACAACATTTTTAATTTTTGTCCAAAGTCACGTTTGTCATAAAAACTGAGAAATTCAGCGGAGAAAAATCATTACTCCGGCGGATTGTTTTGAAAGGGCGCGCGGCCGGCGCAATCAATACGCGGCCCTGAGACGCATACTAAGCAGGTAGGGCCGCGTGCCCCTACTAGCTTTTACATTTTCCACTTCATTTTATACTACCTACTGTAATATTACATGGGCGATACATGCTTCGATACATGATACGATGCTTCGAACATAATACTAAGTAACTTGGTAAAGACAATGGGAATTTTTGATATAGTCATACATCCTTTTTACTTGCGGGGTAGCCAAGACACACAGATAAGTTGGATAATGGAGTCAAAATAGGATAATAATATAGAGTTGCTTGCCGCATCGCCGATTTTCCAGATCCATTTCCCAGTACTAAAATATTACACTTTTACATTTTATAATGAGCTCCCAAAAATAAGTAGAAAGATTAGCCTTAGAACGAAATGCGAAGGTAACTGTCAGTCTTCATTTCACGCTTCAACCATTGAAACGATTTGGCAAAAAAATGTAAAAGCTTGGGCAGAAGAAGAGTACTGGAAATTGTTCCAGTACAGTGGGTTTGACTTTTTCCAGCACTTTAATACAGAATATTGCATTAAATTTATCGATCTTCGGAGATAAAGCTATAGATAAATCATCTTAAAAGTCCATTGACGACTCATATAATAGAAAGACTATAGACCTTGTAAGCATTAATGGATCTATACCTAGATCTTTAAAAAAATCCTTTTACAGTAGAATTTTTTAATAATAATAAAGGTAAATATTATTTACATAACAGCGGTTTACAGAAACGCCATTTCGTAGAGAATAGTTTGGCATCTACTCATTTATCGTAAATTCTAAACCAATAATGATAAAAACCAGAATAATCTTAGAGCATAAATTTTATAGCCATAATAAACTACAAGTAAAATTTCGCACTCAGGATCGCATTTTGGTATTCAATTCATTCATACCCAACCTAACCTAATATTCTGGTAATATTATATATTTTTATGCGTTTGAAATGTTCTTTCAAATAAGATTTCGCCAAGTGAGTTATGTCAAATGAAATTCGCAGCATCAAGATTCTGCCAGATAGATGAAACCCATTCAAAATTCATGTTGAAAACCTATCACTAATACTAATCTACTGCGTGACTAAAGTGATATTATATAACTATTGATACAAGATAAAAATAGTGATAAACGAGGAAAAATGTTTCATTCTACCTCTATATTGACTCTTCAATCTTATTTTAACTAGGTATATAACGAGATTATCTAGACTAATATTGTAATCTAGAATTTAAAACATTTGCGTGTTTATTCGTAATGTATTAACTCAAACAATAACTGGAACTGTAACTAAAAAATAACTGAACCAATCTTAAAATATACTTCACCAATAGAAAGCTAATATAGCTAATTTTTAAATCAGTATATGAAATATATATAACATTTTTTTATTTAAGAGATCCGTTCCTTAACTGCATTAAATAAATATATACGGACAAATCACATAGATTGAGCTAGTCCAAAAGTAAGTTCGAGACTTGTGTTATGGGATACTAACTCAACGATATTATATTTTATAACAAATACATATATAGATAAACATCCAAGACCCAGGCCAATCTGATAAAGATCATTTTCCATCTTGACCTGACCGGGGATCCAACCCGGGCACCCTCGTGTCGCAGGCTGGCGCGTGTTAACCACTGCGCCATAGAGCTCGCCAAACCAAGCAATAGCATAAACCAAGGTATCAAAAATTCGCGTATATAAACGTCAACTATTGATTTCTCTGTCATCTCAACCTGTTCCCCATTGCATTCTCACCTGAGATTCTTCGGAACCCAGTCCGGGGGCAGAAGATCGGCCCCAGAGCTCGGTTAGACTGTGGGATAAAACGGAACCGGACGAAATCACGGGAGAAAGCTAGTCAGTACATCAAATTGACCATACCTTTGCTAGCAAGATAGTTCTGTGGTATGTTCTGTTGTACAAATTACAAAATGGATTATAATAACAACTATCAAACATAGGATAATAAAGTAAATTCTTTAAAAGTATGTCAGGTTTCAAAATATATTATTTCAGATTCAATGTAAGTGAACTATTTATTCCCTTCTATAAATTCTATGCAATCCATACATCAGCTCTACAAATTAAGAGGGTCCAAAATACATATATATTTGTATGTGACATATGTGTCAAGAAGTAACAAAAATAATTGCTGTCATGTGAAATTTAATATCTGATTCTTATCTTGTAAGAATTCTAAGCAATCCATATTCCAGATTTGCAAGTTAGGTTCTTCTCCAGTAGTATTGTAGCCATAATTTATAAATATTGCATTTCTACTACTTATATGCATATTCATTTATTCGCTGTAAGTACTTATTACTACACTGTAGCCGATATATGACGATGTAAAAATACTATTTAGATACGAGTAAAATTAGGTACAATACACTTAAATAAGAATAGATTACCGCTCCGGATGGCATCTGGTTCAGATGATATCCATTGCTATTCAAACAGGTATTGCCGCTAGTGTTATGGGTCCGATCCGGGGTGGTATATTTGATTTAAAAATGTATTTACCGTTACATGATATAAAAAAAAATATGATCATTGTAAGTAAAATAGGAAAAACTAAGTACATATTTCTCCTTATCCTGTACGAATTCCAAGCAATCGATACACGAGTCATGCACCGCATACTAAGCAGCCACGGTGTGGCCGTTATACTTGTACTTATAGCCTCGAGTTTCCTAATATTTCGCTTCTGCACATCTGTATCTTTACTATTTTTTTTTATGTTATAGGGCGGTAAAGGAGCAAGCGAGTCACCTGATGATAAGCGACCAGCACTGCCCATGGACAACTGCAACACCACGGTGTAACGCTCCTGTTGCCGGCCTTTCAAGGAGTTGGGGAAAGGACATGGGGGAGGAAATGGGGGAAGGATGGGCCTCCGGCTCTCTCACTCACCGAACGAAGCATAGAAGTGTTAAAGCTCCCACACAAACGTCGATTTTCTGTGAGCGTTTAATACTTCCCCAGACGAGCCGGCCCATTCATGCTACTAGCAAAAATGAATTTTGCCGGTAGCGTAGCTCTACCACAACTAAAACTAGTGAGATACATTGTACAATGTATCTCACTAGTTTTAGTACTAGATAAACTAGTGAGATACATTGTACTATGTAGGTAGTCAACACTTGTCGAAAAGGTAGACTATGTCATGACTAATCATAAGATACTTTTTATTCACCTTCAGACCCCTGACGGCTCAGTGGTACCGCAAGTGTCTTGTTCGATCCCTGGTCAGGCCATGATGGAAAACGATATTTTTCAAATTGACCTGGGTTTTGCATGTTTATTTATATATATATGTATCTATTATAAAATATAGTATCGTTAAGTTAGTATCCCATGATACAAGTTCACAACTTACTATGGGGCTAACTCAATCTGTGCGATTCGTCCCTATATATTTATTTATTCCAAAATCAGGTACGCAAACGGAGTCGCAGGTAGAAATTTGTTGTGATTTTTTTTTGGGAAATAATTTATAGAATCTAATAAAGCGAAAGAGGTTTTAATACGACATTTAGTATCAAAATATACAGAAATTTCTAAAAATATTAAGCAGAATTCATAGGAGGAGGGGACGGGTACTCGAGCACGTGGGATCTACCTGCTTAGTATGCAACCCAGTCCTTGCGTATCGATTATTTGGGACTCGTATAAGAAGAAATAGGTATATATACATGTATGTAGTAAACATTATGTATGATAATAATCACTATTAAGAAACGAGAAATGATCTTTGAAATGTTACAAAATATTGGTTGATATATTCAAAAGAATAAAAATCGGAGAATGAGAATATAATCCTCATTCTCTCCAACTCTGAATTTTGAATCTAGCTGCTTAATAAGTGGCACAAAGTTCGCATATATATAGAGTAAAATTAAATTCATTAGCGAACGTTTATGGAATGACTTAGACCACGAATCTGAACAACTTTCATTCATGGGACCAACTTCGACATCGTGAAAAAATGATCTGCTCTTACATACAAAAGTGGAATATCAACTTTGCCAAAATCTATGGAACAGCTAATTTTTTTTTGCAATTTCAGAGTTGGTCCCATAATTAAAGTTGGTCAGATTCGTAGTCCGAGTCACTCCGTAAACGTTTGCTAATGAATTCAATTTCATCCCGTATGCTTAGAATGTGAATACGAAGAAATACATTTTTTATTAGTCCACTGACAATAGGTACACCAAGAAATTATGTTTGAATTATCACAAAATTGTATTAATATAGAAGCAAATATTTAAAATCGCAGAATTCGGGTTGGGAAGGATGAGTACGCGAGCACGTGTGCATTACCTGCTTAGTATGCGGCACAAGGCTTGCGTATCGATTGCTTAGGACTCATATACTCGCACGAAGGCGTTAGTAGTCCACTGATGCTGCAACTAGAGATGACATTTACAGTATTACGAAATATGAGTAGGGATATATAAAATATTATTAAAATTTACGCGAGATATCATTTTAGTATTAAACAAAACGGTTTAACTCACGTATTCTAGTCGGAAAATATGGCTACAGTTTCAGACAGCGTCTGAAACTGTCGCCATTTTTTTCGAATAAAATACGTGAGTTAAACCGTTTTGTTTAATACTAAAAAGGGATACTTTTGTTACGAAACATTATAATACAGAAATTTGGGGAGCAGAAATCTTGCATAGTACGCAATACAGGGCTTGCATCAAATCGATTTCAATTGTTTATAACCCGTTTACAACAACGACAAATAACATTAATTAATAATGTTTTAAAATATTTGTTAATTTTGACAATATCAAAGTCTAAAAAGCATGAATGAAAATTGTAACAAGACGAATATAAAAGACATAGTTTGGATTAAGGTGGATTACATAAAATATCGAAAAGATAATAGGAACTAAACAGGCACTTCACGTGATTAACTTTACACGATTATAGAAGTGTTGTAAATCTTTATCTTGAAAAAAAATGCAGTACAAATACGTAGGGCACAGGGTGCGTACGAGAAGCAGAGCCATCGCCCTGCCTGCTTAGTATGCGACACAGTGCGCGAGTATCGATTGCGTAGAATTCGTCCAGGAAGAAAAGAAATAACTACTTAGTACACCGAATTGTATTTGTTACAGTGTCGTTGTATCTTTATAATTTTTGTTGTAAAGAGGCAAAAGTTCAGAAGCGAAATATGTTAACAAAGTTTATTTTACTAGGACCGTGTTTTGTCTATGTGCCAAATGTCAATTAAATCTAGGTTAATATCTAAGTATCGAGTCACGAGTATTAACACTCTGTGTTATAAATGCATATCACAGAGTGTACATTTACCATTGACATTACCTTGAAGGGGTGACCTAGCCAACTTTACCGATGGTACAATGCTAGTAAATCAAAAAATAAAAATCGACATTTTCACACATAACTGTTTAGCCGGACTAGGATTTAAATGAAAACATCGAAAAAAAGGAATACCTCTCATTGAATGCAATTTTCTTTAAACTTGATTTAGTAAAAATTGGGCGATCTTGAGCGGTCAGCATCCTAGGATCTGATTATTGCTAATAAATGTAGTTAGAATATCGACTGAGGCTTCAAATAATTGCTGAGAAAAAGTACCTGGTCTAGAATAGGATCATCACATTGTCTTTTCTAGTGATAATGAATCTTCTAAGTCGGCTTGGCATCTATTAAAATATAAGGCTCAACGGTTGACCTCATCCGAAGGTTTTCCTCAAAGCAAATGTGAACCAAGATGCGCGACCAATTTCGTACCGCTGACGGAGAAGATGCTACTGCCCATCTGAAGCATTTAAAGCTGGAGAAGGATAGGAATTTGTTGGATTTGGAAAGGGAATAAAGATATTGGGATACTTTTCACTCGGATGGATCGGAAAAGCTAGTAGTAGTTCAATGCCATTCCTACAACCACCAGGTAGGCAGTTGAGGATGACACCACTGACCTTCAATTATAACAGCGAGGATGAAAACGGGACCACGCTCAGATGATCGGGACCGTAGCTGTATCTATAAACTTGCGCCGTACACTGCCGACATTGTAAACATTGCCTAGAGCCAATCCAATCATCGCAAACACAACTATCTGAAAGCAATACAACCCTTAACGCAAATCAACTTAGCTTTACCCCTGTTGACTTTTCTCAATATTCTGTGCCAGCGCTCACCAACTTTTTATTGATGATATTTTTTTCATTCAGTTTGGAATTCTTGGGGCCGATATTACACGTTTTGTTTATTGTTATTCGTAAAAAACATAAAATAGGTACTTAATTTTGAAACTTATTCAGTGTACAAAATAGACAACCAAACTCCCTTTGCTTATCTTGAGTACTTGTAAACTAAAAAACTACTTCTAAACTACAAAAAAAAGTAAACATGTAGGTAGATCCTTTTTAGGTGCCTTCAGAAAAGGTCCTTTTGGCAATTTTAATTTCACTGAGTATTTTCATTGATTATTCTGATATTTACAAATAGGCTACCATTAAGCCTTCTTTTAGGTTTTATTATGTTAATATAAACTTCAAAAATACATATGTGCCAAAAAAAAGAATCCCTGTAATTCAGGATAAAGTAAGGATTCTAACAATGTCTCACACATTCAAATCTTGTCACACATGTACAATTTATAGAGGAATGTTTTGAACTATTCCCCTCATCTTGTAACATCTTATTTCTCATTGTCGACACTATAATAGGTATAACTTTAATGAAAAAAACACAAATGTTAACCCCCGTGCCAACAGTTCGCGATCGCTGCCCTATATCTTAGTTTACTTAATCAGCATCGGTCTCCAGGGCGCTAGCCGGTTAACCGGTCCCCGGGCCCCAGCCCCGGGCCCTCATAACCGGGTCTTTCTTATCTTTTTAATTATAACCGTTCCGCTCGTCATCTGTTTTAATTTTCCCGATGTCCCCGGGGAGCCGTGATGTGTGGAGCCGTTTAGATTGTATGGAAGCTGAAGTAGGTATTTAAGATACGATTGTTATGATGAATTATTGAGTAATGATGATTTTTTGAAAATGAAAATGAAAATGAAAATGAATAATTTTTATTCAAAGTAGGATACATGTATCGCTTTTTGAACGTCATATGTTTCTGTTGTTTATTTTTCTTTCTTTTGTTTGTAAAATCGAAAAACTACTAGCGTTTCGGAATGACCATTTAAATGATGTAGTTAAGTAAGCATCTGCAATGTTTGCCTTTTCTATGCACTCAAATTAATAAAATATAATAGAAAGTGTTTCAGTTTTAAGAAGTTAAGCGGACACCACATTAGTCTCATTTGGTTGCTTATTTATTGTTATTATAGTATCGTTAGTAATAAAAATGATGACAATTATAAATAAGCTAACTAGCTTTCGCCCGCAGCTCCGCCCGCGTCAATGTCGATCCCTCGGGAATAGTTCTTTTTCCCGGGATAAAAGGTAGCCTATGTCCTTCTCCGTACTCCAGAGAACTTGTATGCAAAATTTCATGATGATCGGTTCAGTAGTTACGGCGTGAAAGCGTAACAAACAAACAAACAAACAAACAAACAAACAAACAAACAAACCAACAAACAAACAAACAAACAAATAAACAAACAAATAAACAAACAAACAAACTCACTTTCGCATTTATAATATTAGTAAGGATTATATGAAATTAAATAATTACATAGGTGGTTAATTTATCTTTATCAGGAGAATATTCGATAATTGTTATATAATGATTGTAGAATAATGATTTGGAGACGGGGTTGATTCCTTGATTTATCATTACTACCTCCGTGGTCCAGTGGTTAAGGCATTTGCCTGTAGACTCGGGGGTCGTGGGTTTTATTCCCATGGGAAACATACTTTGTTTAGTTGTTTCCAGTTTGGTTTGGAAATTGCGGGCTTGAATCACCTGATTATCTGATAATTAAGATGATTCCGTGCTTCGGAAGGCACGTTAAGCCGTTTGTCCCGGCTGCCATCTGGTAGTCGTTAAAGGAACCACGTCAAAGGCCGAGAGGCGGTTCCTAAGAACTCTGACACCAGGGTGTGCATGTTCGGTTGACCGTGTCACCTACTTGAAATGATGATGATCATTACTATTTCGTACGTACTATAGCAATTATGACGATGGTCTACGCGTTGTGTTATGTATACAAATCTGTGACATGTATACAAAACTATGATATTGAATCTAAATGACATGAATTTCCAATGTTTTTCGGTAGCAATGTGCAATAAGCCGGTAATATATCTCTTGAAATAACAGCGTTATTTGTCCACGCGTCCCTCAAATCTGGTGTCAAACTACATCGCATCTGTCACCCGCGCCACCATAAAAACTTAATAACCGATCCGTCACCATAAAATGCCCATTAAAAAGCCGTCAGCCTTTTAAAAATGCATCAAGAAATGAAATCGCTACTTAATTACCAAGAGACTATCCGGTTTCGTGGGGTGAGTGCGAAATGTACGAATGACGGGTGGAAGCTGACATGTAGAGAAATAGACACTGAATGTGGGCGACAACGATGGTCAAGTGGTCTAAAATTTCCTCAACTCTGCTGCTTTTTTTATTGTATTATTACACTCATTCCATATGCTAACTAAAAAACTATCAATCTGGCCACCTACTGAGCACACCGCATTTATATTATTTAATTGAAATTTACAAATAAGAAGAAAAAACTAATTCCACGTATGTCACCCCAAAAATATAACAAAAACTAAAATCGCTACTTAATTACCAAGAGAAGAGTGCGAAATGTCTAACTTTTACTTTGACATGAAGAGGATAAAATATTGAATCTCAGCGATAGTGATGATCAAGTGACTACAAACTCCACACATAATTTTAATAATTATATGTAGTTTAACTCTCATTTCACGACCACTCTAAAGTAATGTAAACTCAGAAATATGTGCTGCTTTATCAAGCTGTTATAGATAGGCTGTTAAGATCTGATTCATCCCAAATCTCGCCATAGGCTATAATCCCTATCAAGATTTCTAAGGTTTCTGTTTAGGCATCGGAATGTTTTAAAAGGTATTACAAAATCTATGCTGTTATTATAGCAGACCCCGGTCTCCCAAAATTATAGCTCAAGATGCGACCGAGAAAAGCTCTCAGATTCCCTCATCCGAGCGCTTTCCCCGATCGCATTTACGAAATTTTACTCTCCTATCTGTTAACGTTCATCTTTAACGTCTATTTAGCTAGTAGCTCAACGGTGCAAACTCAAAATCCCTGAAGTATTGAACCAACACTTCAACTTTGATGTCTATGCTAATAGTACATAGCTCCCTACCTGCTACGTTAGGGACATAGCGTCACAGATGAACGCTTGACTGACTCCTAACGAATCATTCGCGGGGTCCTCCCTGTCTGCATTGGATAGGTAAATAAACATGTTCAGCTGAAACAGCGTAAGCGACATTTTGCACATTTTATAGACCTTATGAAAAATATTGTGTTTATGATGACAAAATTAAAGAAAACCTTATAAAAAAGACCAGGACATGCTTCGGAAGGCACGAGTTGTTGGTCAGGACGTGCATCACTACATTTTGTCTATTCATAATTCATTTATTCATCCTATTTATTATTTTGTCTTTAGAAAGGTAAATAGAAATCCTCCAATATTCTGCCCTACTTAGAAGAAAAGTACACGTAATTTTTTTGACTATTTAGTTTTATACATTTTCAAAATCAGCGAAAAATTTGTGACTGTCTAGGAGTGTTGGTAATATTCGCATTAGAAAAGAATTAAAAGAAACACAACTTAGAAAAGAATTTTAAAAAAGCAGAAAAGACACAAGCTCTTTTCAGATTTTTTTACCTTACTTCTCTAACCGGAGCAAAAAAAAACGAAACATAACCAACCAGTAGTGGTTTTCAAATGTTTTCATAAACTGAATACGATAAAATCTGGAAAAAAAGCATACGTACCCACATGATATAGTAACGATTTTAAATATGTTTTTTTTTTCATTTATATATGAAAGTCAAGTACCTTATTTTACATGTAACAGATTAAATTAGGTAATTTGAGTTGTTCACTATGTCACTTGGCGCTTGAAAGATATATATTGGTCAGCAGTGGGACACTGAAATAGGCTATTAAAACAAAAAATATATTAAGATACTTCTTCTTTACACACACACACACATACACAATAAAGAAAAACGTAACGAATGCCAAAAAAATACTATTTTCATCGTAAAAAGCTTAGGTAAGTAAGCAGTTTGTTTAATGCATATTATGAGTAATAGAATATTAGAAGTTTTAAAGTCACATATTGGTATCCGTCAATAGCTGTTTTATATGGAGTGTTCTGAAGAACTTTTTGAATTGTTGCCACCGTCACCTTTCTACCACCGCACCGCTCGCCACAGGAGTAAAGTCCATCCCCACATCCTTGACACTTGGGTCTCCAAAAATGTCAGAGCGTCACGTGGTTTTTTCCTCGTACAGCAAGATTGTGGAATGGACTCCCTCCCGAGGTTTTCCCTGTGTGCTATGACTTGAGGTCCTTCAAAAGGCGTGTTTACAGGTATCTTAAGAGTCGGCAACGCATCAGCAGCTCCTCTGGTGTTGCAGATGTCCATGGGCGACGGTGACCACTTTCCATCAGGTGGCTCGTCTGCTCGTTTGCCGTCGGATATACATAAAAAAAAAAAAAAAAAAAAATGCATAATATTTTTTTTCTTTATAGTATCTTAAAAGCAACATATCGCTAATATCATGCTATCCTATTGTAGATAGAGTTACAAACCTGAAAACCATTTATTCTTCGTAAGATACTAAATTTTACAGGGTAGTCCGATTTAGATAATTATTTATTTATTTACAATTACACTTTTACAATTAGATACAATAAAAAATTAGAATTATCAAAATCAGACCTTTAAATTTAAGGTAATTTAGGGATCTTTGTTTATTTATTGTTTGGCCGACTCAAAATTACTTAGGTATAATTACATTACGTTTCAGAACTTACGTAACAGAGGTTTATATTTTATCAACTTTTCAGTTTTTTTAGGCGGATTAATTTTTGAAGTGACAACTTCTTTAGCGACGTTGTGCTCTTTTAGGATGGGTTAAAAAATGTTAAACTTACGTCAGGACACGTGACCTGATCGAAAATTCGTAAGACGAACATGTGACACGTCACCCACGTGAGCAAAGGCGAGTTTTCACTTCTGCCGGCACTTTTGAAGTGCAGTTAGTTTTTTTTATAGTCGACAAGAATACGCACTGCATAGACGCAATTGCGGATTATTTTTGAAAATGTTTTATCAGGTCTTATCTACCTTATGAAGAGTTGAAGGGTTGAAATAGTGAATACCTACACCTACGCCGCCCTGAGCCCCGTCCAATCGCAGGGGTCGCGTTAATTGCGTCTTGTCAGCTTATGATTTGCGTTTTTGGGTTCCGTGCCGGCTGTCGGACTGTTTGTTTTTACTGTGAGTGTTGAATAAAGTCAAAATATCGTAATGTTATGCATTGGATGTTTGAAATTTTCATTTTTACCGGAGAAGTTACACATTTAATGTTTAAAATTAGCTGCACTTAACAAGTAATTAAACTTTTTCTGTCTTTACTATGGCCCGCCAAGTTTTCTTTCTTTGTCATGCTCCTAAAAGTGTGCATAATTAATTTTGTTTTAATTTATTATAATGTTACAAATGGACTGTTCCAATCTTTAAAATGAAATTGAAAAATACTTCTCAATGAAAACTTAAAAAATACGTCTACTCTATATCTCGAATTTATAAGTTGAGAGAAGAACTCACCACAATCTAGGTATATATAATTATAAATGCTGTTTAGCATGCGTTTTCATAACATTCCTTTTTTGGCAGCTGTGAAAAAACACTTTCATTAAATATACTTTCACGGGTCGAAAATTAGCAATCAAAACACTTTTCTTCCCCAAACAAAAAGCATTAATTAATCCGAAAATCCAAAAAATTCTAAGCCAATAATTCTTTGTGGAAATAGAGAGATAATCGAATCATGCATCTCATTATGGACGTTTTAAAGGGACCGAATTATGTCCCTTTGACAAATACCTCCCTGGCAGTTCCTTATTAGCGAGTCAGTGTGTAGGGGACACCCATTTCCACTTCGACACGGTTCCATTAACATTCAAACTTTAAAAACAACTTTCAACTTTGAAATTATAAAAATAGGGTTGAAAATAGATTGTGGGTAGTAGTAGTAAAAGTGCCCACGCTAAGTACAAACAAGTTATTTTGCGGTGAACCAAAATGGAGTTTGTACCCAGAAAGGCGTCAGCTTGTATGATAGGATTTGAGTATGGAAGTATGAACTAATCTCCTCTGTTGATAACTTAATAACGCCGCACGACGAGGCCTTTGACGTGGGGTGTAAAATCCTAATTGTAGATAAAAAGATAACTTTGAGGCAAGGGGATATTGATTGGGCTTTTTGGGACGCATTTGTTTTCTTATGTTAATTTCGAGAGGACATCAAAAACTCTATTACTTCCTCGTTTGATGTATGTTGGCTACTTTTAAAGGCCACGGGTAAATATTTAAATACATCCATAATTGTATACAAAGGAACTCCTCATACGTTTTGCGAGCGAAATTTACATGGCGAGCTCCGCTCTGTGGCGCAGTGGTTAACACGCCAGCCTGCGACACGAGGGTGCCCGGGTTCGATCTCCGGTCAGGTCAATTTTGAAAATGATCTTTTTCAGATTGGCCTGGATCTTGGATCTATATATGTAATTGTCATAAAATGTAGTATCGTTGAGTTAGTATCCCATAACACAAGTCTTGAACTTACTTTGGGGCTAGCTCAATCTGTGTGAACCGTCCTTATATATATTTATTTATTTATTTTCATCTATGCAAGTTGCCATATAACGATACACTTGGATACTACCTAAGGAAATGTTCTATTGGGAATTTTTTCCGATAGCGTATAAATCGACATTTTCATACTAGTGTTCAGCCAACTTGTCAATTCGTATGAAATTGTTGAATTTTTTACAGTTTGTTGCATTGGTCCCGAAGGAAAAGTTATTCCTTTTGACTCGCTGAGTCACCCCTAAAGAGAACGTCGTTAAATTCAAATTCAAAAACGTTTATTTAATATAGGTCATTTGGACACTTATTAATTGTCATATATTTTCAACTGAGAATTGTTGACGTCAGTAATTTACTTATGGCCAAGTTTAATGCCGCTTCCAAAGCAGAGTGCAGAAGAAGCGGCAACAAACTGCACAGCGCATTTTCTCCAATCGACGTCAACTTACAATTTTAGTTTATCTTAAAAACTAGGTATGTGGACTGAGTTAGTAAATTAACACGACATCATCATCTTCATTACAGCCGCAAAATGTTTAAGGCCTCTCCCAAGAATTCTTCGTTCTTTGTGAGGATATTGCCATACTTACTATGCTTGGCAGGCGGGTTGGCGAGCGCAGTTTCTTTGGCTTCTTGTGCTTCCAACACTGCTGCCCATCGGAAGTATTTTAAAGCTGGGCTGGATAGGAATTTGTTGGATATGGGAAGGGAATGAAGGTATAGGGATACTACTCACTCGGACGCATGGGTGAAAAGCAAGTTGCAGCTCAAGAGACCGGGAGCGCGTATCTGATGCCATACCTGTAAACACCAGATAAGCAGTTGAGCATGATACCCTGACCTTACACGACACATCTCACGACATATATATTTATAGCAATATCCTTTTCGGTAGCTTAAAATATTAAGGTTCTTTGGATGTTAAAATAGCTTTAACATTTAAAGGGTAAAAAGGTGGGTAAGTAATATAACATATAAACACAAAATATATATAATTTAAGATAAATATCAACGAAACATATAATTTTGGTTAGTATAATTATCAGGTAAGATAAAAATCGAAAGAAATAACTTTAAAAAAACTAAAATCTTTAATTATAACAATCATTCAACATATCAAACTATTATTATACCGTTTTATTATTATAAACTTTAAAACATCGATTAGTTGTTATGTATAATAAACTTAATATATACATATTAGTACGGATAATAATCATTGGTTATACGAATTAATTGGTAGAAGATTCTCAATATATACCTAATAATTAAATTAAAAAAAAAACCTAGCATCTCAATCTCATTATATCTTCACCAAATTAAAATGGGATCAACTTGGTAGTAAAGGCTTTTAAATAAAAAAGAAATATCAAAATCGGTTCACAATTGGTGAAGATATCGTGTAACAAACACACATAAAAAAAGACATACCGTCGAATTGATAACCTCCTCTTTTTTTGAAACCGTTTAATAAATTATCTTATTTATTTTTATAGAACGCCTAGCCGAAAATAGCAACCTGACGATCTCGTAAACGCAAAAAAATATTAATAAGACAAGATAAAGATAACATTATATTAAAACGAAAATCTAAATATTACGAGTGTGAATTTCTTAGAGCTATAGTCTCTATTATAAGTTAAAAAAAATAAGAAAAATAGGTATACTAAAAAAATACTTAGAAAAATTGTGATACATACAAAATGCGCGCGCATTTTTTATGTATCACAATTTTTTAAATTTATTTCTAACTTTGTCCTAATATTAACATATAATAAAATATTGTAAAAGTTATAATTGTACTTTAAAAAAAATTGTGATACATACAAAATGCGCGCGCATCTTGTATGTATTACAATTTTTTTATTTATTTTAACTTTGTCCTAATATTTACATGCAATAAAATATTGTTATAAGTTCTTTTGTTTGTTAAGATTTTTGTAATCCTATGAAGTTAGTGACTTCTTGTGTTACTTTCCGTTTGCTTTACTGATAAAATCGATTACCTATTATTAGTTATTCGATAGTCTGTTTGAATGATGCACCTTTTGCTGGCTACTCCGATTTTTTTACAAGAAAATGAAGTTTATGAGTTTGCGCGAATTTGACTTATTTCGTAGGTGTTACTGAAATAATTCAGATTCGCAAAATAGACATGGGTCTATACTAATTAGCTGGTATATTTTCTCTGTTATATATTTTTAATACGTATACATTTTATAGATTTTGATTCATATTTATTTTAAATACTATACTTTTTGAATGGTATACATTTTGGAAGGTATACTGCATGAGTTGTATAACAGGTGATATTTAGTATTCATAAACGTTATAAAAAATGAGTTATTGCTTTTCGTATTGAAAATTTTATGAATGTTATAGCTTTTAAGAATATAATCAGTAATGATTATGTCCAGTTAACATTATATCTTATGAACTTTATTGAAATGAAAATATATAATTTGTTATTATATCAATCAATACGCACCCAAAAAAGCTTGTGACAGCGACAAATACTAAATCCAGCGATAGTAGATCTACAGGTGGAAATGGGAACGACTGCAATTTGCATTAACTTGATCGATTTCTACGATCTGTGCGGAAGGACAAACATCTAGCATATTTTCATTTCTTAAATCAGTTAAGTACTTATGTCAAATACAAGTTTATAATTTTAAATTTGTTTCGTACGCGAAACTTGTAAATGTATTTCGACTCGTAAAGTTGGGTCCCTTTTTTGGCAAAAACAAAACACGCTCCACTGAGCCTTCAAACAGAGTTAAAAATAAATAGAGATGTCGCTAATCAGTAAATAAGATCTAAATAATGTTCGCGCGTCCTCCATCTGTCCGTCCGTCTGCGACAAATTGCGTCTAAACTCCCATGACGCGCGGTGGTTAAAAAGAGGGTGTCGGGTTCTGCGCGGTGCCAGATTTTTTGATTACTTTATTCGTGGGTTTAAGGTGTTGGATTTCATGTGATAAAACACCATTTGTTGTGTTAGAAGAGGTATTATATGCTTTTTACCACTAGTTAAAATGGATTAAAAAATAGTTTTCCATTTGTTATTAAAATTAAAATATGCTTTCATGGAATCAGAATTATAATAGATTTAATTAACAGGGATTTAAAACGAAAAATAAGTACTAGTATTACAAAAACTTCCCAAAACCTTCTTGGACTATACTTAATATTCAAGTAGCAACAAAATATAGTATATTTCTCGTGTTAGTGAGTAGACTACTTTCTGTCATTAAAAAACAGAACCATAAAAAATCAGTTAATTCACATTTGTTTGTTAAACATGCTAAAAGACTTTAGGGGTGTCTTTCTAAGCTAAGAATCAAAAGTCACCATAAAAGACTTTGTTGACATACCTACAAGTGGTCACAAGCCCCTAAGGGTTGCACTTACAGCATATTTCCATCCGACTATCTTAGTTTTCACTTGACCATTGTTCGGGGATGAAAAATGCCAACCCTTGCCGCTCCATCATGCTTAGCTTTTGTTGTCACCGCCGGGATCAAAAGAGATGAATGCACAATATGGTTTGGCGGCCGGAGATTTACTATGAAGCATTTTTTATATATGAGTAAACAAATACCTATATATATACTAAAATTAACTCAATCATGCATGCGACACCATATTTAATGAGATAAGGCGCTTTAAAGCATATTTGTATGATATTGAAAGCTTACTTTCATTTAAATGAAAAGACATCATGTTCCAAAAAAATCTTGTATCATTTTCTGCAATTTCTACATGTTCTTTACAATTTCGACAGCTTATTTTATAACATATGTATGTTCTGATGTATAAGCTATAATAGTATATTAAAAGTGCACGTGAATGCAAAACAAACCATCTATACATATAATAAAACAGTAAAAATATTTTGTCTGTACATTTAGAATTTTTGACTGAAATGGATAGAGGGACACTTAAAAAGAATAATAGAAAGCAAAAAATTTTTTTTAGAATTTTTTGTCTGTCTGTCTGTCTGTCTGTCTGTATGTATGATCACGATTATCTCCGAAAATACTGAACCGATTTACTTCAAACTTTCACCAATTGCTTTATTTTAACTCAGATTAACATTTAAAGTTTGTTTCATAAAAATCGGTTAGTTAAAAAAGAAATTATCGTCATTTGAATGAATTTAAGCCATGAGTTTGCCTTGCCTGCAAATATATAGCACTTACTTATATATTATAAGTGACATAGGAAAATTACATGCTAAACGTGGCCTTCAGGTGTTATAGACCTAGGCTCTGTCTACCCCGTAAGGAAAAAAGACGTGATACTATGTATGTATGTATAGTCTTCTTTTCACGCTTCAACCATTGAACCAATTTGGATGAAATTTGGTATGGGGGTAGTTTGAGACCCGGGGAAGGACAAAGGGTATCTTTTATTCCGGGAAATTCTACAGTTCCTGAGAGATGGACACTAACGGCGGCGACGTAGCCGCGGGCAAATTCTGACTTATATATCAACGCAACCGAAACTGCTGCGCCTAGAAACTTGAAATTTGGTACAGGGGTTTTTATAATGATGTGAGTGAGCGCTAAGAAAGGAGCGTCTGTTGTCTTTTTACGCTTCAACTATTGAACTGATTTGGATGAAATTTGGTACGGAGGTAGTTTGAGGCCCAGGAAAGGACATAGGGTATGTTTGATTCCGGGAAATTCTCCTGTTCCCGAGGGATCGACCCTAACGCGGGCGGAGCCGTGGGCAACAGCTAGTTTAAAATAAAATAACTCTGTAAGGTTTTAAAAACTACATCTAGTAGATTTTGCATGAAGTTATTTCAAACAAAAACAAATTTTGCATTAATAATATTAGTATGACATTATAATTCACTATAATTCAATGATTTTTTGTCAGGTTTGTCAAAGACAAACTAAACAGGCGTTTCATCTTTAAACTATTACTTATCTGTCATAACCAGTCGAAGCCATTACCCATAAAGAGCCTCGAGTTGCCAAGATAAAGAAGGCTAGAAGAGCCCTCGACGCGGCTTCCATCTGCCACGCTCGTAAAACGCAGGCAAAAAACTGCCGCGGCCAGGAGCGGCGGAACTGATGCCATTCGACGAGGTGCTCCTGCGTATGAGTGTTCCGAGTCTTTAGATTTGTTAAGTATACTAGCCCCCGCTTGCAGATTTTCTCGTTTATACTTGTTCATATAATTCTTTAAATTGCATTTGTTTTAGATGTCAAGAAGGGCATGGTCTCGCTTATAGACCAGAGCCGATACTATTTTAAACCAAAATATATTATAGTCAGTTCACCCCCTTCCACTTTCCGACCTCTGATCGCCTGTAATTTATTTTTCTTTTAATTATTCTCTTCCTTTTGCAATGGGTTTATTCCTACTATAATTTTATTTCACGTTTTATTTCTGCACTCGTCTATGAGCATTTGCATTTAATTTACACATATTTTAATGGTATTCAACCTTATAACATCAAGTTAAACTTGATTGTTGTTAAGTTAATGATATATTTACATTTAATAAATTGATTTGAGGCTCTTCCATGCTGGTCTGGGAGAAAAGAAAAAACGTAGAATGAGCCAGCTGTTTCTCTTCATGCGCAGATCGTAAAAGCTGATCGAGGGACTGGGCCAAAATCTGCGGAATCATGTCAATAGGTGATGCGGCTAGCAACCCATCACTATTTGATTCCGATTTCTATCTACACGCCCTCCAACATGCTAAATGTGGCCTTCAGGTGTTATAGATCTAGGCTCTGTCTACCCCGAAAGGGAAAAAGACGTTTTAGTTTGTATGAATATATGTATGACTTGAGGAAGGCAGGAATCAGTACTAATAATAAATCTATGTAATAATAACTTCTTAAACTAAAACGATACGAAATTAGCGAGAAGAAAAATTTCGTTTCATGTGGAATGTTTTTGAAGTCAACAACATACAGCTACTGTTTCTTTATTTGCGTTTATTGAAGTAACTTAAGCAACATACAACTTTTCTACATCATGTCAATCTGTAGTTACTTTGTTTTTATGTAGTCACAATAATCAAACAGGTGAATAACATGCGACTCCCCAGTACCTTCTCCTTTGTCAATTGACTTTTATAATAACCTACATTAGCCAATGAGTAATATGAAAAAGCAGAATAAATTAAAAACGACCGCTACACACACGTACCGACAAATCACTTTGCGTACTAGCCGCGACGTAAATGTGACTTAACTCATTTCTGGTAAATATAGTTGTCAAAAAGTAATTAGTCGAACGGTGTACGGAAAATAAAAGGAGTACGGAATAGGCACTTAGTCAAGTGCCTATTCCGTACTCCTTTTATTGACCGCTGGCGTGTTGACCGCTGCGCCACGGAGCTAGTCAGTCGACTAGCTCCGTGGCGCAGCGGTCAACACGCCAGCCTGCGACACGGAATGACCGGGTTCGATCCCCGGCCAGGTCAAGATGGAAAATGATCTTTTTCTGATTGGCGTGGGTCTTGGATGTGTATCTATATATGCATTTGTAATTAAATATAGTATCGTTGAGTTAGTATCCCATAACACAAGTCTCGAACTTACTTTGGGGCTAGCTCAATCTGTGTGATTTGTCCGTATATAAAAGAAAAAAAAAGGCACTACATACAATTTACACTTTAGCTATAACTAATCCCCATCGGCGACAACCACTCGCATAATAGTACTTTATAAAGCTCGCACTCCAGAACTTCTTTCATGATTCTTGCGTAAAGACCGATGGAGCAAAAAAGCGTGTAGTACAATCAAACCACTACTGTGTGACTACTGCGTTCGACTCTCAGATTTTGTGTCTTCGACGGTTGATCATTTTAAAATGCTTCCATCCCTTGCAAATACAACAATATCATAGAATTCTTTAAAAGAATGCTAACTTACCATAATTATTGCTATGTAATGAAATTATAAATTTTCAATCAGTCAACAACCGTACGTTTAAACAAACTTCCTGCCACGTACGACCGAACTGTAGAATGAACTTTCTACGGCGGTATTCTCGAATCGATACGACATTGGAACCTTAAAAAACGAGTCTTTATTTTCTTAAAAGGCCGGCAACGCTGCTGTCACACACTGAGTGTTACAGTTGAGCAGCGGTTATCTATCACTTACGTACCATCAGGTGACCCGCTTGCTCTTTTGCGGTCCTACCTATATCATAAAAAAATAATAATAAAGAAATTTTAATTCATTGGCAACGTGAATTTGTCTACCGTTATAATCGTTAAAATCACCATAAGTACCTTTAAATCATAAGTCATGTATACCTTAACCTCTAAAGTGTTAAAATAGAAAACCGTTATATTTCTTTCATTGTTTCTTCATTTCGTTCATTCTTCCATGCTGGTCTGGGAGAAAAGAAAAACAAAAAATATGCCTGCTTCTTCTCTTTATACGCAGACCGTAGAAGCCAGCCAAGAATCATGCGACTAGCAACCATCATTATTTTGATTCCGTTTACCATTTATACACCCAACCTTTTGGCCTTAGGCTCTGTCTACCACGAAAGGGATAAAGACGTGATAATATGTAATTTAAAACGTAATAGAAAACTATCGCTGTATAAAATAAATCAACGCCACAAAGACATGACATAACGAACAAGAGTAAGATAAGTAGATAGGTGGAATATCACAAGATATCCGTCTGTACCTTCGTTATGTTATGGTAACGCACGCGCAGATTTTATCGCACATTCCTTGAATATTAAATAATGTGGCATTACCCTTGTTTCACATTTCTGATTGTTAGGAAAATGGGGTTGTTTTCTTTCAAAGGTAGTTTATTTGTATGATTTGTTCCTTACGGCTGAAAGTGGTGATTGTTCTGTAACGTTGGCATGAAAAAATGCAATGAATATCTACGTATTTACAGGTTTTTTTTTTGTTTTTAGGGATCCGTACCCTAAGGATAAAAACGGGATCCTATTAATATCGCTTGACTGTCTATCTGTCTTGATAGTTAGACAGTTGAAATTTTCACAGATTATGTATTTCTGTTGCCGTTATAGCAACAAATACTAAAAAATGCAGGCACGCACTGGCAGGGTCAAGATGCAAAACGATCTCTTTCAGATTGACCTGGGTCTTGGATATCTATCTGTCTATATAAGTATCTATTATAAAATGTAGTACCGTTGAGTTAGTTAGTATCCTACGTACGACACAACTTACTGTGAGGCTGGCTCAATTTGTCCCTATTTATTAATATTTAATTATTTATTGGGGGATATGGCATATGTAATGTAAACATGTTTCTCGTCTTATTGCCTTCTTTGAGTGAATCTACCTACTGGCGTCTGCGTATAAAGTTGGGAGCACACTTTGTGTAGATAACCATTATGACACGAACATAATTAAACAAGGCTACGGCAGGCAGATGTGGGAGTTTCGGTGTGGATTTTATTAATAAATGAGCATAAATAGGTGCGCGGGTGATTTTTCATCTTCTTTATTATAATTTTAGTTTAGTTACGGCAAGGGCAACCATGGTAAGGTATCGTAATTTTAAGGTCAATTCTATTACCTACCTCTGTTTTTACATATATGTATATACTCGTATCTAGGACACTTTAGTTTTATAAGCAAGCGTTAATTTACAATCCTAACTTTTTGTTGTTAGCCACCATAGCTCAACTTAAAAATTTCTTTTAACTTTAGACCGTGGTTAACGGTGTTGGTGTAACATTTAGTAATAAGCTCATTACCATTATTTTTTATGTATTATATATTGTTATACTGTTTGTTAACCCGAAATAAATAAATAAAAAATAGAATAAAATAAATATTCAAGGGGGGTCCTATACAACAAACGTGATTTTTTTGATCGTTTTTGCTCGATATTGTTAACGGCAACAGGTAGACGCTTGAAATGTTCACAGAATATTTAGTAATATATTTACTTTTGAAATAAATAATCAAATAAAAATAAAATTAATATCAAAGGGAGAAGATACGAGAGACATGATTTTTTTTGCCGTTTTTATAGATAACGGTACGGAACTCTTCGTGCGCGAGGCCGACTCGCACTTGGCCGGCTTTTTTGTATACCTCGGCCTAAAAGTAGTTGATAATTACTCAACGGCAGTATTTGATTATGTACAGTTAGATTCTGAGGTACCTGACCTGAAAACTAATCTTTTCTAAATAATTCGATTTGAAAAATATAAAATAGTAAAATTTAAATCTAAAGCTGTTGTTAGTGTAGCAAAACTTGTGTAGACATTACAAATAATATCTACAATAATTGATGAGCACTGTGGCCTCATAGATCATGCCAGGTTGATACACTGAAGGTCCCGAGTTGTATCCCCGTTTAGGTCAAAATGGAAAACTAACTATTTTATATTGGCACAAGTCTTCGTTGTTTATCTATATAGCTATGTATGTTTTATAAACATAGTACGAGTATCTTAAGGCGAGGCCTCAAATGTTTGGTACCTTCGCTCGGCAAAGGACTGATCAAGTGCGCGCAAGGGATAGCGCTTGGCGGTTTAGCCCGTGAATGATGAGATAGGAGATAGTCTCGAGTCGCTCAAAGAAAAAAACGTAAGCGCCAAATTCGTTATTTCTATTTTATATAAAATCAGACAGGTTAATTGTATTTTCATATTTACATTTTGATGAATTACTAATAACCTATCTTTTAGTCTAAAAATCATTATTTCATTCGTCGCATTTGAGCTACAATAACAAAAACTCTGCGAAAGAAGACCATTTTTCAAAAAATATTTCTACCGAGAAAATTTTATCAAAACGTGTTTTCATCTTCAATTTTTGGAGATGAAATAGTCTAAAATGATATTACTTAGATTTGAAACTCCTAATTTAAGTATTTTGCGAGATAAATAAGGTTCAGAACGACCTTATTTACAGTGGTATCACCTTAATGAATTAGAGCTGAACCCTACGTGGGTAGTCCGTTACCACAGATACCAGAAATATCTGTGAAATAAAAACATTAGGTTGCATTCGAAATTGAATCTAAAGCCTATCGGAGTAACAACTGTGTGACGCATAGTCGTCGTTGCCGTTATGCTCAATATCTTGAGAATCTCTATTATTTATAATTAATAAAATAAATAAATATATACGGACAAATCACACAGATTGAGCTAGCCCCAAGGTAAGTTCGAGACTTGTGTTATGGGATACTAACTCAACGATACTATATTTTATAACAAAAACATATATAGATACACATCCAAGACCCAGGCCAATCTGAAAAAGATCATTTTCCATCTTGACCTGGCCGGGGATCGAACCCGGGCACTCCGTGTCGCAGGCTGGCGTGTTAACCACAGCGCCACGGAGCTGTCAAAATATATATAAAAAATAATTATTTTGGCAAATTAAAAATTGATTCGACTTTAAAATTAACCTCTACCGAACTTTAAAATAGATTCAACGTCACTTGAAACAAAAACTTTGTCGGCAGCCTCAGTACATACTAATAAATACAAAATAACGCTCGTACGCCTTGCTTTATGCTACCACAGTGCAGCTTGTAACAGCAAAACAAATGAATATAAACATGCCGACGAAACTCCGAAAAACTGAAATACACTTCGAACTTTTACTTCCCTAAATATATAACCTCAAAGCTCAAAATTCTACAGCAAAAGTTTCCTGAAAATTCAGTAATGTGATATTGTTGTTTGATTTTAAACTCCAGGGTTATGGAAATTAGGTTTGAAGTCGATTGCACTGATGTAACTTGACCGTATTTGGGTGTCATAAAGTGTTACAGATAGCAGTGTCATTGTTGTGTTTAAATCGTGTAATATTATGAGTCTCGTTGTTTGCTCATTTTCTTTTATTAATATAAAAATATAGTTAAATATAAAACAGCTTTTTTGAATAACTTACGTGGTAGGTGTTAACATAGAAAAAAAATACGCTATCAGTCAACAACAATTTATACACTTCGATGGTATTATCTAATACAGACATACATAGTAATCAAAACATCTTTATTTCTTTATAATCACTTGTTTATTCCTTCACGACGAACAGAGTCCATGTCCAACAGACCTATGAAAAACGGAAACAAAATAGTGATGAGGTTGCAAGCCGCGTTGCCTATTACTTAACAACATTCCACAGATTTTCGTCTCCGCGATCGGCTTTTACTATCTCCGTAGAAAGAGGGGCATTATATTATTTTTTTGATAGACCAGACTTAAATAGTTTATCAAATATTTACCTTTAACGAATTTAAGACAGGTTTAAAGAAAAACCAAATATTTTTCTTATGACCGGACTAAAAATATTGAAATTGTTCATTAGTTTCGTTTTAATTGATGGTTTTTTGAAATAGAAATCGAGTATGCAAATAATTGTCTAGACAGAAAAGCTCTACAATTGTAATACTTTCTCCGAGGCGTCGTAATATTTATTGTATTAGAAAGAGTAAGGCTTAGTACATTATTATAAAAAATACGAACTTAAAAATAAAACTAATAAGCTTACTTATATCATAGACTTAGTACCAAGTACTAACTACAAAATAGTAGTGGTCAGTCAGTAGTAGTCGTCTATCAGGCGCAAGTTTCCTGGAATGTATTAACTAGTATTCTGTCACAATTTAGTCTTCTCATGTCATCTAAACGCCCGCCATCGCTACCTCACAATCGTAATGCAGCAAGTTCAATCTAATCTTTCTGGGATAAAGAAGTGAATATCTGTACAGAAGTATGAGAAAAAAGTGATGAAGAAATTATAACAATCCCTTAACTACTTCATTCATCATCATCATTCCAGCAAACAAATGCCTCTCCCTAGGATTCTCGTTCCATTGGAGGATATTACCATACTCCCTAAGCTTGGCAGGCGGGTTGATGAGCGCAGTTTCTTTGGCTTCTTGTGCTTCCGACGCTACTGCGCATCGGAAACATTTTAAGACGCCTATGCGTATGATAAAAATAATAATGAAGAATCATCGTGCTTCTGTGCGACTTGCTAAACATTCAAATCCATTGAACGCTCTTTTAAAAGAGAAAGCTTTAGTACGCAATGTTCTTCTGTACCTGGATATAGGCTCTGTCTTCCGCATAAGGTAAAGAATATAGGTGTATGTGTTAAGACACAGCTAAAATCAATACTGAAGATACAAAATAACCCATAAGGTAAGTGTACATATCTTGAGTGCTCTCTATAAGAGCATACGGTCTTATCTTAGGCTCTGACTAACACGTTAGAGAAAAGCAAGAAAGGAAGAACTATCATGAACAATAAAACATTGTAATATCTTCGCTATTAGTTACAGAGATTTCTGAGCATCACAAATACGGACGTAAACGTAGCGTGCGGAGAAAGTGTAGGGGTTGCATCCCATGAATATGTATGAGGGGTGCGTGGGGGACGCGCGGGGGGCGGGGGAGGCAGACGACCGCGTGTAAATGGAAATTTCAAATAAAAATACCCCAAATATGAACACGATTGGTGTCCGTGTCTGGACACGTGTGATTCGCGAGTGCGTGGTTAGATTTTGGTGCGGTGATTAAAAGAGTTTGTTATTTGGTTTTTTCAGGTGTTCAGCTTGTTTACGTTTTGGGGATAGCCAGTGACATGAGGTTAGTTTCGGTATTGCTCTATAATAAATTTGACATCGGCAGAGTGTTAGGTTTCAAAATGATTTAATCTTCGGCTTCTTCGGAATCTTCGGCAAAATTCAGGTGTTCGGCTTGTTTACGTTTTGCAAATAGCGAATGACATGATGTTATTTTTGTTATTGTTTTTTGTAAATTTTACATAGAAAGAATGTTAGTATGAGATGTAAGGTTCTAAAATGTTTTTATCGTTTGTATAAAGCCGGGTTAGCAATGTTGCAGGTAATCGTTAGAGAACAAGGCCATGTCTATTTTTTTATATTCCTTTTTTCCTGTGCTCCCATACTCCTAAATGTGTAAGTCTAGCTTTCACCCACGGCTTCGCCTGCGTCAATATCAATCCCTCGGGAACAGTACTTTTTCCGGGATAAAATGTACCCTTTGTTCATCTCCATACCTGACAACGGGTATGCAAAATTTCATGACGATCGATTCAATAGATAGGGCATAGAGGCGTCGCAAACAAACAAACTTACTTTCGCATTTATAATATTACTAGCTGTTGCCCGCGACTTCGTCCGCGGCAATTTTTGTTATTATGATTAATTCGTTTTTTTAATAGTATAGATGAATAATTTTCCCCCGTTATCAAAACATTTTTTTATGATGCTTCGCTCCTATTGGTTGCAGTGTGATATTTTATAGCCTAAAGCCTTCCTCAATAAATGGACTATCCAACACAAAAATAATTTTCCAATTTAAACCAGTAGTTCCTAAGATTAGCGCAAACAAACAAACTCTTCAGATTTATAATATTAGTAGAGATTTAGGATATTCCTGAAATAGCTAATAATGTCGTATTTTCAATATACACTAGTTTTATCCTGCAACTTCACTCATTTGTACTGTTTCAGCAATTACATAATGTTTCATCAGAATCCGTTCAATACTTTTTGCCTGTAGGAGTTACGAACACCATACAAATTACAAAACGTGAACACGATTGGTGTCCGTTTCTAGACACGTGTGAATCGCGAGTGCTTATTTAGATTTCGGTGCGGTGATTAAGAGATTGTTGTTGTTTTGTTTATGCTTTTCAGGTGTTCGGCTTGTTTACGTTTTGGAAATGATGTTATTTTTGTTATTGTCCTTTTGTAAATTTGACATCGAAATAATGTTAGGTTATAAAATGTTTTAATCATTTGTACTTTATTAAATAGCTCAAATAATTCAAATAGCGTGTACGTTTGTTGAGTTAGTATCCCATAACACAAGTCGCGTACTTACTAGCCTAGCTCAATGTGTGTGATTTGTCCGTATGTATTTATTTTATTTTATATAAACAAATTACATGAGGTTAGTTTGCTTTTTTGTGGTTCGGAAAAAGTTAAGCTGCATATAGGGAGGTAGCTTTCGTCCGCGAATCCGTTCGCGTGTATGCCGTTCCCTTGCGAACATTCCTTTTTTTAACGATGAATGTATGTAGCCTATGTCTTTCTCCATACCCGAAACAATGTGTATGCAAATTTCGTGACGTCGGTTCACACTAAGAAATTCACTTTCGATTTTATAATATTAGTAGAAAAATCTTGTACTTCAGAGTTGTTTAGGAGAAGTAAACACAATACATGCCGAATGTAAATGTATTAATCCACATACCTAAGGAGACAACTTATTTCATCAATATGAACTTCCTTTTTATGCCGTGATGATGTATATGGTATAAAGCCATATGTTTGAAAATGACGATGTTTTTTCGAGATCTTCGTATTGATACATACATACATACATAGTATCATGGCTTTTCCCCTTGTGGGGTAGACAGAGCCCAGGTTTGTAAGACCTTATAGCCACGTTTAGCATTTTGGTGGGCGTAAGGTGGAAAATAGAGTCAAAGTAGTGATGGGTTGCTAGCCGCATCGCCTACTTATATGATTCGTCAGATTTGCCCATTCCCTCGATCGGCTTCTACAATCTGCGCGGAAAGAGAAACAGCTCAGTACACTCTACGTTTTTTCTTTTCTCCCAGACCAACATGGAAGATCCTCCCAGACCAGCATGAAAGAAATTGATACCATAAAAGTCGTTCATATAGAAGAACAGAATTTGCTTTTCAAGCATTTATTTTGTACATAATCGTAATATGTCTTTTCTCAAACATGCTTGGAAATATTAAACGAACGACGTATACAAAATCTCTAATAGAGTACAGAATTACGAAAAAATATTTTTAAACCAGTAAAAAGACCTTTAGTATAAAGTTGCCGATCAGCTGGGTGAATTTCTATGGGAAGTACTTTTCTTTAAATTTTTATCTTTTTTGAAATTCTGTATTCTATTAGGGATTCCGATTCCAGGTTTTCAATTCAGCTGTGAATTTAAAATCATGCTGTATTTATTTTAAATTTAGATCATGTAGTTTTATCTTCACTCTTTTGAATAACAAAGTAAATCATCCGAAACATATATAACGTTGGTTTCAGGGCGGGCGGAAGTGCGTCATACGCGGCGGAAGTGACGTCACCGACCGGAAGCGGGCAGCGCCGCCACCGGAACCGGACGGGTCACGGTACCGTCTTGAGGTGCTTGACCGATGGCTTATGTGTATGTTGGTTCAACTATTATACGGTTTTTTATTTTTAAGTACTGGATATGTAGTTGAATTGGGAATATGCAAAATCCCATCAAATTGTGTGAAACGTTTAAAGAACACTATAAAGCACACTTTGATGATTACTGGCACAATAATACCGGTATCTTCCTGATTATTTGAAAAAAATGGGTGTGTTTTATTACGAAATTTGTACAGGTACCTAAAATATTTCGGTGTCAGGTTTCAAAGTTGTATTTATGTTGCAATACGATACATATATGTATGCGGATTCAGAATAATAGGAGGAACGAAATTAGTAAGCATATAGGAAGAACTAAGATTGTTTTATATTCATTACTAGATTCTAATTAAAATGAGAGAAATTTAATTTTTAAAGGAAAAATCAACACTTACAAATACATACCTTTAAAAAACCATACAAGTACTTGTACTACTATACGGGCGCCACAGAGATGGAGGGGGTAATTAAAATTGGGCCCCTCATATAAGAGGTGAAACAAGAAGAATGTGATATCTATTTAAAAATACAGACAGTGACAGTAGCACGACTTATCCCTTACGGGGAGTCAAAGCCAAAAGCTTCGAAACCGGTGTTGCCTTCTTCTATAATACCAAATAGAATCCCAGCGCATGCTGGGCTCACCACCAATGCGTGGCGAGAGAACCATGCAGGGTAAGAGGCGGTCGCTACTAACTGGTAAATCTGGAAATGCTGGTGAGGCCTATGCCTAAAAGTGGACTTCCTGCGGCTGATATCATGATGATAATGAATTATTAAAATAAAACAAATAATTCTTTCGATAAACAGCCTATCGATATTACTTAAACTCTGTTTTTCTGTATTTTGATTTTTATTTTATTTTTTATGTGCATATGACGAACGGAATCAAATAAGACAATAAATAATATTTCCCCAACTTTTTTTACAACAATTCTCTAAAACCGCAGCTAATTAATTAATAGTCATCCACACTTGTCTCAAGTCATGAAATAATGGTTCTAAAACAATATCTTGCTTCCTGACCTCTCCCTCCAGATTAAGAATTATTGCGTCTTATCTCTACAAGTCGACAACGCGACGATTCCCATCCGTAACCACTCCGATATCTCAGTGAAATTATTTCGACAAACTTTGCCTAACAGTTCAACACCCTTAACAAAACATAAACCAAACCACAACCGAATTCCAACCTTGTACAGTTACGTATAAGGTTTAAAATTTAATCGAGCAGCACTAGGCTTTTAAGACACGTGATTAGTGAAAAGCGGGAAACTGGAAATCATTTGTGAATCCCGAAAGGGACAGGTGATGTGAAATTATGCAAATGCACAGCGTTAGATAAGGACAGAACGACGTCTGAAGTTCAGCGGATGAAATTTATTCTCGGATGAAACGATTTATTACAAAAGCGTTGAGTAGGTAGGTGCTTGAAATTAATTACACTAAGTTTTGCTTTCATTTCGGGCTATTGTTTGTCGCAGGTTCGCTCTCCAGTTTTTGATGTTGCGCTGATTTGAATAAACGTGTTGTCTGATGACGGATTTTAATTGGTCTGCGATTGTTGAAGTTGTTTTGGTGAACGAAGCTTGTCTAGGTTTAATACCTAGAGTTAGAGTAGGGTTCGTTAAATTTTTATCATCTTATTGAAGTTGTGATCAATATTTATATGCATTTAACACTAATCGGACTTACCGACCTACTTCTTTCCGCTACCATTACAAATTACAAACATTGAGGTACAATTTCCTTTTGTTCCAAAAGATTTAAATATCCGTAAATATTACACAATTTAACATGTGCCTAAAGAATAAAATATAGATCGTTTTTCACACGACCCTGCGATTCAGAGGCACAAAGATAAAAGCAAACAAACCCTAGTTGAACAATAAACATCTAGAACACATGAACTAAATCCTAAATAGGTATTAGTGGATTGCTACATGTAAATAGTAAATAGTGTAACAATTACATGTATTCACGAGCGCCGAAGAATCAACAGCGGAGTACTAAACAGCTACATAGTGGTTCAAAGGATAAGATGTAAGCGATTTTGCATTTTTGCATAACCAGGAATTTATTACGCCTACTTCCTACAGGAAGTGATAACTGAGACATATGGATCCCTGCAAAACACTATGTGCACATTGCCGATCATGCAGAAATGCCGTAAATGTCATTTTTAAAGAGAGTTTTAGACTATAATAGCCTTTTATAACACAGTAAAACTTTGAGAGTTTTAGTAAGACACAGGTAACAAAGTATGAAAAAACTCTAAATTTAAATTATACTTAAACCAAACGGTCTTGCTAGTCCATTTCTAAAAGTTTAATAATCCTCACATTACAATTATTTATTTTTAAGGAATGTATTAAAAAAAGGTTTCCATATTTGGTGATTCATTGTATTATTCTCTTTACAGGTAATTTTTTAATTTATGTTATAAAACCGCTGTCATCTATGACTCTTTGCACCCCGTAAGGTCTTGCTAACTGGCAGCTAATCACCCTTATCACTGCAGTACTTGAGATTTTGATTAATCGTATACGTTCCACTAAAGATTGCAGGCTTATTTTTGTAAAGTCAAATAAGACTGAAACCGCTGTCTCTTGTGACTCTGTCCACCCCGTAAGGTCTTGCTAACTGGTAGCTAGCACCCCTAACCGCTGCAGTACTTGAGATCTTGATTACTCATTTACGTTCCTCCAAAGATTTCAGACGTATGTATGTGGTTTGGTAATTTGTGAGGATCCCGCATTCGCTGTAAGATGTCTGTATGTTGGGTTTTGATTGCCTTAATGTTTGTACATAAAGGCATAGTAAATTAATACAGACAAAAATGTATGTACGTATTTTCTGTTTTTTTTTTTTGTTATACATACATATTATCACTTTTTACCCCTTACAGTGTAGACAAAGCCTAAGATCATAAGACCAAAAGGCCACGGTTAGCATGTTAGTGGACCGAAAAGTGGATCTTTCGATTTTCACCCATTCCCTTGACCGGCTTCTACGGTCTGCGCGGGATGAGAAGCAGCTGGCACATTCTATGTCTTTTCCCAGACCAGAATATAATTAATATTAATTGATATTATATTAATGGTATGATAAATTATAGTTATAATACATTTTTTGATTATAAATCTAGGTGTGAACACTTTAAGATAAATTAAAATACACCTAGATAAGGTATATGTTCAATAACTTAGGCTAACAGCGTGATAGGTTTTATAAATATTTATGTTGTAAACGATTTGACAAAGATTTGACGGCCAGCTGCATCCCTGACGGCAACATACCTATACCTACATAATCTGAATATGTTTCCTCCGTTTCTTTTCCTTACGGTAAAATTTAAGGGTTTTAGATACTTACATAACTTCTGTAACAATTTTTCATACTTCAAATGATACTTTAGAAGATTAGAAGCGCTGAGTCTAAAAATATAAAATCTTTATCTTATGATTAATTTCTTAAGCCTTACTTACATATAGCTTTATACCAATTTTCTATTCAAATTAAGTCTTACTTGGAATGATTAATGTACTTTCGATTCTGAATAAAAAATAGGCTCTCAAATAATCTGAAAAATTCCTCTCATAGTACTTAAAAGTAGATAAGCATATATAAAATAGATAGAGTACTCAAGTAATGAACGCTACATAGCTACAGGCTGAGACTGATCAGATACGTTGGGTAAGTAAACGAGAGTCTCCCTGGGGAACAGGGGAGGGGAGGAGCCGGCGTTACTGAAAAGATCGAAGGTTGCTGGGAATTTTTAAATTATAGGAATAGAAAAAATGTTTGAAGAGAGGTTACTTTTATCGGGTAAAGGTTGTTTAAATTTTTGTGTATTGTGAACAAATTATGTGATAAAACCGATACGTTGTAAACTATATCATTACTTACAATCAAAACTTCCCCATGAGGAAATTAAATTTATAGGTATTTAAAAGTAAATCTCGACATTCGAAACTGCACTTATCATACTTTCGTGACCGATTTCTTGTATTATTTTTTAAGGAGAGTAGGTAATTATATTAATTATGTATGTGTATATTATGCTTTATTTATTTAATTTAATTTAATGTCTAAATTCGTAAATTTTGCGCCTTACTACGTTGTCTTTTTCTCTCTGTCTCCTAGTCTTATCTTAGTCTCCTACTACCCTCAGGTTGCCTGGAAGAAATTGCATTTAGTGATAAGGCCGCCTTTTGTTTTTCACTATACATACTTTCATGTCGTATTTGTTTTACATGGTGCGATAAAGTGTTAATAAATGAATAATTAGTCGCCATGTTTATATTTATTTGTAGTTTAAAAATCCGTGCCGCAAATAGTAAAAAGGAACCCTAATCGGATCCCTTCATTGACCATCTGTCTGTCAAGACCCTCTTTTTCAGGAACAGGTAGAGAACCCCTGGGCGTTAGTCCGACGGGTTTTTCACATGTATAAAAATACCAAAGAAATTGAAGAATTATTATCAAACATATAAATATATGTAGTTTTAAGTAATATACTATGAATTGTAAGTTGACGTCTGGAGAAAATGCGCTGTGCAGTTTGTTGCCGCTTCTTCTGCACTCCACTTTGGAAGCGGCTCTAAACTTAGCTTTAAGTAAATTAACGTCAACAATCTTTTGTTGTAAAATAAATGTTAACGTTCACCAAATGATATGTAAAATATCTTATTATGAACAAATGATTTTCGACTTTGACTTTATCTAAACTTCCATGCTGGTCTGTGCAAAAAAAAGTAGAGTTTACCGGTTGCTTCTCTTCCCACGCACATCGTGGAAACCGATCGAGGGAATGGGCGAAAACCTGACGAAATTTTCTAGTACGCGATGTGGCTAGCAACCCATCACGATTTTGATTCTGTTTTTACCTAATGTCTACCAAAATGCTAAACTGAGTGGCAGCAGCATACTAAACACATTAAGTGCCAAGATGGACAATCCCATTCTTAAACACTGGATGGGTATCCATCTTGGCACCAATAGATAAGATTTTGGTGTTGATTTTTTAAATTTAAAATTTATGGATGTGATCTGAAATAAATTATTATTATTATTATTATTATTATTATTATTATTATTATTATTAAACGTGGGTTTTAGGATTTAAAGACCTGGCTTTGTTTACCCCACAAGGGAAAAAGACATGATAGTATACATATGTATAAATTAAATCTTTAAGTTATTACTTCAGCCAATTTGGTCGCTCAAACACGTCACCGGAAACAAATTAACATAAGTCCGCTCCACTCATTCCAAAACTCGACAGTATCCAGCATCTCCGAAATTAGACGTTTTGCAGATACTAAAAGATATTACCTCCCCCGACCCTCGATAACGACGCACTATTTTAAAGGGTTATTTACACCCTGAGACGTTGCGCCCTTTGACTGTCGTTTATATTGGTCGAGATGATTTGGCAAGTCTACAGGCGAGTTCATACAAAGCAGACTATTGTGACCCTAATTAGTCTCTTATTCTTTGAATCAGCCTTTTCACAATGATTTCGAAGCTAATTCATTTGAGAATAATAGCAAACAAAAAATACTTGAAAGTATACTTAATTAAAAACTAATAACCTAACTAAAAACACATAATATAATAAAAACATCGATACAAAATACAAATCGTCCCAAAAATTTGACGAGACTTTTGTTTCAGCTGTCTGTTGATATTCTCTTCGCTTTTGATCGATCAGAGACTCAATTAGTTTCTTTTTTCTTTATATATTGAAAAAGAAAATGCAAAAGGAACTGTTTGTCTATCTGTCTATGACTTTTCACGCTTCCGCCACTGAAAGAATTTAGATGAAAGTTCGTAAGGAGATCGATTAAGGCCCAGAAAAGGACATATGTTACTTCTCATCCCGGAAAAGTGTATTGTTCCTATAGATCTCTATCTCACGTGACCGGAGCTGCGGGCAATACCTCGTAGCGGCCCAACTACCTGATAACTTGTTCAATTAACTCGCTGTTCCCTCGACCAACGTGGACTGTTTTATATCAACACACTATTTCAAAGGGTTATTTACACCCCAAGACATTTCGCAAGGCCTTAGTATCTGAGGACTCAGATAAGCTCTGTTTAATACCTATTTGGATTTTATTCGTAGGGTCCGCGCAAGTGTTAAGAGGTTGTGTGCCCGAGGCTTGAGATATGAAGTGAATAGCTTCAAACGTTTCGTCTTATTGATAAGGAGTTCATGGCCTTGCTTATCTTTTAGTTTGACTGGTGGTATCAAAGATCCGAAATCTCGGTGGTTTATTCTGTAAACTAAAGTATATTTATATGTAAACCTTGAAAGTCCTTGTACGTAACCTTATACTACACAGTTTTGGGATAAGATGTAAGGTATTACATGTACTTTCTCCTTTAAAATAACATGTTCTGCAAGACTTTTCCAATCGTCTTACATCGAGAGCTCAATTTAATGAGTTCCTTTTTCGCTGACCTTTGTAATGCAGCCTCCGGGAGTACTACCGTGTTACTGCGGACCAGTTGTACCTAATGATGGCTGACAGCTGATTCCATTGCTTTTAAAATGGTCTGTATTTGCTGCGGTAAATCCATCCAAAAAAGAGAAAAAAATATATAAAAATAAAAATATTTTGTGTTTTAGATAACATTGTTGCCACCAAACGAGTAGACGAGTAATAAAATTATTTGTATGTAAAGTTTCTATGTTCTATTCTCAGGTTGTAAGCCCTAGTTGGTAGAAATTATAATACCTTGTGCAGCCAAAATCAAAAAGTCAAATTTGCGCAAAAATTATGGGTGAGACAGGCTGATTTTATATAAAATATTAACATGGTGGAAGCACTTAAAGTAACTTAACACGTAGAGTATGTAACTTTGTCTTCCGTGAAGTAACGCCTGAATTATCATTTCTAAAACTTTTACTGAAAAATATCATTATAACAATATAATTTCTGTACATTTTGTCATCGATAAATATTTCAATTCTGAGTTAAATCAAACTGAGTTAACTCAGAATAAAATATACATCGTCCCTAAGACGTCTAAGATAATATCAATCAATACTCGTCATAGGACCCTAGACGAAGCTCCTAAATACTTTTGTTAAGAAACAACAATATAACAACGTGATCGGATGAATTACAGTACTATGAGAAAATCCGACGAAAGAAAGCATCATCACCATTTCAAGTAGGTGTCACGGTCAATCGACCATGCACACCCTGGTGTCAGAGTTCTTCGAAACCAGCTCTCGGCCTCTGTCGTGGTTCCTTTAACGACTACCAGATGGCAGCCGGGCCCACCGGCTTAACGTGAAATTGAAACATCTTTATTATCAGACAATCAGGTGATTCAAGCCTGCAATGTCCTAACACAACTAAACAAATTATGCTTCCGGTGGGAATCGAACCCACGACCCCCGGGTCAACAGGCAAACGCCTTAACTACTGGACCACGGAGGCTGTCAACTACAAAAGAAAGCTAGCAATAGAGACACTTAGAAAAATAAAGGGGATGCTTTTGCCCAGCACTGATAAAAAGCTAGACAAAAAAATAACGGCAGAAGTAAAAACTCCGCGCGGTGGAAAAAGAGGGAGATGTTACTTCCTCTCCTACGCTGCGCCGGGCGGTGTCAGGTCAGTTACGAATTTTCGATCAGGTCACGTGTTCTGACACGTATTGAACATTTTTTAACTATCCCAAAAAGTGCACAAATTCGCTAAAGAACTTTTCACTTCAAAAAAATTAAGTAATAAGATGCCTTGGCCCACCTATGTCACATTTATATATTTTCATCTCTCTTTGTCACCATTACAGTCCAGTTCTCAATTTCCAACCCAATAAAACTCAGTCCTTACACGTGTAAGATAAACTCAATACTCGTCATAGATCCCAAGAAATTCCGCCGCAAATTGGCACCCAGTGAAGTGTTAAGACCCTTTGCGGGCAAAGGTCATCGGTAATTAAGATCCCTAAGCAATCAGCCTGTCTGTGATTGGCTGCAATTTGCGCCGAGATCAAAGGCAGAAAGGCGGTCGGTGTCGCTTGTCAAATGGAATATCTGAACGTTTGAAGTCCAAATATGTTTCGGGTCCGGTGGGCGGGGATGATAGTTTGATTTTGTTTGGTGAATTTTATTAGCACCCCCTGTAGCCTTTGACGTTGGAGATACCTCCATAAGGGGTACAGTTTGGTAAATACCTCAGTACAACTCTATATACTCGTCCATTGAGCTGTAAGAGTATATATTTTTTATGTAATTATTTTTCACTAGCTTTCTCCACGTTGTTCCCCCGGGAACAGTAACTTTTATCGGTATGAAAGTAGTGTAGCCTATGTCCTTCTCCGTACTCCAGAGAATACGTTTGCAAAATTTCATGATGATCGGTTCAGTAGTTACGGCGTGAAAGCGTAACAAACAAACTCACTTTCGCATTCATAATATTAGTAAGGATTAGATAAGTTTTTCAAGCTTTTTTAACTCATCTTCAAATATAATGGTATGTAAATAAAGACGATGAAGTAGTTGCGAAATTTTAATTCGTAAAGTTCTTTTTGTCACATCCCATAATTATTTATCAGCTGTTACCTCAAATTACAAGAAATCTAACATCGCCATAGTTAGGACCTTTATAAGACAGGAGAACTGTACGTATACACATACACACAAGTATAAAACGGTAGCCACGTCCAGGCTGCGATGCACAGGATGTGTTAGTTATGCTGCGATACGGTGCCATTAACTGGTTGCTCGCGTGCTCTCGCGCTAGTGTACAGGGTGTTTTAAGAAGTTTTTATTTATATTAAATTTAAAGGAATAGCAATATATAATATAACAAACAAATGTATCCTTTTTCTGACCGATGGGTGCAAATTGCTGTTAAAGATAGAATTTTTCTCTCCCGTGTGCCAAAGAATATGATCATAATCTTCTTATAAGTAAGAAGGAGATATGAGATTTAATCTATGATTATATACGAGTATGAAGGTGTGTGGAAAAGAAATAGACTTTTAGACTACTTTTTGTCTGAGTTTACATTAAAGACGTGATGTATATTGGACAAGTGTGAGGATGCTTTGCAGGGCTGTGAAAATATATGCTTATTCTATAGTGCAAGGCTAAGTTTTTCTTCCATGCTGGTCTGGGAGAAAATAAACGTAGAATGTGCCAGCTGCTGCTCTTCCTGCGCAGACCGTAGAAGCCGATCAAGGGAATGGGCGAAAATCTAAAGAATCATGACAATAGGCGACCCATTACTATTTAGATTCAGTTTTCCACCTTTACGCCACCAACACGGTAAACGTGGCCTTTCGGTCTTATGACGTTAGGCTCTGTCTACCCCGTAAGGGATAAAGACGTGATAATATGTATGTAAGTTCTTTTTAACCTCCGATGCAAATAATAAGTTAGACCTCTATGTGTTTGCCTGTGGCACCGTAACTCTTAAACGCGTATATCGATTTGGATGCAATTTTTGTTTGAAGACATATTTTATCAAAAACGGTCCAGTTTACAAAATAGAGGGAATTACGTGTCGGGATTGTTTATAATTATTTTATTTTACTTTTTTAAATTATATCATAAGGTGAACATCCTGTATTGTATTTTACAGACAGCTGTCTGAGATCAATCCTTAGTGCTCGTACACCACGCTTATTTATTTCGTGCGCGACTCAATAAATTCCTGGCTGGGCCAGACATTGTCTCGGGTTCAGTTTTTGCTGCCTTATTGTTTGTCAGCCGAGACTCTGCAGAACGATTGTTTTTGGCCATTTGGAGATCTTTACTTAATTTAGAGCTTTTTTTGCAACTTTATCCGGGGTATCATAGCTTGTTTCTTGCTGATAATGAAGCTTTCTATACGTAAAAATAATATTAAAAGCTTTTTAGTAAATAAATAAAAAAATATATATGGCCAACTCACACATATTGAGCTAGCCCTAAGGTAAGTTTGAGTCAAGTCACATCAACACAATCAAGTCACAAATAAATTCCTTTACAATTAAGTATTATTTGAGACCTTAAAACAAAATCCTTTTAGATTTTGAAACTACTTAAGCTATTCAACTTTATATACAAGTATAACACAATTAACAAATAACTCTTCGACACCTCCCGTTCGCGACACGAACAGTAGCATTAACCAACAAGCGATATCCTTTTAGGCGTTTGGGCTAATTAAGTGCTACATGCGCGCGCGCACGCCTAAATCAGCGGCGGCGTGTGGTGGCGCCTTAACACAGAGTTGCTTTTAGCCGCGTACTGGCCACTTAGAAGGGCTGGTGCATACTTGTGGCAAGAGGTTTTTTTAATTTATTTTAAACAAGGAAACTGAACATACATACATAACGATCACGTCATTTCCCTTGCGGGGTAGACAGAGCTCAGGTCTTTAAGACCTAAAAGCCACGTTTAACATGTTAGGGGGCGTTAGGTGGAAAATGGATCTAAATGACGGGTTGCTAGCCGCATCGCCTACTAATATGATTCGTCAGATTTTCCCATTCCCTTGATTGATTCCCTTTTACGATCTGCTTAGGAAAAGAAGCAGCTGGTATTCTCTACGTTTTTTTCGTTCTCCCAGACCAGCGTGGAAGTAACTGAAGATTGGCATATACTTAAATGCGTGATACATATTCATGGAGATCCGCGAGTTGATAAGAAGGAGCGATCAGGCACGAAAAGAGTATTCAGCACTGTTTGCTGATCATCCTTTTTCATGTCTTGGTATTTTCTTCTATAGTTTTACATGTTTTTTATATAACATTGAAAGTTTTTTAATTTAGATAGGTATCTATTGTGATTTCCAAGTGTTCCTTTCCTTGGGTTGGACCGACAAGATATTGGCTCTTTAATAAGTAGAAGAGATCTTCCCTGGGCTGTCTGGAAGTAACTTAACTGACTCTGGGCTGGTGTTGAGAGATGTCTAGAAAACAGAGTTAGGTGGGGTTTCTCTACCAAAAATTTGTGTAACTGCAGTACCGATCAGGCCATGTCTCTCCTTCTGTCGTGCCCTAACTGCCCCACTACTTGCATGGTATAGGACCTCTATGAGGTTAATGATAAGGCGATCAGCGTAGCCAAATAATAGTCAAAAGAAATCCAATAAAATGGAAGTCTTTCGACTCTAAAAGGAAGAATAATAACAGAGTACGGAGCGTACGAAATACATGAGTAGTATGCCCAGTGTGGAAGCTGCGACCTAGAGGGCCTGTGCATTATAACTAAAGATAATTTGGAACAGTACTGGGTCAGCAAGAAACTTTATTGATTTGGTAGTAGAAGGTTCATGGCATAGACTGTTTCACTTACTATGTACAGTAAGTTTACTACTTTTTTATTTAATTTTAATGAAACGATAAAGACTACACCTGTAGCTTGTGTACCAGCCCTTATAGTGTAGCTCTTAGTGGCGCTGTTCGTAATCTCGGGAATGTGCTTAATGAGATGTTTCGGAAGTCGACACGGGAGGCGAGTTGCTCCAGGCTGAGATGACTCTTTTGGTGAAGATATTTTCACAGTATTGTGGCCTTTATCCTTTTCCTGGTGGATCACATAGTGTATATGATAAATCTATTGAGAAGGAAACCTTTTTTGTCAATGAAATTATATTGGTCATAATTCAACAACTTTAAGTGTCTGTATTTTTATTGTTATACTTTACCTCATTCTGCTCCCATAGCTGTGGTAAATGCGCGATCCTAAAAGGGTTATTTTCACCTTTATGGGTACAAAATTATAATCAACTGAGAATAAAGCTTAAATAAATTAATGAATTATTATTATTATTAAACAGGAAATAACCAAAAACCTAAAGACAAAAATCCTTCTAGCTCCTGCACTTATGCGTATTTTGTGTTATTTTTTTACTTTTTAATAGTGCTGCGTATAATATACAGTTCCTATATTTCCAAACTTAGTTTCTTCTCACCCCTCAATTCTATTTATGGCTTCAACATTCTGGGAATACTTGGAAAATTCTGTAGGGTGTTGCTTAAAAATGGCAAATTAATACTTCCATCCTTCAGTGACTCATACATTGCATAACATACATAGAGCAAAACGAGCCTTCGAACAAAAAGTTGACGTGCAAAAAGAGACAAGTAAACACACAATACCTTCGCAGTACTACTTCATTCCTCGGATCGGCAATGCGAACAAAAACGAAGCGGCGCGCACAGACTTTTAAAACGGTCGACTGGACATGTGAAACGTAAAAATCTTCGGAAAATAAAGTAACTTTCCTGATATTGAATAAGCAATATCTTTCAAGTTTATAAAACAAACATTGTGTATAATAATAGGTAAATAATGAATAATTCATTATATACTTTTGACTAGCCCCGTGGCGCAGCGGTCAACACGCCAGCCTGCGACACGGGTTCGATCCCCGGCCAGGTCAAGATGGAAAATGATCTTTTTCAGATTGGCCTGGGTCTTGGATGTGTATCTATATATGTATTTGTTATAAAATATAGTATCGTTGAGTTAGTATCCCATAACACAAGTCTCGAACTTACTTTGGGGCTAGCTCAATCTGTGTGATTTGTCCGTATATATTTATTTATTTATTTATACTAGAACTAGACTAGTAGTCCACCGCTGGGCAAAGGCCTTTCCCAAAGTTTCTTCGTTTCTTGGGAGGCCATACTCGCCACGCTTCGCAGGCGGGTTGGCGAACGCAGTTTCTATGGCTTCTTGTGCTTCCGACGCTGCTGCCTATCCGAAGCATTTTGAAGCTGTGAAAGGATAGGAATTTGTTGGATCTGGGAAGGGAATGAAAATATTGGGAGACATACTCACTCAGGTGAATGGGGGAAAAGCAAGTAGTAGCTCGGGAGGCCGGGTGCGCATACCCGATGCCACCTGCCTGCAACCACCGGAGAGGCAGTTGTGGATGACACCCTGACAATCTGACTAGTTTTGGCTTGTTACAAGACCATTATCGGAGCGAGTGTTAAGGGTTAATTAATATTTTTAAAAATAAGATGTTTTAAAAAGTTTTATAGCCGAAGCTCTTCAGCTATTACATTTTAAATTTTTGTTTAACATTGTTTCCATAAAGTCTATTTAGGTTTCGTGAAAGAGTAACAAAAATCCCTAGATCTTCATGTCTCCACATCCATACAAACTTTCGAATTTATAATGTAAGTAGAATTATTAAGAAGTAAGACTTGCTAATTTATGGCTAATACCTTATATATTAGGTAATATGTGCATTTATTCATTATTTCTTCCCAAAAGCCTTCCCAAATATATGATAAAAATTGCAAATTGTTTGTCTGACGACATAACCGTTTGGAAATCAATTTCCAATTTTTATTCCGCTTATGTTTTTTTTTCATAACATTATTGTTTTATGCACACAAGCTGAAAAATTCTGATCTTGTTTTAATTTTAATCTTGTTGCCTTGTTAAATAAATTAAAAGAACAAAGGGTTAAATTTCTCCGAAATATACATTTTAGGGATTCACCTGGTCAATTTCCATGACTTGTTCTTTCCTTTGAAAGTCTGTGGCAGGCTTGCAATGCGGCCAACGGTAGCGAAATAATAAGATCGCAACAAAATAAAGAAATGCCCTCGAAACAAAAGGAAGGCTAGTGAAATAAGGCGAAAAGGTTTACGGAGTGACGCGGTGTGGCCCGCTCATTGTCTTCTGGGCCACGAAATAAGAATCACTAGAGGTGGCGTGCTGCAGTTGAAATTACTGGAAACACTGAAGAAACAAAACAACACTTAATTCTAACATATAGTATAAAATACCATACTATACCATAGCTTAAAAAAATACGCAACACCATAGATTAAAAAAAAATTGGAGACTTCATACTTCTCAGCACTACACCTCCTTGCTTACACAAACATCTTGCTGCAGTTTTCAATATTTTCACTGGTATTATATTCGTGTCTGTTAGTGGTTAATACGCCAGCAACATTTGAGTAGGGTTCGATCCCCGGTGCGGGCATATACTTGTACTGTATTTTTACAAATAACGCCCGTGAACATGACATCACTTTCAGAAAATTTACAATTCAAATGTATGACTAAAAGCTTTGTTAAATTGCGGAAATAATAAAATTTGATTCTAACAGAAATCATCATCATCATCAGGTCCTTTAAGTCTCCACTGCAGGAGCGTAACCTTCTCTGTACTACCGGAGTTATAGCGGCTAGAGCAGACAGAGGATTTGGCCTACAGTCTCCTCGCTGGCCAGACGGGTCGGAGAGGTCTCATTGATGTTTATGAGCTATGTTTAATTTGTATTTCCTAAGTCACCTCTTACGACATCCTGGGAGGACTAGGAGTGGTCCTATTCTACTCTGCCGGAAACCACACGACTAATCTGACAGAAATGATTTATTTCAAATAATAAGATAAAATCATAACCTACAAAAACGATTGACCTGCAATTCATCTTCGGGTATCAACTCTGGCGACTCTTATATTTTTTGCTGTTCAGAACCACGACCAGAACTGCACTGATATATTGCAGTTATTACACACTACAACATGAATACGTACGGCCCATGACGTAACATTAAGCCTAATCACAACCTTAAAAATAGGGACCAAACCGTCGCTGCCAAACAAGTGCATCACCTATTTTAGCGTCCTCATTGTGATCGCGAAGGAAGCCACCGGTAGACGGCGAAACCTTCGCTGCCTAAAACTGGCATGACATGACTGATAGGCTAATGGCTTCTGAATTTTAATTTTGTAGCTATATTTGAATGGGTTGTAAACTATTATAATGTAGATACTAATCAAACCATGAAAAAGGCAAGTGTACGTAATGTAGTCTGCCTTAAAAAATATATATACAGAAAACAATAACAATAATTCAAGGACAATAATGATTTCATCTACTATTGTACAAGCTTACGTCGCTCATTTTGGCGAGTCGCATCATGGAGGTCACGTGTCAGGTATTTTAGAAACATAAATAGCTTCATAATCTTAGAACAATTGAAACACTATCGATAGCATATCGAAATACTATCGATCGGCGATACTATTGAGTAGCGCCTTGATACTGCCATTGAGAAGGGTTCCGTCACACCTAACCTACATGAAGACATCAAGAACAATTAATCATTCTTCTGTGACGTAATGTCGTGTGTCGTCCCCACCATCTTTAAGCAACAACATTTCTCTTCATGTAGGTATGGTGCTGAGCCTAACACCAAGTTTGACGGTAAACATTTTTACATAAAAATATTGTTACATACCTTCTTGTTCGTTGCGCTGTTGGCGGACTAAGCATAACGAAAAGGGATATTTAGGGTGGTCATGGCGTTGGAATATCAAGTCAAGGCTCGGCTTTCATTTTGCATAGAACATAAAAAGACGCTTGCATAATTTTTTTATCCAAAATCAGTTACAACTGTTATTAATTATGCCTTTGTCTCATGCATCTGCTTGAGATTGTCCGAATTCCAATAAAAACACAAAAACAAGTAATTTCTGCCAATCTTTCATTCGTGACTGCCTTGTGTCGTCTTCATTTTATATAATGCCGCCTCAATTCTTCCTAATTCCTGTCAATTGGACGACTGTTACTGGAGGCCAGTAAAAACTCGGTTTGGAACTGGATGAGTATCAGAGTTGCTTCCGATCACTCAAACCTTCAGTTTTATGCCAAAGGTTTCATTATAACTTTATTAATAAGATCGAGTCCCACTACTTTCGAATCCAATGACACCTGTACAAAATAAAAATACATTTTGAAAGTATAACCTGTAGAATAAAGAAACACTTATGGACACTTAAATATGTAAATGTACTAAAAGAGTTATTTCAAAATATTTACAATATGTATGTTTGAGAACTGATCTTATGATAGAGTTAAAAGGTTTCCATAGGCACTCCTAAACATCTGTCTTATTATAAAACGAGGAATAACTTGAGTACCTGGTTTAAACCATTAACCGACCAAAATAAGATGACACTTATAACTTTGACGTTAGGTCAACTGTCATTGTCCATTTGTTTTGGACGGTTATTGGTTTAAACCAGGTAGTACACAGATAGTCCACGTTTTATAATAAGACTGAAGATTATTCTCACGTACTTTGCCTTACTAATTAGCTTATACGTAATATTCATCATATCAGCCGCAAGAAGTCCACAGCTGGACATAGGCCTCCGCCAAGGACTTCCAATACGACCGATTTGAAGCGGCTTGCATCCAGCGTCTTAGTAATGTCATCCAACCATCTGATCGGTGTGTGTTCGTTCATGGCAGGGGTTGCTTATTTCTTGTACTTGGCGAGCTCTGTGACGCAGTGTTTAACACGCCAGCCTGCGACACGAGGGTGCCCTGGTTCGATCCCCGGTCAGATCAAGATGGAAAATGATCTTTTTCAGATTGACCGGGTCTTGGATGATATCTATATATGTATTTGTTATAAAATATAGTACCGTTGAGTTAGTATCCCATAACAAGTCTCGAAATTACTTTGGGGCCATGTCAATCTGTGTGATTTGTCCGTATACATTTATTTATTTATATTTACTTAAAGTGAAAGCAATTGTCACAGATAAGTTAGTTTAAGAAGCGTTAATTTAGTTCTCCAGTCTCTAATCGTATGACAATGCAATAAAATATTGTTAACGACCTGGTTTCATACATAGTATCACATCTTTTTCCCTTGCGGGGTAGACAGAGCCTAGGTCTAATAAGACATTATGGCCACATTTAGCATGTTGGACGGACAAAATAGTGATGGGTTGCTAGCCGCATCGACTATTGACATGATTCCGTAGATTTTATACCAATCCCTCGATCAGATTTTATTTCTGCGCGGGAATAGAAGCAGCTGGCACATTGTATATTTTTTATTTTCTCCCAGACCAGCATGGAAGATCTGGTTTCATGACGGAGAAATCCTCAACGCTGAATTACTCAATCACATTACTTACAAATACATAACATAGACTAACAAATACATAACATAAAGACCTCGTTTACATAATTATATAATATTCAATACATTTATTTTCTTCCTACGTTTTACTTTTAACATAGGACAAAAGTATTTTATTGTTACATGTTACAATTCCGCCAATGTACAATTAAATATATCAATATTTGAAGACACAATGTAAACTATTTCTATGGCCTTCGTCATGGGTGCTTATTTTAATATGTGAGTCCGAGCAGTGGGATCTTAATTAGCCGCCTTCCGCAACCGCAAAAGTGATTTAAAAATGAGTCTATCTTTTATGACGTCATCTATTTTACGTGTGACGATTTTAAGTGTCTTTGTGTGGAACGAAACGAACGCAATCACTTTTTTTGGCAGAAATAATCAAGTGGTTTTATTTATATTTATTTATCGTCTTCTCGATTTTATACACTAGTGAACAATCCAGTTTTCTGCAGATGTTTTTCTTTACAGGACAGATTATTTCCTCACAAATTGGCTTTCTTTTGCAATGTTTATAACTAAATCTTAAACAAAAATGCATAAAAAGTAAGTGAGCAAAGTCGCAGTTAAGCCTAGTCGGAGTCTGAGACAGCGTGGCGATAAGGGCGCGGACACACGCGCGCCCAATTAAGATCTTCATTAGGCGCCTTCCGCGAACGCGCGCGCAGTATCGCGCGCTTTTTGTGCGATTACAGCTAAATTAAATAGGTATTTTAGTCGTGTGTTGCTGGATTATTCACGGTGGGTGTTCGGGGTTTAGACGGCGATGTTCATGCAACCTATTAATATGATAAATGTCAAAGTGTTGGAATAGTTGTAAGTCATGTTTTTGCATTTGTGCATGACATGTTGGTAAAATATGCCTACGATATCTTCACTTGAAACTTATTTTTTTTTTATCTTGAAATTAGTTTCCCAATATAATGCGGTCCGAATCGCTGGCAAAAGCTAGCTGTACTGTTAATAATTACTATGTGGTTTTTGTTAGTATCCCGGTTGCGTACTCAGTGTTTTGTTATTTTGTTCTGGAATACACATCAAATATCATAGAGGGGTGATATATTCTTAAGTGTCTGTTTTTCACCTTCATAAAAGGAAGAAGTTGTCAGCCGTATATTTTGTTACCTCATGACATAACACTGCCATTTATCAACGGATTTGGAAAACCTTTTTACTTAAAAGTATGGTGCTATCGGAATTTCATTATAATCGATCAAAAAGTATGAATAATAATATTATTTTATATGTTATACGACATGTGAGACGTCCCGAATATAATGAATGAATGTGTTTAGTACCTAAGTCTCAAAGCCGTACCTTAATTACATACACCTAAGTGCAGTGCGAATCTATCAGAGATATACCCGCAGCGCGTAGTTGTGAGTTAGTGAATTCAACAGATATGAGCTGTGCCGGCAAATCCAGACCGGACGGTCGAAGAGAAAACTGCTGATTTATTTCTTCTGTACAAAATTTATGAAGCGGAACTCTGACTTATACGGTTTACTATCATCATCATCATCATTTCGAGTAGGTGTCACGGTCAATCGACCATGCACACCCTGGTGTCAGAGTTCTTCGGAACCGCCTCTCGGCCTTTTACGTGGTTCCTTTAACGACTACCGGATGGCAGCCGGGACCACCGGCTTATACCGACCACCAGCCGGTGCCTTCCGAAGCACGGAATCATCTTTATTATCAGACAATCAGGTGATTCAAGCCTGCAATGTCCTAACCAAATTGGAAACAACTAAACAAAGTATGCTTCCGGTGGGAATCGAACCCACGACCCCAGGGTCAACAGGTAAAACCTTAACCACTGGACCACGAAGGCTGTCACGGTTTACTATCAGTGCTGAGAGATCAGCTGAGAGAAATAGTTTACTTGTAATGTGCATTCGGGAGCATTTCATAAAATAGGATATTAATGTGGCTGGTGTGGCTGGTTTCCTGACGTTATTTGCTTACACCAGTGCGAAATTTGTGTAAGCATTTCAGTACGACTTCCTCAAGCTCAGTGTATCAAATCCTAACAGGTGAGCGACAATTGTGATGTACAGCCAGACGGAGACGGCCGCAAACATAAGACACGCATTACTATTTGGGCGATTATTGTAGATAAACATTTTTTTTGCGCGACTGTCGCGAGCTCGTTTTATCATATTCTCACAGGTGAGCGACAACTGTGATGGAAAGTCTACTGGAGCTGAGTACAAACACTAGCGACACACCTGCTATTACAATTTGGGTGGTTATTTTAAATAAACACTTTTCTGCGCGACGGTCGGGGCTTCGGTTTATCATATTCTCACAGGTGAGCGATAACTGTGATGGAGGTCTACTGGAGCTGAGTACAAACACTAGCGACACACCTGTTATTATAATTTGGGTGGTTATTATAAATAAACACTTTTCTGCGCGATGGTCGGGGTTTTGGTTTATCATATTCTTAAAGGTGAGCGTCAATTGTGATGTAAAGCCAGCCAGATCCGGATACAAACACTAAACAAAACAGTAATTATTTCAGAAGTGATTCTAATAAGCATTGTCGTTTATTCACCTATGATCTATTTTGTCATTAAACCAACACGGCAAATCATCCCCCGTGACGGATCCTTATTCATAAGCATAAATATTTAAACCATTATATAACATGGCATATTTTAATTGCCATGGAGTCGCGAATGGTTGTATGGGCGGTATTTTTTTGAGATGAAAGGATTTGTGGAGCGCTGGGAATTTCCCACCGTTTTTGTCATAATTAACATTCTTAACATTATAGTTTTCCAATAATTATTTTAAGTATAATGTATCTAAGCATAATCATGTTTAGGCATAACATTATAAAACCTAAATTTATTTAAACATATATAAGCATAATGTATTTATAATAGTTGTGGTAGAGTCACGCTACCGACAAAAGTAATTTTTGCTAGTAACATGAATGGGCCGGCTCGTCCGGGGAAGTACCACACTCTCACAGAAAATCGACATTTGAGTAGAAGCTTTACCGCTTCTATGCTTCGTTTGGTGAGTGAGAGAGCGCGAGAACCGTCATTTCCTCATTTCCTCCCCCCGTTTCCTTCGTCCAACTACTTGAAAGACCGACAACGCTCCTGTCACACCCTGGTGTTGCAGTTTTCCATGGGCAGCGCTGATTGCTTACCATCAGGTGACTCACTTGCTCGTTTGCCGTCCTATAACATAAAAAAAATATGCATAACAAATTATACGTACTTATAATAAGTTAACTATAAGTCGTAGACCAAAGTCGTTTATCAGTCAACGGTCCATTTTGTCACTAAACTTGACCTTCCAAATGTCCTGCGAAATTACGCGTCAAATGCCCCACGGCTCATTTCGCCTAAATATTGCACCCCTTTGCAATCGTCTAATAGTAATAGACAACGTTGAGAAGCCCGATGGCCCAGTGGTTGTGAGCTGTGAAATCGCTTACACATGTTAAGCAACCCTGGGCGCAGGCCCTATTGTGATTGGTGACCGCAGCTGGCATAAAAATATCTCGAGCTCCTTCATGCTTCGGAAGGCACGTTAAGCCGTTGATCCCGGCTGTTGTCATCTTTGATGGGAGTCGTTAAGCTATGTCAGATGCGTTTAGGCAGCTTGACAAAATCTGACACCAGTGTTGGCCACTTACACAAATAAACAGACAAAACAATAGACAACTCATCCCTCTAGGCACTATGAGTGACTGCATTATTTTCACACTTTATGGTCGTTTTTTTTGTAGGGCAAGTCCTCTGGCTGCTCTGGCCAAGTATGGCTCTAGTAGTACAGGGAGGGTCGTGCTCCTGTAGTGGAGACTAAAAAGACCTGATGATGAAGATGATGATGGTCGTTTTATAGAATGTCATCGTTACAAAAGAAAAACATTTCAAAAATTTTAGTTTTTTTATTTGTAAAATTAGCTTTACTTAATATTTAAGTCTTTATACTTGAATGGAAAGACGCTAACTTATGTGATGAAAGACACCGTTGCCAAACTGCCTACATTATGTTCGAACCAAAAAAGCCCTCAATATTAACTATTATAGATATGCAACATAAAAGTTCACGGGTAAAATTCAGTTAAATCTATTTAAGACCAAGTAAATAATTAAAATATATCTTAGTAAAGAGAGAGAAAAATCTGCGAAAAAAATTGATGGTTGCCGAAGTTATGCAGGGGTTGAGAAGATTGAATGTGATCATCATCATTTCGAGTAGGTGTCACGGTCAATCGACCATGCACACCCTGGTGTCAGAGTTCTTCGGAACCGCCTCTCGGCATCTGACGTGGTTCATTGAATGTGATGTTTTTTATGGTAACAATGTTTAGACGGATTGCTCAGCAGTAGAATAATCAAACTTGCAAATAAATGTTTGTGCAAACCACATATACTCAGTGAAATTTTGATCGTTCTGGACCCTTGAAGGGCTTATTCAGCCCGTCGATATGAACAACTTTTCCTATAGGACCAATGCTGGGTATTTTTAACTCAATATTTTTTTGACGTTCCTATACAAATTGTCAACCGAACATTTTGTATGGAACTGTTCATTTCTTTTTGAGTTTCCAGCATTGGTCCCGTCAGTCAGTTCTTTGAGGGTTCAGAACGACCAAAATTTCACCATATATAAAGTTGATGTTTTCTGATTTGAATAAATCTATGTAATTATCATCATCATCAGGTCCTTTTCAGTCTCCACTACAGGAGCACGACCCTCTCTGTACTACTAGGGCCATACTTGGCCAAAGCAGCCAGAGGACTTGGCCTACACTCTCCACGCTGGCCGGACGGGTTGGAGAGGTGTCTTAGATGTTTATAAGCTTTGTTTAGCTTGTATTTCCTAAGTCGCCTTCTACGACATCCACGGGAAGACTTGGAGTGGTCCTATTCTACTCTGCCGGATACCACACGGCTAGTGATTATGTTCATAACTAATAAAGAAAATAGGGAAATTATAGATAATAAAGTCTCATCTAACTAACAAAACAAAATCGTAATATTTTGCATTTTGTTCTGGTCAGAAATAAAATATGACCACTTGTTGTTTTGGGCGAGAGAGAGCGAGCGTTACCAATGCACGGTAGTTCATTTACTCGTCTTTTTAAAATTATATCTATTAATATTGTAAAGAGAGACTGCGTAGACTAGCTATTAATTAATTAAAATTAAAAATATCAGAAAACCCACCTAAGGCTAGTAATCCGCACTTTATAACATTTGCGTCTACAAAATAACTCATATTCAGCAAATAAATATAATTGAAGAGTGATTGATGAAATAAAATGCTACATGGCATTTAAAATTCAGTCGTAAAAATACAGCACGCATCATAAACCCGAGCAGAAATGATATGGACATAAACATCAACTCCCAAAACGGTCATATGTGACTGAAACTAATCGAGTAAACAAAGCAACGCGACCGATACTTATCAGTACTATTACCGAAGGCAGAGCTTGAATGGGTACCGCACGCCAAACAAAACAAACGAAAAAGTCAAAAAGCTCACGCGAAGCCGCCATTACAAAATAACTCCGTCGTGTACCGAGTGATTCGATTTAGCCAACGCAAATAGGAGAAGCGACTGACATAAAATCAATCGGCGGGCACGCGACGCTTAACACCGAAATAATGTAAATTATTGCTCGTAAAAGTGTCATTTTCGACGTACACGTGACGTCACAGGCAGGCTACGGCAAACACCGACACAAACAACAACACTCGACCTTAGCAGCTACAAAATAAAGCATGAATTTGCGTGAGGGATATTTCGCTACGGACGCCTGAATCGTTTTTGCTCAAACTGCCCCCGCTTTGTTATCTTTGTCATCAGTTAGACGTATTTGCATGTCTACCGTATCACAGCCACAACTTCAACTCTCCAGAATTAGAGACACTATTTTGATAGATAAAGTGTGCCAGATAAGTGTTACCGTATTGTAATGGGTAATGGTGTCGATTTAGTGTCAGAAATCTATACCGTTTTCGTATCTTACATTCCTCAATCAGGCTCCTAAAAATATTACTGATCGAAAGTTATCTCATACAAGCATTGTGCAAAATATAAGTGCAAAATGAAATCAGTATTGCTGACTTTTAGAGCCAGAAGTGGAGCCTTTCGGAATGCCCTGGACATAGCCGCATCAACTTCCAAATTCGTATTTAAAATGGGACAAAAGCCTGTCAGGGCAGTAAACCTCAAACATGATCGCGTGTGTCGGCGTCCGTCCGTACAGGGGTGGAGGCACACAACCTCACGGAGACGATCATTTACATACGGCGGGGCGGGGGCCGGAGAGGGACGGCACCCCGGCCCTTGGGAACGCCGCGACGCCCGGGATCGCCCGCGATAGACAGAGACCACTATATTATTATCCTCAGCTAAAAAAACGAAAAGTGGGCGGGGGATTACATTATAGTAGCGAAAGTAATCGATATTCTGTTTTAGTACGAGGTTGTTACTCGTAGACCTGTGCAGTACTGCAGCCTAAATAAGGCTAGGTCACGGAAGCCGCCTCAGGTATTTTTATGCGGGCTCTAAGAGGATTGCATGAAAGGGTGCGCTTTATGCCCCTTTCGCTGAAGATTTTAGAGACATCATAAACAGCTTGCTTTTTATTACTGCGGGTTATGGGGAGAATGGTCGCCTAAGTAAGCAGGATGCGAAAAGATTTGCCCTACGTTTTCAGATGTTGAGGAAAATAGTCTGCAATGAAAGTTTGCAGCGACGTACTCTTTCTGTTATTGATTTCCAATGAACGAATGAACCTCAGCATGGTGCATAGAAGTCAGCACGTAGTTGACACTGAATATTCTGGGTTCGATTTTCAGTATATAGGGATTACGCGGAGGATATCTGTACTCATGAAAAACTCTTTGTGGTTCTTGGTGAGTTTCTTCTGTTTGTGTTGAATAAGGTTACTGATTTAGTGGTTTTGTTTTAACTGAAAATCATTAAACGTATTTGGATTACTCTTATTGAATTAAGAAATAAAATATGGTGAAAAAAATTCAAGCGGGCGGGTTTTGAACCAGAGACCTTAATATGTACGACTTACGCTCTACCAACTGAGCCACTGCCTGATTCATTAGTCTGTCATCATAAGCCTTAATACGTATATGGGGAATGGGTTATGGTGAGGAATTTCGGCGACGAGGTTGAATCAGGCGGTGGCTCAATTGAGAGAGTATGTCTAAATAGCATTGTGTTTGTGAAACACAAAATATAACATATCTGGACTATTTGCAGGTCACAAGCACATTATCGAAGGCATTAAGATATTAATAGAATTGATGGAAATGAGTACGACTTAAAATTTGTTACAATACTAATCCTACTATTAATATTAATACTACGGAAACAGTTCTGATGCTTCATACTACAGCTGAGATCTAAGACCTGCCCATCTTACGGTAATACTACTACAACCAAAAGAGCCAGGCATTTGTAAACAAGTCAATGTGTGAGTCAAGTATATTTTCTCTTTTTCATAGCCCACCAGTGCCCCACTAAGCGGGGTAGGATGTTGGGATGGGATGGTATATCGCGGGGGACACTGCGAAAATATGAGCTTCTATTCTAGGAGATAGTAAAAATACGTATTACTATGCCACAGACCCACTGATTGTATGAATGACAGATGACAGTGGGGTTCCCGGTAAAGTTACCTTTCAACCAGTGTTGTTTTATTATTTTATAAACTTAATTTTTTTTTCATATTATATTTTATTTATTTGTTATTTCATGTTCACTAATTTTAGGTGTGTACCTACTAGTATATTATCTATATATCATATTTGTTAGTTATTTTTACTATTATTTTATTTATTCATATGGATTAATGTTTAAGGGTGTATGCACTCTGTACGAGCGTCCGAGATAGCACCGTATATGGTCCCAACGGAAGACCAGCGCTGGATTTAAACATCCAGCAAATGCTGAGTTGGGGCCATGTTTGGAGAACCTTATTGTTTTTACTCCAATTAATCCATAAATTTTAGAGATTACTTTTATTGTATAGTATATTTTATGTCTTTGTATGTTACTCTGTAATTGGATTCTCCAAATAAAGTAAATCTAAATCCATACGTACAACATCAGGCATATCTGAAATGACTAAAATAATTTCAAAAAATTTCTTCAAACGAATATTATGGCTAACTAGCTTTCGCCCGCAGCTCCGCCCGTATTATGGTAGCCTATGTCCTTCTACGTACTCCAGAGTTCAGTAGTTACGGCGTGAAAGCGTAACAAACAAACAAACTCACTTTAGCATTTATAATATTTAGTAAGGATAAGAAAGGATCTACCCGCTGTATTTTAGTTGAGATTCTATCAATATGAAAACTCGTTTAAGTCGATTACGATTGCAAAGTAACAGAAATTCGAATCGACTAACAGCCGACCAAAAAATTTACAGCCTGCGATGCTACTGAAATCAATATTCATGAAACTACTTTGAAAGACGCCGAGGTGCGAACATAAAAGAGTAATCTTAAGGGACAATATTTAGGGCCGGAAGGGATGAGTTCTGTATTATTAATAGGCGATAGCAAAGGGTCGATGGGGTATCAAAGATGCAACGTTTAGGCTAAATGAGCCGTGGGGCATTTGCCGCGTAATTTCACAGGGTGTCCGGAAGGTCCAGCTCGGTGACACAGTGGACCGTGGGCTGATATACGACTTCGGTTTTACGACTTTATAGCAATTTTAGCGTGTATTAAGCAGTTTGTATTATAGTATATGGCTTGGCAGTTCTTAGTGAATTTTGTTGTAGCTTTATAATCGGTGTAAATATTTTTTTGCTCTATATAGTCATCATCATCATCATTTCGTGTAGGTGTCACGGTCACACGACCATGAACACCCAAGTGTCAGAATTCTTCGGAACCGCTTCTCGGCCTCTGACGTGGTGCCTAACGACTACCAGATGGCAGCCAGGACCAAGGGCTTAATGTGCCTTCCGAAGCACGGAATCATCTTTATTATCAGACAATCAGGTGATTCTAGCCTGCAATGTCCTAACCAAACTGGAAACAACTAAACAAAGTATGCTACCCGTGGGAATCGAACCCACGACCCCCGGGTCTAAAGGCAAACGCCTTAACCACTAGACCACGGAGGCTGTTATATAGTAGCTCTATATAGTACTTTTGCATAATAGGTTTTCCTCAACTACCTGTCTGGTAGTTGCAGGCATGAGAGTTCCTTCGGGCCTTGTCACACGATTTTATTTTAGTCTGATCAATGCTCTATATTGATGTGGAGACTGATGTCACTACATGGATTCCATTCTGATATTTTTTAGATTTTAATACATTATCTGCATCATTATTGTGTACTGTAAATAAAATATTATTTCTTTATTCCGGGCTGTTATCATTAGATGCGAATTGTAAAGTCAACCTCCGTGGTCCAGTGGCTAAGGCGTTTGCCTGTTGACCCGGGGGTCGTGGGTTTGATTCCCACCGGAAGCATACTTTGTTTAGTTGTTTCCAGTTTGGTTAGGACATTGCAGGCTTGAATCACCTGATTGTCTGATAATAAAGATGATTCCGTGCTTCGGAAGGCACGTTAAGCCGGTGGTCCCGGCTGCCATCTGGTAGTCGTTAAAGGAACCACGTCAGAGGCCGAGAGGCGTTTCCGAAGAACTCTGACACCAGGGTGTGCATAGTCGATTGACCGTGACACCTACTCGAAATGATGAATTGTAAAGTCAAAGTCAAAGATTTTTATTCAAAATTGGATACATGTATCTCTTTTTGAACGTCATATTTTTAATTCTTATATATTTTATTTTTATTTTATATTATATATATTTAGATATGTCAATTGCTTAAAGGCAGCTTTAAAATCCGTTATTATTCGTGCGTCAAACTCGAATATTAAAAAAGTATAAGAATCTAAAATCATAGTTCGTTGTTCTGCAAAATGTTGACAAATGGCGGCAATAAATTCTCAATCGATACAGATGCGCTGCGTGTCTCAGCTGATGCTGATACAGCTATGGAAATAAAGTTTGTCTGCTCGTAAACGGGCTTTATCACTATATAAACAACGTACGTTTACTGCCTTCATAGGACAGCGGTTAACTCGATATTCCACTAACTGAGGGGCCCTCGGTTCGATTTCCATTGCGGGAAAATATTTGTGCTTTCTTAATTCCTTCTTAGGTGTCTGGGATTCTAGAATAACCCAAGTAGAGTTGGTTTGATTGGCAGCTGATGATGCAAACGGCATCACGTTTCGATGACGAGACTAAATTAGTTTTTTTGGCAACAAAGCATATTATCACGTCTATCATCGCATCCCTACTGTAAGCAGCCACGTTGTCTCTTCAATAAGTTCTTGCTGCTCTTCCACATTGACGGAAATTTCTGAGCTGTTTATGACTTTTCAGAAACTAACATCAATAATTATCCCGAAATTTCTCTATTATGTCTCCATGATGATTATCTGAATTTGTCGATACAATCGTATCCCTACTGAAGCCACCCCGGTTATTTAATTTTCTTTTGCTGTACTCAATTAATTGACGAGGGATTTCAAGGCGTTGAGGCGCCTTTGAGGGCCTTATCTACTCTGTAAGGAATAGAGACGTGACTTGGTCTGTAACGTTTTTATTTTAGAAAACAAGCTTGAAATTAATAACCACTACACCACGATCGCCAGAATTATCAATAAAACTTTAAAAAATCTATTAATCTATCGATAAAATCGCATCCCCCGGTTCCCTTCAATTTTCTTTTGCTGCTCTCACTTAATTGACGAGGAATTTTGATTGGTCCGTGCCTAGACGCCATATTTTTATGCATCCGAGCCGTCTACCTTTTAAGAGGTCTGTTGGTAAACTGTAAAACGGTACGGTATTTTCCTCATAACTTTCCTTTATTGTCAAAAAAGAATGACTTTTATTTGATCTAGTTCATTCAACGCAGAGTATTATTACGTTGAGATGATTCCGTGCTTCGGAAGGCACGTTAAGCCGGTGGTCCCGGCTGCCATCTGGTAGTCGTTAAAAGTACTACGTCAGAGGCTGAGAGGCGGTTCTGAAGAACTCTGACACCAGGGTGTGTATGGTCGATTGACCGTGACACCTACTCGAAATGAATGAATGACGTTTAAATGAATGATAACTCTTAAACGGAGTTCAGGTGACAAAACATTGACATTTCATCGTCCCTTTAGAGAAGAGGACTGTATTCCGTGAAATCGGAGATTATGTGCATATATATGTGAGAGACACGAAACCTGAACCTGAAGGAAAATGACGTTGAACGTCATTTTCCTTTTTGATCATAGAATTAAAAAAAAACTGAAATTATTTAGTCAAAAAGGCAACAAAAGCCGAAAAAACGAATATCGATATGCACAGCTCAACTTATTTGCCATCATATCGCAGACGTGGACATCTCTAGATGCGGAATCATGCACACAAGTTTCGATTCTTGCTTGACAGATTTTTATTTTTAATCCCAGCCTCATTTATAATTCCGCTCTTATTTTAATGGCTAGCTTCGTTATTGTTCTTTGAGTCCCGATATTATTTCTCTGTGATTACTATTCGCTTTTCGTTTGACAACTGCTTTTTGCGTGTATTTAACGACCGCTCTGCAAGCACAAATGAAACAAATAACTCTGTTTATTTGCAAGTATCTCTGAAATGCAATAACATATTTTGTTGCTATCGCTGTATTTGATGTCTGCCAATTAGCCGCAATTTTCGATCCTGATTTGTACCTGACTCTACGAATAATATGAATCGAAAATGTTTAAGCTGTTATATTTGAAAGAAAAATCGGAAAAAACTTTTGGAGCCACAAACAAAACACTACATACAAACCAGAATTTTGTACATAGTTATATTTTCTAAAAAGTAATGCACCAAAAGGGGCCACTCAGTATCACACTTAGCAGCAGGCGGCATCACGCCGTTTGACCTTCGTGGAATCTTTTAAAAAGAGAGTCAGAGTGCTGCTAGGCACACAAGTGGTAGAAATCAGGGTTTAATATTTTATGAAAAAATATATTCTTTCGTATGACTTTACTTATCTGGAGACTGAGGGTCGTTTAATGCTTTATGATCAACTATAGCTATGAACCTATCTTACTGAAAGTAGCTACAAATGTAGAAAGAAGTATTCATATCTTTCACACGTCTGGGGGCTTAGATGTCACAGCCAGGTCAAAACACTGAACTTACACTTCAAACAAACATATAAAATGTTAATTTACAACATTCCCGTTCAAATATGTTCATTGGGCCGGCCAATTTGCATGAGAATGTTGGAACTTTTTTTGGTCTCCCCAAAATTTGGCAACAGTTCATAGAAAAACTTGTTCATATTAATATCCTGAGGAGCCCTTCTACGTAAACAAATCTTATGTATCTTTTCACACTTTGAATGTATACTGTTAAATAAAAATAAACTATGTTAAAGTATCTTAGAAGTAGGCAAATTATAAAGACAAAAAGTTATCTTAATGAATATTATTAATAAGAAAAATTATAAACACCTACTCTATTTAAATGGAACACTCATTTATTCAGTAATTTGTAACGATTTAATTCACAATGAAAATTTTAAATCCTCTACAATCAATGATTTCGATAATAAATCGGACCTCAACTTTACCCTGACCATAAAAGCTGTACTCGATGCGCGTCGCGGACTGCCATACAATGCGCGCCCGCAGACGGCTGAATGCGATATACCGTGAATTTGCTACGGAGTCACTCGCGGCGGTTTGTCAATGTGCCTGCTGCTATCGAGTGTATTAAAGAGTAATTGCGCAAAGATTGAAACGTTTCTATAATAATATTGGGGAAGGTATGGATCGTAAGGCGCTTTCAGTGCAGAAATATAATTATTCAAAATTAGAACCATTATCTTATCTCTATGATTAGAACTCTTCTAACAAAAACCCATAAATGGTAAAAGAACGCGAAGACGTGAAAAACTGACCTAGTGTTGAAAACCTTACGGTTTTGTTCTTACGAACATCATACAATGATGATGTCTTAGCACATGGATAGTAGGTACATCTAGTATTTTTCGATAAGTAACTTGGATACCAAGAGATTGCAACAATTATTGTAAGTGTTGCCACATCTTAATATACTCGTTCTGATAGTATTGTTCTCCATCACAAAGTTTCTCGTCTCAATGAGTTTTATTTTTAAATTATTCCCAACAATTAATGATTCCTACATATTCTTATAAATTTTTGCCGTAGCAATGAGTTTTATAAGCTTTGCGCGTCGCGGAATGCTAACACAATGCGCGCGCACAGACGGCTGAATGCGATACACTGTGAATTTGCTGTGGAGTCACTCGCGGCGGTTTGTCAATGTGCCTGCTGCTGTCATCATCAGCATTCAGGTGCCTTGACGAGTAATTGCACAGTTTGAAATGTTTTAATAAGCTTCAGGAATATTACTTATAGATATATAAAAATATGTACATTCCTGAAAAACAATTGTTTACATCAGACTCGCTTTACTCTGCATTTCTTTTATTACAAGCTTTAGTTTAGTTTCACCTGTCCTGATGTTTGTTTGATCCACTTCCCGGTTGAGCTGAAATTTTACATGTTTGTGTAAAACTGATGACAATACAATATTATGGACTCGTTGCGCTGGTCTGATGATTCAGTCGGAAGATATCATAGAAACCCTTAAACTAAACAAGGTACACCAATCGTGTTTGAGCTAATTGGATTTGTATTGGAAAGCACTGTACTGTGTGTGGATTCGTTTATATCAAAAGCTTGTCACAAAAATATATTTCTTGCCAAAAAACTTGTTTTCAAACCTATTTTCTTGCTTAACATTATCTATGGCCTAGTTAAATTCGGTAATGTTGTAGACATTACCGTCGATTCACGTCGGTGGACAGCCCGTGAAAAAACTTGATAAACACCTAGAAATACACCCACCCCTAAAAATCAATAATCTTTTGCATACTTAAAAGCTATATATTCAAACTGCTCTGACCTGGAAGATTCAGAAGCTACCACAAAAAAACGATCGCATAACAGAAAAATACGGTGTAACAGAAAGGCTGAGATTTTGAAGACACTCACAAAGAGCTTAAAATCATAGCTAACGATATAGAGATAAATAATAAAAATATATTATATTAATAGCATTACAATGCTCGGTTTAATATTAAAATCAAAAATATGTGCATGCTTCGAATGCGTGTACCTAAAATATGTGATGAACAAATTCGCCGCGGTGATTTGAAGCTACGGCAGCTCAGTGGTTGAGAGCATCGACGGGCTAGATGTCGAAGGTTGTAGGTTCAAATCCTACCTGTGGCGAAATTTTTTCATCACATATTTTCGATTTTAATATTAAACCGAGCATTGTAATGCTATTAATATAATTAAATGAGAAAGCTTTCTCCACTTTAATCAACTTTTAATTCATCTGATATGAATTAAGTTGGATACCACACTTCTAAATAGTGGGTAGTATTGGAGATTACGCATGCTTCGAATGCGTGTACCTATAATATGTGATGAACAAATTCGCCGCGGTGATTTGAAGCTACGGCAGCTCAGTGGTTGAGAGCATCGACGGGCTAGATGTCGAAGGTTGTAGGTTCAAATCCTACCTGTGGCGAAATTTTTTCATCACATATTTTCGATTTTAATATTAAACCGAGCATTGTAATGCTATTAATATAATTAATTGAGAAAGCTTTCTCCACTTTAATCAACTTTCAATTCATCTGATATGAATTAAGTTGGATACCACACTTCTAAATAGTGGGTAGTAATGGAGATTACGCATGCTTCGAATGCGTGTACCTATAATATGTGATGAACAAGTTCGCCGTGGTGATTTGTAGCTACGGCAGCTCAGTGGTTGAGAGCATCGACGGGCTAGATGTCGAAGGTTGTAGGTTCAAATCCTACCTGTGGCAAAATTTTTTCATCACATATTTTCGATTTTAATATTAAACCGAGCATTGTAATGCTATTAATATAATTAATTGAGAAAGCTTTCTCCACTTTAATCAACTTTCAATTCATCTGATATGAATTAAGTTGGATACCACACTTCTAAATAGTGGGTAGTAATGGAGATTACGCATGCTTCGAATGCGTGTACCTATAATATGTAATGAAAAAAGTCGCCGCGGTGATTTGAAGCTACGGCAGCTCAGTGGTTGAGAGCATCGACGGGCTAGATGTCGAAGGTTGTAGGTTCAAATCCTACCTGTGGCGAAATTTTTTCATCACATATTTTCTATTTTAATAAAAATATATACATAAATATATCATAAGATTCACCGAAGTCCAAAATAACAGACATCGATATATTATTCTCAAACAATTTCCATTAGGGGCATAAAAATCGGTGCTCTAACGGCATACGAACGAGCTCGTCCAATCAAAGGTCAGCGCACATTTGTCTGCCGGAAATCCAATTAACATAAAACAGAGTCAATAAAACCTCTCCGAGGCCCATATTGCCTCTAAATGTGTCTAATGGAAAAGGAAAAATGCCAGTGATTGTAGTGGCGAATCTTGGAAGGGAGAAAACATGGATATAGAAATCCTTGCTTTAACTAAGAATCATCTTGTACATGCTTTTACGTCATGAATATTAATCACTCATTATCTTTATCTATTTAGCCGTGTGGTATCCGGCAGAGTAGAATAGGACCACTCCAAGTCTTCCCGTGGATGTCGTAGAAGGCGACTTAGGAAATACAAGCTAAACAAAGCTTATAAACATCTAAGACACCTCTCCAACCCGTCTGGCCAGCGTGGAGAGTGTAGGCCAAGTCCTCTAGCTGCTCTGGCCAAGTATGGCCCTAGTAGTACAGAGAGGGTCGTGCTCCTGTAGTGGAGACTAAATAGGACCTGATGATGATGATGATCTTTATCTATTGCTGGGTAGACAGAGCCTTCGGGCCATAAAGGTTTAGCGTGTGGATGTACGTGTATGTGGAAATCACAATAGTGACGGGTTGCTAGCCGTATCGTGTATAACTTCTAAGTTATTTGCCCAATCCCTTGATAAAAATGTCTGCATAGAACAGAATTTTAAGCATCACATTCTATGTGTTTTTTTAATATCTCTCAGACCAGCATGCTTCAAGCGTAGCAAAAGTATAAAACGCACGACGCATTTTCAGAATCGCTACAATCGAACCTAAATTTTGAAATATAAATAATATAGCTACCTGAAACAAATCATCAGATCATTTGATAAATAATCATTTTTTCATTACTATTATTGCATACTAGCTTTCGCCCGCGGCTCCACCCGCATCAATGTCGATCCCTCGGGAATAGTACTTTTTCCCGAGATAAAAAGTAGCCTATGTCCTTCTCCATACTCCAGAGAACTTGTATGCAAAATTTCATGATAATCGGTTCAGTAGTTACGGCGTGAAAGCGTAACAAACAAACAAACTCACTTTCGCATTTATAATATTAGTTAGGATAGGATCAGAAATTGAGTTTTATTTTATGACATGACAATGTAATAAAATAAAACTCAATTAATTCACACATTTAACTCTATGTCTTATTATGTAAGTTGACATTTCGATAAAATGAGCTGTGCAGTTTGTTGCCGCTTCTTCTGCACTCCGCTTTGGAGGCGGCGTAAACTTGACTCTAAGTAAGTTATTGACGTCAACAATAATAATGTTGTAAATAATAATGTGTAATTTAAGTTAACGTTCACCAAATGGTATTTAAAATATCTTACGATAAATAAATTATTGATTACTGACTGACATACCTTCGAATAACTTAATATGAATCAGAGAGTATTTTTGACAAAAACCAACGTGGGATATTCATATTTTTAATATGTGAAACTTACGTATGAAGTCAGCTAGAGGCCGATATGTTTTAGACCGTCGTCCCAACACTCCCAACGCGATTTTCTGATGTATAATGATAGTGTTTGGAAAATATAATATATGGATGTTTACATCCGGTACGGAGGCTTATAGAAGTTATTGAAGTACGAAAATATTTAAATCTGTCAAAAAAAATTTAGGGTTGTGATGAAATTTTATATATACACAATCGAAAGTATTGTTTTGAGCAGCTGATTAAGAATTTTAACGATCACTCCTACATATTTTGAAACTTCCGAAACTCCTTTATAATAACATCCATAAGTCAAAGTCAAAGTCAAATACCATTTATTCATCATAAGATACTTTACATATCATTTGGAGAACGTTAACATTTATTTTACAACAAAAGATTGTTAACGTTAATTTACTTAAAGCTGAGTTTAGAGCCGCATATAGTTTCCAAACAGTATGATAAACATCAGAAAATCGGAAGTAACTTAGTAATTTGATATTTATGTTCACCACCAATGAAATCCTCATGCATATACTATAGTCACAAATATACATTATCTTATACATGAGAAAACTAGCTTTCGCCCGCGGCTCCGCCCGCGTCAATGTCGATCCCTCGGGAATAGTACTTTTTCCCGGGATAAAAGGCCTATGTCCTTCTCCGTACTTCAGAGAAATTGTATTTAAAATTTCATGATGATCGGTTCAGTAGTTACGGCGTGAAAGCGTAACAAACAAACAAACAAACTCACTTTCGCATTTATAATATTAGTAAGGATTGCGGGTCTACGATCTATTTCAAATCTGTAGCTGACCTATGCATGAGTAACCTGTATTCCATATATTAAAAAATCTAAGATTTCATTTACATCTCATAAAGAATCACAAGTCTTTCAAATCTGTTTGAAATTTAGTTAAAAGCATTGCACTTAACAATTTCTCCAAAATATTTTCTCAATCTAATAAACAAGTAATAATTCTCCGAATTTTACATTTCGCTTACCAGTGAATATCGGCTTCGTCTGAACTAATATTATTGCGAAATGTCCGCCGTTGCATCCCCCAGGTTCATTAACCGACCCCACCACCCCCACCCTGCGCATCTAGAACCTCCCCACAGGCTAGATAAATACTAGATGTTTATACAGATTATTAAATATTGTAGGGAGATGCGCTTACTTGTATGGTACGAGTAATAAAGCAGCTACTTTGAGGTTAAACCAGTTTGTAAGTTTTGAGTAGATAAAGTTTTTACACGGAAATCTGAAAGCTCTTTAAGGAAATAATTTGCTAGACTATAACAGTTACAATGGATGTCAAATGGAGCTTTTTCTTCTATGCTGTGTTGAAAGAAAAGAAATAATTGTCATGCAAATCCTTTAAATCTAGTCGAGGGATGTGTAACAATCTGATGAAACCTTTCAGCGATGCAACTACGTCACTATTTTTTTTTTACCATCCGGCCACCAAATCAAATCATTTATTTCGCATAAGTGTATATACTTGTCGTGTATATACTTGTCTTGCTTTTCAGCAAGCAAAACTAATTATATAAAACTAGCTTTCGCCCGCGGCTCCGCCCGCGTCAATGTCGATCTCTAAGGAAAAAATTGATTTCATGATGATCGGTTCAGTAGTTACGGCGTGAAAGCTTAACAAACAAACAAACAAACTCACTTTCGCATTTATAATATTAGTAAGGATGATATTATTATACAAAAGCCACGCAAAATCATCACAGTAAACGCGGGCTATGGATATTATACCCTATAGATATTTAAAGCGAAAACTTCTATATCCGTTTTTCCCACTAACATGCTAAACGTGGTCTTCAGGTCTTATAGCCCTAGGCTCTGTCTACCCTGCATGGAAAAAAAGACGTGATACTGTGAATGTATCTGTCAAACTTCTAAGGCGCTCTGGGATTTTTTTGAGATGGGAAAAAATTATTAAACTCGCGACACTTACCGTTACCAACACCTCCTCTGTATATAAGTATCTGAACCGACGATTCAAAAAATACACACGTAATTATTAAAAGGTTGCACTTCCGTCTGCACTGTTTCTTTTCCCCAAAAGGCTCTCTGTATAAGTAAGCATAAAGCAAATATCCGTGATGCCAGGTATTATGATATGTACGTTGAAGTCATGTTACATCATCATCGTATTAGTTATTAGTGTAACGATGCAGATTATGGCATCCCATTTGTATTATCTTATACCAATAAGGTCGGCAAGCGCAATAATAAATAAATAAATATATATGGACAAATCACACAGAGATCGAGACTTGTGTTATGGGATACTAACTCAACGATACTATATTTTATAACAAATACATACATAGATAAACACCCAAGACCCAGGCCAATCTGAAAAGAATCATTTACCATCTTGACCTGACCGGGGATTGAACCCGGGCACCCTCGTGTCGCAGGCTGGCGCGTGTTAATCACTGCGCCACGGAGCTCGCCATTACTATAAGAGATTTAACAATAAGAGAAGCAAATGTTTGTGTCTAACAATTATCATATCTAAAGGGCTATGGTAATTGAAGCGACTAGTTCGCGGCCATCGGGAGACATTTCCGAGAAACACGACATCACGCTTTGAATAATATTTGGATTGTATCCGAAGAATTCCTCAGATTAACAATCAAAGACTTTTAGCGAACAGTGGAAAATTGTTAAGTTTGCAAGTCTGCTTTTAAACAGAAGCAGTTTGAGTCAAGATTCTTGCATGGTCAATAACTTCGGTAGCGGTCCGACCTACATCGGTGCACACTCTTGGTATTTGTTTAGGTCCTTCACACGTAGGTATACCGGTCACCGTTCATGAAGCTACTAACATTGCTTGAACTTGCCTTTAGCTTATCATACAAGTATTTGACGCAAGTCTTGCAAACGTAAAAAAGTAGTATCAGCAGTAGTCTCTACAATTATAGAATATATCTTTTTTCTGCATCATGAAAAGGTCGAAGACCCAAAAATTGTAGGATCAGACAAAGTCTGACCTTGTTTAATTCTTGGTACTAATAATATTTGATAAATTAAATAAGTATAAAACTCATTTTATATGAGTATAGGCGACGATATAGAAGAGGCAATAAATAAGACTTCGTTATGGAAGGTCGTTATAATGACAATATATATCAAATGTATGAATTAAGTTTATATTTGTTGAATATTGAAGTTTGTTACACATTCAATGGCTGAGAGATGCTTGCGGACAAAATGATAGGTCAAAACTAGCCTTTATTGTTTTAATATTTAAAGGATGGGATGTAAAGGAATGGAACTGCCCTCAAATTGCACACAAAAAACACGAAACGGAAAATTAATAGGATAGAAAAACTTACCTCTCTATTTAGGAGATCAACATAAAACAATGAAGACCAACTCAATTCAAATCCACTATCGAACCATATTCTTTGACGGAATCTAAAAAAAATTTTAAACAGGCCTTCTCTTAACTCATTCACTGGTAATTACAAGGTATACTCGTAGACATGAAATATGCATTGTTAAATGCCAGCAGCAAACGGGTAAATAACTCACTTATACTTTATAAATCACACAGCTCTTAAGCTTAGACAATATCCATAAAATATTTTAAACAACACTCATTGCCAACTCAACCCGTAGTCTTGAACGGAGCCGTGCCAAATGATAACTCGAGCACCCAAACAAAAATATGTAAAGCAGGCCTTGACACGAGACGAGGCGTACGGCTCACCTAGATAATTATGGCTATGGGGGTTGAGGCAGGAAGAAGGTACAGACAGTTGAGGATGTAATTCATACTATAAAAAACATGTGAAAGTAACACTGTCGATCTGACTAGTATCACTACACGCTTCTAATTTTACACCAATTGCGATGAAATTAGATATGGAGGTAGTTTGAGGCCCGGGGTACATAGGGTACCTTTCACCCCGGACTCCAGAAACATCTACTGTTCCCGAGGAATCTCATGAATGCGGGCGGAGCCTTGAGCAAAAGCTGGTTGAAAATTAAACTTTTCGCATACTGACTGTTCTATTGATGTGACGAAACTGGGACTTTTACAAATAAAATAAATCAATCCGTTCACTGCTCGAAAAATAAATAATTCTAAACTGAAATATCACTCATAATTTTACGTTTGACTAAGTTAGATACTGTTACAAATTCTTCGTAGCAAGTCGCAAATAAAGACCAGCTTCTTCTTGTAATTGCGGATTGTAGAACCCGTCAAATGAATAATAGACCTAGGATCATACATAATTAATAGACCTGGGATCATCTGGGATATTGGAATGGCAAAAGTCTGAAGAAATGGTAGTAAAAATAGGGTACCCAGGTCCTCCCCCATATCCTTCCGCGAACTTCGTGTAAGGCCGGTAACACTCCTGTTACACCCTGGTGTTGCAATTGTCCATGGGCAGTGGTGATCGCCTACCATCACATGATTCGCTTGCTCGTTTGCTATCCTATATCATAAAAATCTTGTGCTTTCGTTGTAAGTCCCAAAAAATCAAGCTCTTTAGAAGAATCCCTAGATTTAAGTACTTTATCAGTCTTATTATAAAACGCGCACTAACTTTAGAACCTTGCTTAAACCATTATCCGACCAAAATAAGATGGCACTTTGACGTTAGTCAACTATCACTGTCAATTTATTTTGGACCAGAAAACCAGGTACTTAATTTAATCCGCGTTTTATAATAAGACAGTATCAGTCTTATTATAGAAGGCGGACTAACTTTAGTATCTGGTTTAAACCATTATCCGACCAAAACAAATGACAGTGACAGTTGACTAAACGTCATAGTGATAAGTATCGGCTTATTTTGATCGGATAATGGTTTAAACCAGGTACTTATGTTAGTCCGCGTTTTATAATAAGACAGTATCAGTTTAAAAGATAGTCTGCTAGAAGTTGTGTAATACTTACCAATAAAGAAAACATCTGTGTAAGTCTGATCGCACGTGTGAAGTCTTCTTACTTTGTTATTGTCTGTGTGCGCGTGTGTGCTCATGTAAAATGCATAAGGCACGCTTTCGTCTCGGCGCGTGTGTGGGGGTGGCCGTGAAACTGAAATTTGGGATTGCGTTTTTATTATTCAGGGCCTTGCCGTCTCCTGGTGACTTAGTCATCTCGGGGATGAAAGTTTAATTGTGATTACTTGAAATCTTCTCGACTTGGGAGTTAAAGTCTTCCTAACAAATTGATGGATAGAGAAAAATTTAACTCAGTAAAAGATATTGATAGTGTTCTAAAAGTTTTTCTAAGATATAGTGTGAGGTATAATATATCTTCGTTTTTAATCCCCTACTTAAAATTGAGTTGATATAAGTTTGTATGTGTGTCTGTCTGTGGCATCGTAGCCGCCGACCTGGTTTTTAACATATTTGAATCCAGTTTCAAATCCGGAAGAAGACCAGATTCATATTATACAGACCGTATTAAAACCAATCGTAGTAAAACCAGATGATAACTAAGAAATATATTATGGCTAAGAAGATATGTATAGTTATTAGTTATCTGGTTAAATTTTGCAGCTAACGTTTATTATCGGGCTCAAATTATTGACAATATAATTATGAAATAACATATCTCGGTAGGCGTGAAGAGAGCAATCAAGTGGTTTTTAGCGGGTGTGAGTCCCGCATAACTGCTCTGTATCCCCGTACAGATCAGTATGCATAACGCATTTTCCACATGTAAAAAAAAAAAAAAAAAAAAAAGGTATGTCCACGGTAAGTTAGAACATAACGTCAGGACGTATAAAATGGTCAAAATCTTATTTACTGGACGCTTTCAGTTTTACTAAGTTCCGTATCTCACACCAATAATAGGTGGACCTACCCATCCTATTGACACGCCTGGAACTGTCGGCTTACCCCAGAAAACCAGGTCAGTAGACCCTTGAGAAAAGTAACAGGAAGCTGGTACTTGAAATTCTTTACCATCCAAGATTGCTCTCAGTTGCACCTTTTGCTCCCTTACTCTGAGACTATGGTACCTGGGATCGGTATTAAAATGCGGTAAAATGATTTTAAAATTTAAGGTATGGCTGATTTTTAATACAATAATTTTGGGGTTCACAAGTGATATACAAACGGTAGTGGCTCGATAGCTCAGAACATCTTCGAGGTTTTAGAGCGTTACCCATAAGCGACTCCATAAGCCGTTGACTCGGCTGTCATCACTGATGACAGTCACGAAGCTATCATATCAGATGCCTTTAGGCAGCTTGAAAAATCACACACCAGTGTTGGCCACTTACACACTCGAAAAACAAAATTTATATAAGACACTAACTCAAATATAGTAGCCCAATAATATTCATTGAGCAATACTTGCTTAAGGTGAAAGAAAAACATCATGAGGCAAGCTGCACACTAGTGAACTTTTCACTAGCTTTGTATTTAAGTAGGCATTTGTCTCCCATCTCACCCGATGGTACCTAAGTGACGATGAAGACGAGGATGTTACATGCCTATCCAAGAGATACCCATTTGTTCTACTTTTGAATGTGCCGGGACTGTAATTGTAATTTAAACGTTTACTAAAATATAAAGTATCTCAATCAGTCAATCAATTTATTTCAAAAACACAAAACAATACAGTTAACAGGTAACAACTGTTTGTCTGTTTGTATGGACATCGACAATCAAATATTTGTCTATGCCGCCTCCGCCAGGCCCGATGGTAGAGGAAAGCCTTAGTAATGCTGGCTTGATGTTGTGAGGGATTATATGCGTGCCAATTGCCCCACACTCAGGAATACCAAAACCGCGCAAAGTAGAGAAGAAAAAGTCGAAGACCGGACCTTTGGACTCCGAAGAACTATATCCGATGATGCAACCAGGAATATGTTCAGATGAGAGAGAGAGAGAATATGTAACGATCCTTTCAACGATATTATCTGAACTGAGTTCAAGTTTAATTTATATGATTAAGCATAGTTTTTACAGCCTGCTGCCTGCCTATTAAGATCGGCCTTAGGCCAACTACTTCTTTGAGGTATGATTTTGCACAAGACATTAGTCACTATAATCTTCGATGCTGGTCTGGGAGAAAAGAAAAAACGTAGAATGTACCAGCTGCTTCTCTTCCCACGCAGATTATAAAAGTCGATCGAGGGAATGGGCGAAAATCAGAGGGATCATGTTTATAGGCGATGCGGCTAGCAACCCATCACAGTTTTGATTCCGTTTTCAAGCTACTTAAATGTAGGTATGTAACATAGGTTATCGACTACCTTCAATGATGACAACCGGAATCAACATGCTTTCCAAACCTCGTAGGAGCCTGAGATAGCTTTATGCCACTTGCGGTCACCCATCCTAATGGGGACCGCGCCCGGGGTTGCTTAACATGCGTAAGCGCTAATAATGCTCACGCTAACACCTATCTGTCTAACACCGACTCTCCTTAAAGTAAGATTTTGCACAAGTTAGGCATTTTGTTCATAATTATCCCATTAGGAGTATAAAAAGCCGGACACTACACGGCAGGCTGATGTACTACGTTCATGACAACATAATGGTTGGAAGGAAGCGTTGCATTTTCGCGTTAAGCAACGGTGTCCGCATCGTTTACTAATCGACTCGAAACTGCGAATAAGAAATCAAGCATTGCGTACAACTCGTACAATGCACACCACAAAAAATATTGTTAGAAACGCGGACTTTTATTTGTTGCAGTTTCTAGAAAAATAGACATAAAATTTATCATCATCATCATATCAGTCGCAAGAAGTCCACTGCTGGACATAGGCCTCTTCCAAAGATTTCCAAAATGAATGGTTGGAAACGGCTTGCATTAGCGTTTCCCTATGACCTTGGTCAGGTCATCCGACCACCTGGTAGATTGGTGTTCGACGCTGCGCTTGCCGGTACGTGGTCGCCATTCGAAAACCTTTTTGCCCTAACGGCCATCGATTCTTTTTTTATGAATATCTGACGGCAAACGAGCAGACAAGCCACTTGATGGAAAGTGGTTACCGTCGCCCATGGACATCTGCAACACCAGAGGAGGTGCTGATGCGTTGCCGAGTCTTAAGATACCTGTAAATACGCCTTTTTAAGGACCCCAAGTCATAGCACACAGGGGAAACAACGGGGCACAAAGGGGCACGTCGGGAAACCTTCGTTCTTCAACAGATTTCCTCGTTTCTGATTCGATAGTAAGCAACCACGTTTCTGAGCCGTAAGTCATTATTGGTAGCACACATTGATTGAAGACTTTTATCTTTAGGCACTGAGGTATTTTGGACGAAAAGATAGTGCAAAGCTTACCAAACGCTACCCAGCCGAGTCTGATTCGCCGAAAGACCTTCATTCTTGAAGCTGGAACTGCCTGCCTGGATCAATTGTCCCATGTAGACATATTGTTCTACAACTTCAGGGTTTTCGACATCAACCGGTGACGGCGCAACATGTCCATATTAATTTTAAGGCCCACCACCAGAAATAAAACTCGTCATGTATTTTTTTTTGCATTATTTGTTCAAATTCACTATTAAACCATATAGTGAGATATCAGTGCAATTTGAAAAAAATGTGTTAAATAATTTTGGACTTTGGTACCTTTCATCCCGGAACAAAATACTGTTCCCGAAGCATCGTCATAAACGCGAGCGGAGTTGCGTGTGTAAGCTAATATATAGTAAAGTTGTGAGTCTAAATTTTGTATAAGACAAACCAAGAGGCAGGCCATTTCCTGCAAGATATTTTTCCAAATTAAAAAACAATAATTAAAAAAACTTGCGTGATTAAAAAAATCTTCATGGCGTGCTATCAAATTTGATTTAAAGCATATCAGTGCTCATAGAACAAATCATCATCATCATCATCAGGTCCTTTTTAGTCTCCACTACAGGAGCACGACCCTCTCTGTACTACTAGGGCCATACTTGGCCAGAGCAGCCAGAGGACTTGGCCTACACTCTCCACGCTGGCCAGACGGGTTGGAGAGGTGTCTTAGATGTTTATAAGCTTTGTTTAGCTTGTATTTCCTAAGTCGCCTTCTACGACATCCACGAGAAGACTTTGAGTGGTCCTATTCTACTCTGCCGGATACCACACGGCACAAATACAAATAGAACAAATACAATGAACATTTCACGTTGTTTTTGCGTTCTCTAATTTTAGACTATTTGTTTTTACTGTAATAACGTTCATAACAGTCAGTAGTAGTCTGTAAACACAATTTCGACAATAAACACGCGACCTGCACGCACTGGCTTCAAACTAAACGCCGGCACGAAATTGAATGAACTTTATAATACCTCAGTAAAAAAGGTGCTATATAGGTACCTACATATACATCTACCCCTATTTACTAAGTATCAAATAAAGACATTTACTACAAAACTACTTTATATTAACTTTCACCGTGTCATAAAGTGACTCCTGAACTCTCCAGAAACACCGTTTTTAACTCATTAAATAGGGTATCTCACGAGTATTTTTGTTAAAAAGCACTAGTATGACTATAGCATACATTATTTTATTTTAAGACTGATGTTAAAAATCCATTACTTAAAATGCACGGAAGTAATACATTTAATAAATTGTTAATCAATAAAAAATAAAGTATTTCAATTAGTTATAAACGTGAAACAAACCTTCAGGAATGCGTAGGAACCAATATTGATGGACTGAGTTTCTTTCGGCTTATTCTTCTCAACAGTGGTCATTCTAAAACGTATAAACTACAAAGTTTATTAATCTAGCATAAAATTTTATTTCTATTCATTTCAGTATATATTTTTGGCACAGATACATAACAAAACTACATATGTTACTTGTGTGCTTTGATATGCACTCGTATAATCTCGGGTCACACTTCACTCGCCCTACAGGCTCGTGAAAGCAAACTTAGTCGGTTATAGAACCAATATAGTACACTTGTATCATAGTATAGAATATTATAGTATAAGTAAAATATTCAACTTTCTTTTTTTTAGTTATTCATTACGCTAAGAAGGTACATTCAGTCTGTAACCGGGTCCCAAATTAAGCTGTCTTCGTTAGATTGCAGTCATTGAAGTAGACATACGCCTAAAGGCAACTTGAAAATATCAAACCCCAGCCCCTTACTAGAGCGTATTTCCACCTGTATCCCTAACTATGATGCTTTTATTATGGCCCACGCACACCATTACAAACTACTAAACAGACCATAAAAAGAAAACACATGTGGGAACACGCAGATGTGTATAGCAACAGTGGCAGGCTTCGTGACAATCGCTCGACTTTCCATCGCGCACTTGGTATGCGACGCGCGCTCGACTGCTCTGCAGCTGGATGGGAAAAAGCAGCAGTTGTATGCATATATCTTACTGTTTACAATTTATTTATATGTCGTCGTTAGATTTTTCAAATTTTATGAATAATATTACCATTATATACTATGTGTTTTTGCGTAAGTCTAAGTGGCCAACACTGGCGTAAGTTGTTCAAGGTGCCGTAACCTATCTATGTCACCTCTACAACATTTTCACCCAATTCTGTCACAGAAACTAAAGAGTTGATGGATAAAGCCCACGGTATACTGGTAGAGCTGGTAATAGAGCTTATATCAATGTGGGTTACAGTTTTCTAAGTAAATATTTACACGTAAGTTGTATTTTATGTTAGGTTATGTTAGGCAAGTTACAACGCAACGTTGTACTCACTCTTTACTAAGCGTACCTCCCTTGTAGGTAATAAGGGAAGAATAACCAAATATTGATAGTTTGTGAGACAGACTAAACGCAGTGACGACAAACGTTTCTTCTCTGCAGTGGTCGGTACCGAAACGGTAGTATTTTGTACCTTTTTAACATTATAGAGGTAAATAATAAAACAACTACTTCGCAAATAACATTATTTTAAATGTGATTTGATGAAAGTGCTTGCAAAAGCCTATTTTCTGATTAAATGTTAAGATTTTGATTTTATTTCTAGTGACTTTACCACTTGTCTTTTGCCACAAAAGACAAAGTATCCGGTGTAGTATGTAGTCCAGACATTTCTAATTGTTTGTTATACCAATGGTATTAGTACTTTACCTTTTCACATTGGTATAGTTAGTACTTTACCTTTTCCCTCTACCGTTTACTCTACCCATGTACCGGAGGCTTATAATTAACTGTTACCCGTTGCTGTTTGTCATTGTATAAAGTTTTAACATGTCTTTCTCTTTATGTTTCAGTTCGGGAGCCGTGGACCTCCAGCCAGGAACGACCGGCGTTTCGCTTATGCTGATACAAAATGCCAATGGCACTTTCAACATATTTTATGTAATTTGTTACATCTTACGACATGAACGGGAACTAGAGTTAAAAAATCATACTTAACAAGAAATAAGGCTAACGTGAATTAAAAAAAGTATTTAATTTACTACTGCATAACACACAACTTTTATTTCTTTATTACCAGTCCATCTTGAAATGAGCATCATATTTGGATTTCATACTTACAAATGATTAAAACTTCTACCTAAAGAAACATTTCCGGGATAATAAAATATAATTAATCCTTCCCAGGATTTAACATTTTATTTAAGTTGTACAACAGATTTAGCGTAAAAAGATAATACGTATACAAAAAGATGCGCGTGCGCGTGAGAAGATAATGCATTTTAAATTTAATATACAGCGTTTAAATTGACCCTCGATAACTTTTCCTATGGACCTGAATGCTGGAAACTAAAAAAAAATGTCTATACAAAAAAGTTCGGACGCCAGTTTGTACGGGAAGGTCGATATTTTTTGAGTTCCCAGCATTGGTCCCATAGGAAAAGTTGTTCATATTGATGGTCTGAGTCACCCCTTTAAGGGAACGTCGAGGTTACATTTACACGCTGTATAAGCTGTATTTATGTAACATTTGAGTTACTGAATATTGTTGTAGTATTATGTACAAAATAAAACGAAACATTTTTTTTCGTTCATCGTATGAATTTTTACCATGTATCTGTTTTTGTTACAGTAAGTCGCAGTCCTCCGCGAAGAATGTCCGGCGTCTCGTTCATGACTTAACGGAATAATAATGGCGTTATGTTAATTTAAATTGCCCATTCTACGTACTGTTTTTGTACGACAAAAATTAACTGAACACATGAGCTGACAAATGAATGATCGGATCACCATGGCCCATAGACACCACCATCATACTAGCTTACATATTATATTTTGTTATACACGTAGTACGCTTGCACCTTACCTTACTAATACATTCACTGTCTAATGTTGCTCTAGAAACAGAAAATTTAAAAAAACGTTATTCCCCAGGTTTATGAGTGTACCAAATTCCAGAAAATAAAACGGTTTTAAAGGTTTTAGTTGTTTATTTTGCAACCCCCAAAACGGCTGCTAATATATTAAATCAGTATGTAGCTAGTCGGTATGAATTTCTTATTGATTAGAAAACGATGACGTGCGTAGATCAGTCGAAGAAAAATGTTTTACGCAATAGAAAGTAAGTCACAAGATGTCACAAATCATAATATTATGATGTTATATTTTCGATCAGATGTCACCTTGCCTAATGAGTGTTATTAGGCAGGTTTCTCTAGCACACATTATAGAGAGTATAGATGATGAGCTTTATAAATGTTACTAATACTCATTTTAAATGTGACAGTTTAGATTTGGGCGCATAGAGACATGGATGGATATTTCTTTTATCACTATCATCTCAGCCGCAAGAAGTCATATATATTTTATTAATAATTTTCTGCAAAAACGAAATATGTTGAATTTTTGACAAAGATGAGTTTTTAGAAGTTCTACTGAGTGTAAAGAGATGAGGGAGACATTTGCCCAGCAGTGGGACAATATAGATTTAAAAAAATACTACTAATCCTCTGATACGGCTTTTTTATGGATAACTATTTGTTTTCAGTAAAGAAAAGCTTCGCGAAATTCCTGTGGGTACAATATTGGTATAAAAGAGAATGTAATGAAGTAATGATAAACCAAAAATATATCACTTTTTCATACAACGAAACCAACTGACAGCATTGCTCATAAATATCAGAAGAGTGTAAAATAACAATAGCCTTATAGCAATAACCCCACAATAATCTGATCAAACAGTGTCGAACATTGTTTCAATTCTGTACTTTCAATACATTAACTCGAGTTTCTAGAAAATTTGTGAAACTCAACAGCGGCTTGATTTAGATGATTTTTATTGCCATCTCCGTAATAAAGAGAAACACGGTCCCATGCGTTGTATGGAAAATTTATTGAGGTGACAATTTATGGTGACACTTATTGTAGAATCTATCGTGTCCAATTCACGAATGATATAACTGTATAATTTTTACTACTAAAATATTATAATTGCTAATGATATATCGAAGTTTTGATTTTTTTGTACCTGCACAAATTCCTAAAATGAGTAAAATTTCTTTAGTTCCTTTATGTATTACAAAGTTCCGAAGAACTCTGACACCAGGGTGTGCATGGTCGATTGACTGTGACACCTACTCGAAATGATGATGACAAAGTTTCCATAATTTCAATATGCCTGAACACATTTCACTATCCTCAACAGACGGGACAGATTGTACAGTCGGGGCAGATAATTGTGCCCCCGAACAATTTTAAAACCTTTTGATTAAAACTAACGCAAGATAATAACATTATTTATATGTGAATTACGGGTTACTCACGTACGAAGTCAGCTACAGGTCAACATGAGTGAGAATCGGGACGACTCCGTGTGCGCGCGTCTCGGTTCACATTCGCCCTGAGGAAGACCTCCGGATGAGGTTGAAACATGTCGGCCAGTAGCTGACTCCGTACGTGAGGTAATTCACATTTAAACAATTTAAAATCTGTTGTTAGAGGGTCATTTTATCCGCCCCCGACTGTATAATTACTATCACGTCGTGTTTTTCTCTTGCAAGGTGGATAGAGCAGAGCCCAGGTCTATAATCCAAATAAATGACTTATTTGTGGGCATGTAGGTGGAAAACGGAATCAAAATAGTGATGGCATGAAAGCAAGGCTTTGCTTTTAGAATTATTGAACTAAAAACAGAACTCCCTTGTTTTATAAAATAAAAAATAAATATATACGGACAAATCACACAGATTGAGCTAGCCCCAAAGTAAGTTCGAGACTTGTGTTATGGGATACTAACTCAACAATACTATATTTTTTAACAAATACATATATAGATAAACATCCAACACCCAGGCCAATCTGAAAAAGATCATTTTCCATCTTGACCTGGCCGGGGATCGAACCCGGTCACTCCGTGTCGCAGGCTGGCGTGTTGATCGCTGCGCCACGGAGCTAGTCAAAATTTATTATGGGAGATGTCAATACTAACCTGTTGTTAATTTAGTCAAAGTTATTTTAATGCTCCTTTATGCGTGTATATTAATATCTTTTTTACATTTATTTCCTTACCTCGATATTGAAGTCAGTTGTCTGTGATCACAAAATGCCTTACATCTGTTTGTACCTATTATGTCGACTTTACTCGCAATAATAAGTATACACTAATATTAGTAAAAATTAATTCTTACTTATCAATTTTGCCATCACAGGTCACCCTGCAGATGCGAAAGATCTAAATTGTGGCATGACGGCATTAACATAGCATCATGCCATTTACCGTCACGTCTTACGAGTCGTTTTCCAAAGCGCACCAATAAATATTTCGAAAAAAAAATTTAACGTAAGCTAGCAACTAAGTGGAACGCCGACCCCGCAAGTAAGTCCTGTCGCTTATACAATAACAAAACTGGTACTCCAACATACCAACCTCCATAACAACAGACGAAAAAACGGGAACAAAACTCGCGCGAAACAAAACTTAAGGGGCGACGACATCGCGCCGAACTGCGCTCAATGTATTCAAATATATGCGCGATTAATTCAGGCTGCATAGCCGCTGGGTCGGTGTTAGTAGTGGCAGTCTCACTTTCTACGCGGATCGATGGGCCATGACCTTCGCAATGCCTCTTATTTGGCTCCTGCATCGATTTTTTTGGACAGAAACGGGACTTTTTGAGTCTAGGCGCCAGGTCGGGACCTAGAGTTGCCAGTGAATTCGTCCCGCGCAACAGAGACAAACGTTGACGTGGGGTTAACTTTCTTGCATGTTGAATGTAGCGATTCTTATGAAGTATTGAGACCTACACAGATGTACAAGGACAGGATCGCTCGGTTTGAATCTAAATCGTTCCGATTATGTCTCACTATACGCATAAAAGGTAAGGCAATATTCTCATGAGTTGAATGATTACCAGAATAAAATGATGATCAGAATCTTCTAAATGTAAATATATTTTTGGAGCATGACTACAGCATAAAACAACCAGCAAGTTGGACCTAGTTTAGGTTCTATGGCGTCAATCAGCTACCGAGTTACTTTAAATTCAAGTGAAAGGATCATTTCACTTGATACTTAATTTAATTTTGTCAAAATATCTACGTAGAAGAGCCCCAGAGATGTGAGAGCAATTAATGCCATGACAACTATGGAACCACTTGGCAAAAAAATCACGAACTTCTTTTGAAATCCGTAGTAATATAATAATAAAGTATTTATTTGCTATCTGTTACAGCCAAGTAACATGCGTAATATACAAGAAGTTTAACAGTTTCAATATAAAATGGATGGCTAACACGTCACTCACGTGACACGTGAGTCAAAGTGTTACAGCAAATTGAGTAACAGCTAATTTTCAGCTGGCACCCCTGTCAAAGTAGGAACGCCACCAGATGTCATTGTAAATATTATTTTCTATATACATTAGTTATAAAACAATACAAGTCTAAAGTCTCATAAAATTTCATCACAAAAGAAATAGAATACAAAATCGTGACTTGTTTATACAACGATTAAAAGTTGTGCGAAATAAAATGACAGAATTCCGTACCTATATAACAGAAGCATTTATTAGGGTAAAGAAATCAAAGTTATTCATAATAAAACAAATAAATATATAAGGCTGCCAGGTGTCGTTTATTAGTACATAGTTAATGTAATGAAAGTCAGTAAATCGAATGAGAACCTGGAATACAAGATACAGAAGTAATGCCCAAAATAGTACAAGAGGTGTAAGCAGCTAACATGAAACATGCAAACCATATTCCTCACACCACTCATACAGAGCACTCAAAGTAACCAAATTTGCAGGCTCCAGGATTCCAAGTTTTACGATTACGGCCATATACAGCCGCGTCCCGCGAGACACAAACTACAAAAGAAAACCACTAAGTCCTATCAATACATCCCTTTTATAACGGTTAAGAGCCGTTTTACAACCAAAGGTTTCGCTTCAAAAGAAAAGACGCCCTTGTAAAATTCCTTTTCAGGTCTCTAAGGAGTTTTCAAGTACACCTACAAGCGAAGACTGGGGTATAGCTATGTGGGTATAGTACGCCGTCGAGTACTGGGCGTAAAAGATGGCTAGGCTGTGTGCGTGCGACGTGACACAGATATAGATACACGTGCTTCTGCGAGTGTGCGTAGCACAGAAGCCTGGTATAGTACGGCCAAGATGGTGCGTTTTTTGTGACGTCACCCAAAGATTTTTACGCTTATTTTAGATCATGTATAATTAGCGTTTACAAACAAAATGTACTTGAAAATGCTCTAGAAAAATATCGACTAGGTCATAACAATTTTTTACTCTTTATCCACGCACCTTAAAGTAGCCTAAGTACTCTATCTGCAGTCCTTAATGAAATAAACATTAAGTTGAAATAAACACAGACAATTTGTTTTATAAGACGGCGATAGTGTCAAATCATTAGATGGAATTTTATAATAGTTATATCTTACATTCTTTTTTTATTTTATCAACTTTTTAACGACTTTCAACCTTATTTGGTAAGCATAAGAAAACGCCATGTAATAATAAATGGTATTTCTAAATTAAAAACTTTTTTATTTGTTGCTCCTAAAACAACTTACCATAAACCGTGGTATCTTTACTAAGAGCTTATCACCTTTCAATTATGCAGAGTCCTAGTTTTCGGTACTCTACCTTACTAGTAGAGTCTAAATATCGTAAAGGTTGGCTCTACCTTCTATTGGACATTACATAGACGTGTATCCTAAACGAACTAAAGATTTCTTTATTTTTCGACGTGTATCGTAAAACAAAAAAATCTTCTTCAGTGAACATGAAAAAAAATCACTACAGCCTGAGATCGCGAACGATCAAGTCCCTGCACTCGCGCTCTACACGCACACATAGCCGCCGCTACGTGCCGTCTCCTTAGCAACGAGACGCATGCGCGGCACCGCCCACTCCCCCCCTCCCGCCGACGCAGACCTAGTCTGCACCGAGTATTCTATTCTGTATGATTGGTCATTCACTGATGAGCTATACGCGCTGCGATTTTTTCATCGCTATAGCTTGGATTTTAATTGGTTTGATTCTTTGGGAAATGTTTCGGTTTATTATTTTGCTGTTTGCGATTGAATTATGGCTGTTCGTTTGTAATTATTAGATTGTCGAGTTATGAATGTGTCATTTTAGTTTTGTGAAAACTTGAGTAAATATTTGCATTATTAGAAAATAATTAGGGATAAATGTTTTTAAGTACGTGCTGTTTTATAATCTATAACTTTTAGAAAGTATAATATAAATGAAATAACCCTTACTGTTTCTTTATTCATCAAAATATCCTTTTTTATCGGATTTTGCAATTAATTTGTATTTAAAATAAATACCTTACTTTATAACATAATACATAATGTATCAAATGGCTTAATAATATTTAATTAAAAATTCAGGTGCTTATTCGACAAACGGGAAAAATCAATCATACAAAATGTGCAATTCGCTGATCTGTTAGTTTTTTTGTACTTCGAAGTTTGTCCTATGGACAAGTTGTTCAATAACGTAGACTGAACACTCCCCATAAATATTATTCCGCCATTCGCCTACACACCGTACCCAATTACTCGTAATTTAATATTGTTAATAATGTATTTTTAAAATTATGCAAGTATATTTTATCTTTACCATTTGATTGACTTATTCAATAAAATGTACCTATTGCATTGATGTTTCATTTAATTTCTTAATTTGTAAATTTTTTTAGAGGTAGAACAAAATAACATTAGCAGAAAACAATCTCGAGACAAGGGAGACATACACGTTTTAGAAGTATACGGAGTAGACTAAGTCTTACAACACGGTACCACAAAAACAACTTTTTACAAAATAGAGGATAGACAGATGGAAACGGGAATGAGATACAGTAACAGAACAGGTTACACACTCGCGGGCTGAAACAACTCAGTGGAATGGAAAACCCATTGAAGCGGAACAAATAAGTTGAAGCAAGCAGCTATAACTTAGCGAAAACATAACATACTTTGTAAATAAGTATGTTGTTTATTACTTTAATCTCGTACGGGTAGTGGGTTCGATTCCCATAAATCAGGTGGAGTATTCAAATAGTAACCACGATTAAGTTTTGGTGTAATTTTCGATTGCATTTTTCCATGCACAGATTAAAGCCTGTTGTTTGTTCTCATCGAATTATAATTACCAGAATTTTTTTTTTTTTTTTCCAGTTGCAGAAATTAATTTAATGTTCAACTTAGTATGAAACATACAAAAATTCATCGGCAACAAGCTTTAATTTCAAATTACCAGAATTATACAAAATCATTTCCAATTAGTGATGGGTTGCGTGAGTGGGGAACCATTTGGAAGTCGCGTGGAAATATTCACAATAGGCCAAGTCCTCTGGCTGCTCTAGCCAAGTATGGCCCTAGTAGTACAGAGAGGGTCGTGCTCCTGTAGTGGAGACTAAAAACGGACCTGATGGTGATGGTGGTGGAAATATTCACAGTATTACCGCGCATACAACATTATTGGTGCGAGCCAAAATTTCAGAATAATCTCAGTAAAATTCCCAAATGGAAACATTTCACTCATCTCCAACGAGACGTTTTCATTACAAAACCATACGTCAACAAATACATAGATATTTTTAACAGGCAATTAAACCACAATTAGTATTTAATAATCCTACAACTGTAAGATCCCTGACAGCATATATGTTACTTTACATTATGTATGTACCTGTTGTTATGTATTAGGGACATCACTACAAAATAAAAATCATTATAACTGCGTTTATTTTTATATGAAAACGTTTTGTTATTCATTTAATATCTTGTATTACCCAATATCAAACTTATACTATACAGTTTATATCGTATAATGCAATAATAAATGCTAACAGAACTACAATCTTCTGAATAGGTCATTAATTTACTAAAAGCTTATACGAAATAATATCATTAACTATAAACAAACAACTTAGAATGTATCTCGAATCTCATAAACTGAAATCCACAGGCGACTGCATGGTATGAAGTTATAAAAGCGACGCGAACACCAAAACGACGCGTCAAACACCGCGGTTGAAAACCTTAATTTCGATACGTCAACACGAGGATTCGCAAAACATGGGTAAGCACACAATAATAGACTCCTAAGCAATGCTCCATCTATATTCTATACCGACGCGGACAGTCGCATAGCAACATGTGCGAGCGAGACGACACTATACAGAAGAATGAAAGAACAATATTACGCTCACTCGCGTTTCCCGACTCACACATAGACCCGGAAAACCGCGCACACATAAACGCGCTACAGGAAACGAAACGTAGGTATTCCGACGTCAGTTGATAACGCGATATGATTCGATATATATATCGCGGAAGGGTTGTAGTGATTTCCATATACTTTCGCAATCGGATAATGGAAAATATTAATTAAGGTGCTACGGGGCTGATAATTTGCTTTCGTTTGTAGGATCAGGGTCGCTTTGTCTGTTTAATTGCTAGGGGGATTTACGTATACGTCTACATCTTTGTATTTACTTTGGATAGCAAGATATAAATGTAAATATTGCAAGAAATAATGGTCTACTAAAGTTTTTAAATCATTAATGATTTGAGGTAGGTATTAACTGAATTAGGTGTTCTGAACTGCAAAATAGCTGAGCTACTATCGATTTTCTAAGGCCAGTCAACTGACAGACAAGACACTTTAGTCGTATTCTTGCTTCTTGTGGATAATAAATAAATTTTTAATAATATGCATATACTTTGGAAAGCCTATAGGTACTTATCCAACTTTATTTGACCTTGATGTATAAAGCTAGGTTAAAGAAATAAATTGCAAACATTCACAGCAAAATGTTGTAAGTGTATCGGCTTCACCTTACACTTAGTTATCTTATGAAAGATAGGTGTCGTATTAGTAATAATCTTATGAATATTACAAATACTTGTTTATAATTCAAAATGTTACGTAACAGCACGACATTCACCCACATTCAAGTAACAATGGCAGTAAATACTTTCAATTCAGACTCATTCACGTAACGAGTGCATAATTATTTAAATTAAAAACGGTAGTGAGACGCGCCGGCTCCCAGACAAGCGGCTTCTAAAATAAACACGAAACAAAGTTTTATTAAAACGTCTGCGCGTTACGTGGCTCGCGTGAAAACGACTACAACTTTTATCAGTCGAGTATACGCCAATCATACTGCTAGCGCCATCTGTTATCGAGTGGCAGAACTAAACTTTTCAAAGGTTCAAAACTAAATCGAGGTTCTAATTGTTTTTTAAAGATTTTATTATTATTATTTGTTATTAATAAAACATCGTAACTTGTGATATTTTTGTGAAATGCAGGAGGTAAGTTAGACAAAAGAAATCAAATTCAAATGACCTTAGTTCATTTATGCGGGCTTTCATAAATTATACATGAGCGATATCATTGTTGAGCTTTAGCAGCTTTTTACGCTGTTATCGCACTGTTATTAGCTGTTACGCCGACTTTCACACCTTTTAATATCTTACATGTTGCGTTTAGTAAACCACGCTCGATTGTTACGATTCACTTGCACTGTATAATTTTGAAATTTTTAATAACATAATTTCCTTTTTTTAAGTTATGTTTTTCGAGTGTTCCTCTGGTACTCTCTGTAGCCTAAACAGCTTGAAGGATTAGACTGAGAAGTTTCGCTACATTCTTCTTAATTTTTAAATCAAAGTTTAGGCAAGTGACACTAATTATATCAAAATTAAAACAGCAGAAGGGTAATCTGCCGTCAGTTCCAAAATACACATGAAAAAGTGACTTCTTTCAAAAATATATAATTAATTGTAAGTATTACTATGCCTTTAGTATGATCAACTTAACTTAATAAAGCAGACCTGCAAACACCTATGCATAAAAATTATAGAACATCAGTAAAAGCACAAAAATAGTCTTCGTATACTTAGTATCGTAGACTGCGGTAGATTTTAGTCTATTTTTACAATATTCAGCTGTTACATTTTTGCTGAAATTAATTTCAGTAGAGATTCGGAATACAATCAGCTCAATGGTTAATGGTGAAGCTGATATAGTCTGCTGTCATGTTAAATGCTGCCTAAATCATACACATAAGGATGCAAATTAAACAAATTGCCAGTAGGCAGATGCCTGGAATAAGGCCTTATAGAAAAAAATATTGTCAACATAAACAAAAATGCTACTGTACTTTTTTGAGTAAGATGCAGCAGAATGCACATAAAGGTACAAAAGTAGGCCAATCTGTGAAATAAAGCAGAAAAAATATGAACATTTTGAGAACCTCAACCAGAAAAGAAGAAACGATTGGCAACGCAGAAAAAAGTGATATTTTTTTTTATATTTTTTACTAAATGTTGGCTTAGGCATTAGTCTCCTATCATGATACTACATAGTATGCTCTTTTGAATAAAGTACAACAGGCCTGCACATAAAGGAACAAAATGAAAGATTTGCCGATATGCCGATGCATGATAAGGTCGAAAAATATTCAAAAATTATAGAAAGTTTGTTGAAAAATTACAATAGGTACAGAAAAAAAATTCCGACTCTCCTTTAAGCGGTAAAATGCAACAGGCATGCACATAAAGGTACTCAGTGAACGATTTGCCAGTAGGGCGATGCGTGAAATAAGGCCGGTCGCGGCCGACGGCGCGCGGCGCCGCAGGGCGGCCGCTAACGTGTAATTTGTCAACTTATGCTGCGTTTTTCAAATTAAATGGGTCTGTAAGAGGCTCAGACATTTTTTCAAGCTTTAAAATAATTAAGCTTATATAAATAATATTATTAGTGTAAAATCAAACATATATGAGTATGTTTTATATTATTTCAAATGTCAAAATTCGTTATGTCTTGAATTAAATTTATAATGAGGGAGTAGAAACATCTAATGCTAAAAATTTTACTCATTTCTACAAACTGATGCATCTCTCAAGTTGGCAAAGTTATAAGTTATGTCTCCTTACCTTATGAAGAAAAACCCATATAAATTTCATTTTTCTTTTCTCATGAACGAAATCTTCTACGATATACTTTTTTGAATTGTAGTATAGTTATACTTTTTATTAATGTTAGCAGTAGCGTAGTGGTATTATTTTGGACGTTTCTACGTCGTTTCACACCAACTAGAGTTGTGCTGCAACTGTACACAAAGGGCGTTCAATTCAATTCATTTATTTCGCTTAAGTGCATTTACACCCAGCTGTTTCCAGCATGCAAAAGTAAAATTAAAACTAAGTAGGTACAATCAACATAATTGTCACACAAATTTTAAGATATAACATGAAATCAATTATGGCAATATGATATTAAAAAAACAAAATGAAAGTATGACGATACGCATTTGTTTCTTAACATTTGAATTAAACTAAATACTGTATATAAAACTAAATTGTGTAACATTAAATTGCGTATGTCATGATATTAAATTAAAATAAATTAAATTATTCAAATTGTCAAGATAGGAATTCATTGATATTATAAAAGGTCTTGGCAATGAGCCGGTAAAAAAGTATTTTTCAAAATAAATTATTTGGTAAGCGTTTCAGTATTACGTGATAGGTACGTTACGTAATACATTTAACAAAAACTCGAACTAGAAGTAAAATTTTCGATTATGATACTTAATTAGATTTAATTTAATCATTTCAATATATGCGTAATATCTATTTGTATGTTTTAATCCTAGTTACCTAACGTTCGCCTACCTCCTATAAAACCTAACCATTTGTCGATACGACGAACTTTTTTTGGATGTCTATATTTAGTCTTTTTTGGTTGCAGATTTATGTAAACCATATTATATTACTGTAAAATAAGACAAGTTGGTTAAATTTTATTACAAAACACATTTAAGTATTCTATAACTCTTTTGATAGAACTTAAATATAAATTTTAAAATAAAAATACAACGAAAAACAAATATATTCTTTGCGTACTATTAATATAATATATCAGTTATATAGAAAATATAAAAACACAATTTATTTAGAGATCTTAACGCAAAAATCAACTTTATTTTCACCACAAATTGCACTGGCATATTTTACGCATTTGACTTTGTCATACGCCTGTTTTGTAGGAACATAGAACACAGCACAGGTTTTTCTTTTCCTACTATTCAATGCCTCTGCTAGTAGAAGGTCATTGCTTGATACTCTGTATTTATCTAGTTCTTATGTAGATAATATGGTCCTACTTGGCAATAGCCAGAATATTTTTTTATCAAACAATTAAAAAAATTAAGATTTAAGTGCTTTAAAAAATCTTATTTAGAATAATTGGTAAAATATCATCTGTATCCAATCTCCGACCAACAATGGCTGCTATATGTTTAACAATATACAGTACGTGTGTCCGTCTGTTCATTTCACGGTTGGCGCCGCACACAAATTGACGACCGATGATGGCACCCGGGGCAGATACCGTTTGTTTATGTACTTATGACTGTTCTTGTAACACATATAGATGATTGTAGGACTTGTCTCGACGCAACACTCTGAATCAATAAAAGAGTAAAGGCAGATTGGAAACGTCAATGTTTTACGTGATTTTCAAAGAACGAATGGGACAAATTGTTCATAGATAATTTAATTTGTTTTTTAGGGTTAAATGCCACTCATTACACTTCAAGACACTTGTGTCAAGGCCAAGGTCAAGGTAGGTATTATTTATTTATAAAAAAGAAACGTAAAAATATTATATAATAGTTTATGTAGTGGCTAGAAACAAGCAATCGAGCAAAGAGAGTGAGCATTTCAATTTTAAAAGTAAAAATGGCAAAGAGTGAAAACCTTTCACAGTAAAAAAAAACAGGACTTAAACCGCAGAAACAAGTTGTACCAACCGGGTTGTGGTGTATGAAAATAATCATCGCATCAAATGAACTCCTTTGGAATACTGAAAAGCCTTTATGAAGCAACTTTTCCTATCATACTTACTTGAATTTCTGGATAACTTTTAATATAAATGCATATATTTTAATCTCTGAAGTTGTTTAGAAGTACATTAGAAATACGGTCATTTTCATTGAATCGCTTGTGTTCTTTTTATAAAGAAAAAGACTGTGAAATAACCCTCCTTCTTTGGTAGTCCGATAAAAACTTGTCGCGAAACTAGTTAACAGATACGGGTTGTGGTTCTAAAAACACAAGCTTTGAAATATGTTATGTACCTGTTGGTATCAACTGCTATAAGTAGGTAATAGTGAGGTTACATCAGATTCCTTTGCGGCATAAATCAGTCGCCCAGTGCCAGGCAAACTTAAAAAATATAAAAATAATAAACTATTCAGGTTTGTATTTTATTGTATAATGGCATAGCTCTGCTATGTGGAGGTACTCGTATTTATCCAGTGGAATCGTCGCAAAACTAGCTCTGTGTAACAATAGGCGGGTCCGTGTTATCAGCCGCTGTTGTTTCAGCGCTGCGCAAATAGTCGCTCGCCGACGACATAGACTAACCAGCAGAGACGATTTCAATAATATTTCTGCGGCGCATTGCATGGAAAGCGCTATTCCGATGCGTAAGACGCAGCTGCGAAGAACGTGAGGTGCGAATGAACCCAGGTGCAAAGGACTGTGCCACGAACGAATTAAGAATAGATGAAATGTGGGGCGAAAGAAAGCAAGTGTTAAGAAAAGACAAGCAGAAAAGAATGTAATGTTTGTAACTTAATCTCGCAAAACTATTGAACGGATTTAGAAGAAGTTCAGCACTACAATGAAACAAATGCAGGAACAAAAACTGTATTGTAACGTTCCCTGCTTTGAAATCGGGTCTGTGAGGCTGATCCTAAAGATATACGACCAAAAATCGCTATCTCTGCGTTGCACCTCCGTGAGGCATCGCCGTCACCTCCAATCTGTAATTCTTAAAATAGTGTCTTGGGGCTAGTGATCGGCACGATGGTCATTCTTTTGTGTGAGCATGTAACTACCTATCAACTTCTCTCCAATATATCATTGTAGAATGAAGTTCTTTCTGTACTACAGTCGTCTTCGCCCGACTAATCATCATTTCGAGTAGGTGTCACGGTCAATCGACCATGCACACCCTGGTGTCAGAGTTCTTCGGAACCGCCTCTCGGCTTCTGACGTGGTTCCTTTAACGACTACCAGATGGCAGCCGGGACCAACGGCTTAACGTGCCTTCCGAAGCACGGAATCATCTTTATTATCAGACAATCAAGAGATTCAAAGCCTGCAATGTCCTAACCAAACTGGAAGCAACTAAACAAAATATGCTTCCCGTGGGAATCGAACCCACGACCCCCGGGTCTATAGGCAAACGCCTTAACCACTGGACCACGGAGGCCGACTAATGCAAGCTCTATATGATACTCGGTCATTATTAACTGCCACCTTTCCTTTTGTTTATATTTAAAGTAAATAATAGCAGTGTCCTATTTGTTTCGCAGTCATCATAATCCGACCAGCGCCAGTTCGTTATGACGTTCGTAAAAGGTCACTTATTGGCTTTCCTCTAAATTATAATTGTAAAAGGAGTATCTCTTCTATACCACACTCGTCTTAATCCGGCTAGTGCTCGGTATGATGCTCGCTCCATGCGATTACCGCGCACCTGTCGCCTTTCCCACCAATTTATAATTCCCGGATTCCCAGCCGGTTAATTGTATTCACGAACACCCGGATTTATGACGTTTTCTATATAGATACCTGCCACCGCGTCCGAGTTTCGGGATTATTCCCAAATGTATTCACTGTAAGCCTTTATTGCGTTTATAGTTTCATAAAGATTTTATATTTTGGAAGTGAATTGATGTGTTGATATATTTTTACCAGGGACGTATAGGTTGTGTATAGCATATACAAGTACAATGAATGAGCATGTGTACGAAAAGTGAACCACTGGAAGAAGCACTGGATTCGATCCCCATCGCAGGAAAATACTTTTACAGTCGCGAGCAGTACTATGCATGCACGTCGGTTCTTAAGGTTTTGTATCTTAAAAAACCGATGTGTTTAAAATGTATTTTATGGAGTAAAGTGGAATACTTTATGCTTGTGTCTACTGCGTTTGCAGTAGTTACAAGTATTTGCCATCAAATCTACTGAGAGGAGGTCGACCGTAAAATATGGTTAAATATACATGGTGAATTTTGATCATTCTGGACCCTTATAGGGATGATTCAGGTCGTTGATATGAACAACTTTTCCTATGGAAACAATGCTGGGAAATGAAAAATTTTTTTGACGCTTCTATACAAATTGACTTGCCGGCCGAAAATTTTTGTATGGAACTGCCCATTTTTTTTAATTCCCAGCATTGGTCCCATAGGAAAGTTGTTCATATCGACGCGCTGAATCAACCCTCAACGGGTACAGAACGATTAAAATTTCACCGTGTATAGCGGACCCTGGGTTCCGATGCACCAATACAAAGCTAAAAATGCAGCTGGAATATACTTCAGGACTGTACAAACTATGGTCGATGAGTTCAGGCATTATTATATCAAATACCTACGTCCATTTTCTTTTCTTCCTTCGTTATAATTACTATAAGTAACTTAATATTATGAATTGTGTTTTGATAGTAAATAAAGATATTATCTATCTATAATTCTTTCCTGACCAAAAACAAGATGGACAGACGACTTGACTGCTTTTGACGAAACTTGGAGAGAGATGGCAAGAGATAGAGCAAAGTGGAAAAAAAAAGGGGAGGCTTTTGCCCAGCCGGACATAAAGAGCTAGTAAAAAAAATCCTACTAGCATGTAGCCCATAAGTATAAGATAGTGTTATATCTGACATCTTACAAATAAGCGTAAGATTTTAATACAGCACAATGCCGTAGCCCCTAACTAGCCTTGTATATGTACACGGCCACACTTCATCCCTAATTACGCAGTGGGGTAACAACAGGGTGTTTTTTCCGCGACAGTTATTATAAGCTATTACTGGGTTGTTTCTGGGCGGTAGTCGGCGGTTTATGGTGCACCTCGTCACGGCTTTTAATTACCTTTTTAATAACTGAGGTTATTTCGACTATCGGTTATTTTAAATTGTTATCTTGATGTTGGTGCCCTAATTTTTAGTTTGGTCACAGTCACAGCATTTAGTTTTCATGGTTTGTTCATTTCCTGGAGGCAACTTTCCTTAAATAGGCGGTTTTAACTTTAAACGCCAGCAAATATCTGAAACACTATCGTGTCTGCAGTTCTGTTATGTTTGTGAGCTGTGGACCTTACGACTCTGATTCGTAAAGTTTCATAATAGTAAAACATATTACTTGTTTACCAAATTACTTATAAACCTTATTACTTACTTAAATTATTTTAATAACACGTTTGATAGGTAAAAATAAACATTAAATCGGCAAGTCTATGTAATAAACGAACCGACAAAACTAGAATAAATAAATATGAATTCAAATAAGCTCACAAAATTACAAAACAGTCGGTTGACATGACAAATGCGACCTATAGAAGAGAATAACCGGACAGACAGCTGGACAGCAAACCTCGCACTCGCAAGGTCCATTATTGCAATTAGAGTGATTAATTGTAAAAATTTGCAAAAGTATTGTCATGGTTACAATAAAAAAATATAGTTTTCGTGAGATCTACAATAGTGCAGTCGAAACTGCATGACAAAGCTAACATTGAAACTTTTACCCATTTGCATACGCTTAAAGCTATATTTTTCGAATTTACGCTAAATTTAAAAGTTATTATTTATTTATTACGAGCCATTCATGTTAGGACAATAAAAAAACACTAGTGAGTAAAAATCCTTCAAAGCGCACTACAAATATTAAGTTAAGTAAGTACTTCTTAGTTACTCTAATAATTAGTTGTATATTTGTCCTAACCGCAGCAAAAACCTTGATGTCATCATGAAGCCTGTCAGAAAAGTCCATTAGCTGCAAAAAAGGAATAATTAAAAAAACATTACCTACATTCATAGGTGTGTCGCATGCGACAATTTAATTATGTCGTTATCGGACACATTCCGCACAGGACAACTTTGGAAAGTGTTGCACGCGTATTCAAATCTCTACGGCTGGGAATACAAGTAACGTATACAGTTTAATTAGAAGTGTTGACTGATGATGACGAAAACTTTTACATAGTACACAAAAAAGACGCCAAATGAACAGTACCATACTTTTATATGACTTGGTGTTTCATGTGATTCAGAGCCCAAATTTGTAAGTATTAGACTGGTGCATTAGATAGAGATGAATGGAAGAACAGTGGAGGACAGAAGGCCCAACAGTGGGCCACAAATTAGGCTACAAAAAAAAAACTGCTCAAAGTTTCACATATTTTAAGCTCCTTGCAGATGGACTCTTACACTCTCTCTTAGAACATGCCCGGATGCATCCTGAGCTGTCGTGATATAAAGCCTTTTTGTCTTTTTCTCATATATTTTACTTGGTCTTTGGCATCCTTGGGAGACCTGTGTCACACATAAAATCCATAAAATCCGTGTGTAAATCATAAAGGCACATAGGCACATAGGGACCAAGTCTGGATTGAGTTTCTTTCGGCGTATTCTTCTCACCAGTGGTCGTTGCGAAACGCTAGTAGTATTTCGATTTTGCATAAATTAAACAAATATAAGAAATAAAAATATGACGTTCAAAAAGAGATACATGTATCCAATTTTGAATAAAAATCTTTGACTTTTGACTTTTGACTTTAAATAACATCAAAATGTAGCCTAAATTTCTTAGGTTTCACCCGTCTGCTTGGCGGAGGGGGCCATCGTACAAGCTAAACGACTACTTTCCATCGATGACAGCCGAAGCTCGAATGAGTTCGAGATTATTTATGGTTTGAACCATGCCTGAATCTATGGTAACATTTGTTACCTCTAGCTCTACTGGGCCATGAGCTCCGCACGCAAATATTCGTCTGGGAATAGAGGCAAGCTAACAGCTTAATTAGAAGTGTTGACATATAACAAAAGCAGCTTTGTGTACGTTTTCACGACAATTTTTATTTGGAATTATTGGTTGGTAGTTGAATTCTGACGTAACATAAAAGGTTTTTATCGACCAACATTACTTTGGAGTGATGCTGAAATACGCTGCTTGAAATAAGTCTGCGAATCAGTGTGTTTCCACCAAAGCTGAGTTGTGCGAAACTGTATGTTATTTATAAATGAATATAAATATTTAAGGACAAATCACACAGATTGAGATTGTCCCAAAGTAAGGTTCGAGACTGGTGTTATGGGATACTAACTCAACGATACTATATTTTATAACAAAAACCCCAATCTGAAAAGAAAAATCTGATTTGCCTGGAATAAATCAACATCCGAGGCCAAGGCTATTACAAAAAAGATCATTATCCATTTTGACCTCACCGGGGATCGAACCTGGGTCCTCTGGCAATCTGGCATGATGACCATAAGGCCACAAAGCTCGTCGAATGTAATGTATGCCAAAGCTGTGCAATGTGTGTACCGAGGATGTTTTTTGAGAGTAATATTTCCCATAAGTATGAAGTTAATGGTAATTTCCACTAGAGCTGCGCTAGGAGAGGACAGTGATGCGATGCTATTGTAGGTTTTTTTTAATCACACCTCTTTGCTCCCTCGTGCAGCAGCCTTGTTGGTAGCATACAATTCGAAAATAAAAATGTAAATGTTTAATATGTCCACTTTCCCTCATATACTTTCAATTCAATGTGACCATTACCATTTAGTCGACTAACAAACTTCCTAATGTTACCAAAATTATGCTAACTCAGCGTTATCGTGCGGCGGCCGAGGCGTTTAGCCGAAATCGTTCTGCTGGCGACACGGTTCGTGACCGAATTTTTATTTCTTAATATTAATTACTAGAAGACGGGAGTGTTGATATTTTTTGATTTATGAGCCCTAAGCCGACTGTGACGATTTTTGTTTCGGAATTACTTATCACGAGACTCGCCGAGCCTTGGGGGATTTTAACAGCATGCAAAAGCTTCTTGGTTGACGTTTATATTAAGGCATTAGACATAATTAAATTGTGATACTTTTCCTGACTTTGTATCTAACAAGCAGCCTACATACTTTTTTATCCTTTACAGCATAAACAGAGCTTGAAGATCTGTTGTGTTAAGGATGTAAGTTAGGGTTTGATAGGTGTGTTTCTAATATTATCACCCATTGCTTCGATCAGCTTTTGTGATCTGCACGGGAGTGTAAACAGCTAGTACATTTTACATTATTAATTTACTCCCAGACCAGCCTTGTATGAATAGCGAAACTCGATTAATTAGTAAATATATAAATCATAGCGTAACTTAGATTCTTTAAAAAAACAGAACGCTACTCAGATTTATATTATAAAAATATGTGTCAAGGAGAGTATGAACAAGAAAGAAATTACGAAGGCTATGGTAGGTGATAGAACAAAATGCTGAGAACTGATATGCTGTGCCGACTCCACGTGAAAATGTGGGAGAAGGTAAAAGAAGGAGTAGTGCATATTATAAAATATATCAAATAAGCAAATGGATGAAGGCAATTTTATGCAGGCAGACAGAGACTCGTAGCATTTCACGTCTTAACTGTGGCACATTTTATCTAATATAAAACAGACGCCCTTTTTATTATTCGCCGAATTCTATTATAACATTGCCATTTACGCTCACATAAGAATTAAATATATTGATATACGTAATATACACATAGCATTAGTCTTCTCTATTAGTATTCCAAAAAGGCTTTTAAAAATTCTGAACCTTCAGTATGTTGACCAACTTGTATATTAGTCAAATAATAATTAATATTATTTCACTAATGTACAGTTTGTCTGATTTTTTTATATTAATTATTTAATTATAATAAAAGTGATTATTCATAATTATGTATATAAACGGGACATAGCACAAACCTTTTAAAGAACCTTAGAAAAGGTTCATGCTAAGTCCCGTTTATATATATAATTATGTGTTTAAAGCGCGAAAATGTACAGGGACTTAAAAGTAATATAAGAGTAAATGTGTCCTCAAACAATTCTACATTTCTGAAGGATAAGTACGAAAACAAGCTAACGGGAACAAAGGATTAACAGCTGATAGGTAGCAACCTATACATACATACTATATATAAAGCCAATTCATAGTATTCAACATGAATATCGAATCCTGCAAACCTTCACTGCCAACTTTCATTGCATGCACTCATCGAGTACCAGCCTATTCTGGTCTAGTATAATTAGCACTTTACCAGTCCTACTACTCGTCAGTCTGTCAGGAACGCCTAGTCGCCTAAACTATAAATAAACAGCAACAAGGCATCGGAAAGGTGTTTTAATTTACTTGCTCTGTTGTTGATTTATGTTTAAACAACTAGCTTTCTACCTGCAGCTTCGTGACTTAGTATTAAGAAATGTATAAGTTTTATTAAAATGACACAAAATCCTTCAAAAATGTATATTACTGAAATGGTTCTACCCTCAGACTACACGCCCTTTGCGACATAAAACTTCTATGTGGCTGTTGCTTACCAAAGTTCAAATTCTTAGTATACTTCGTGTTGACGTTATTATTATTATTATTAATTGTAGATCACACTAGCAGCTTTAAGCTGATGCGTGTGCGTCTTGATGTTTTGACGTGGTAAGTAAAAAGGTTTGCTGAGACGATTAAGTGATCGTAGACCTCCCAGGTATAACAACTCCACTTTAGTCCTTCCCACCTTTCCAAAAACCGTTGCAGCCTATGCACCGTGACGTCGCGGTGCATCTGACCCGCGTATGCAAATCAGATGCAAATGCGCTATCAGCCATCGGCACTTCCTTCCCGGCCATTATGCGTGCCATGTGTGACAAGGCTGCTGTTTTGGACATTATTTTTAAATAGAACATAGCTACCGTTGTTTTAGGAAGAATCGCGATCGATTTAGACATTTATGCTTTTACTTATACTGAATCCACACGTTAATATAATCTGTATTGAGTTCTTCAAGTCGGACCCGCCCTGTAATCTTATCTTACGGAATTTGAATTATTCTTTGTAGCGTTATAATGCTCGGTAACTATATAGGATTTCAACCCACGTCCTTTAATCACACTTATGGCATAAACCTAAGGGACGTGGTGGAAATCCTACCTTTGTGTGTTCTTATTCATCGCATGTTTTCAATTTTATATTACAAAGTTTAATTTTACGGACTCGCTCAGGTTGACAGACATAATAATTACCTTGGTCGAAATAGAAGCTTATCATATTACATAAATAAATTATGAGAAAAAAATATGGAATAAAATCAGTTGTATTTTTTGGTAGGAACCTCTTTATGTGTAAGTCATGCATAATTATACCAAATTATTCAAGTCATATCGTAGTTTTACCAAAATTAAAATTTTCTTTCTCCCTACATCATATGATATTACTTTTAATTTTGTACAATCATAGTTTTGGCGTACAAACGCCACAAATTGTTAGTACAACGCGCGATTTGGCCAAAATGAGTTAAAAATAGATTATTTAATTTTATATGCTTAATTGATATGTAGGTAAAACTAGTAATTAAGCCGGCTAATGCTTATTAAACACTTGTATTTTTTTGTAAAATAAGACTATTTTTGAGAGACTGCAATTTTAAAAGTAATAAACATAAGATACTAGAAAAAAAATAAAAGCCAAGATAATATTAGCAGACTATATTATCTTTGTTATAATTTCTTAGTATGGTTATAATAATAATTAAAAATATCATTTTAAACACGATTCTCCTTCAAAAAGATCAGGCAGCTTCTTGTTATAAAAGACGATAATCGCAATATCAAAACGGGTTGCTAACAACCGTAGTACATGCAAACCGGCAAAAACCGACCAACGCCCGGGAATCGAACGTTTCTCCTCGATGCCTGCCCTGTGAGGCGGAACCGAATCGTTTGCATGTCCGTCTGTTCGGAATGTCTTGTGGTGCATCCACAATGCTGCTCTTATTCTTCTTATCATCATTGTCAGGTCTTTTTAGTCTCCACTGCAGGAGCATGATCCTCTCTGTACTACCGGAGCCATACTTGGCCTGAGCAGACAGAGGATCTGGCCAGACGAGTTGGAGAGGTGTCATTGATGAGCTTTGTATTTCCTAAGTCGCCTCTTACGACATCCATGGGAAGACCTGGATTGGTTCTATTCTACTCTGCCGGAAACCACACGGCAAACGGTTTTTCATCTTATACACATACATAAATTTCTTTACGAGTTAGTGACTAACCTAAGGATAAAAACCTTACGCTGCGTCCCGCATAATATAGGGCATGTTAAGCCTTATACCGCATACTAGTGGGTTGTTTGGCACATCGTTTAGGATTTGATTCCTGCAATATTCTCCTATTCTCTCAACCAGCCATCATGATCCATGTAGGTTAAGAAACGGCTGGTATTTTTTCCCTCAGACCAGAGATACGTTAATCTTAAAAAATGTTTTAGTATTTTTTGTGTCGGTAATCTTACTTCGTTTATTTAAATGGTGTTTGATTTATGTTTTGTAACAACAGTATGTACACACCATAACAATACCGAAGAATAAAGCTCTAGGTACTAATGCCATAAATTAAAAGCACACCTGGCATCGAATAGGTTATGACTAAATGCAGAAATTACGTAGCATTAAATTATTCTTATAGGTATCGGTTGTTGTATGGAATAGTGAAAAAAGAAACAAGTAAAATGATGAAGTTATTTACGGGTAGCTCAGGGTCTGGCAGCTTTTATTATAAGTTGGGTGAGAAACAAGTATAATTGTGGTTGAACACCTTGTTAATATCCAGTGCGTGTCAAAATACGTTTTGTAATAACGTTACTCATATTATGCCGTTTCTTGACACAACTGAACGGTTGCCATAACAAAAGGATAATAGGTAATGAAAATTATAATGTCTTATATGAAGTACATAATGTGTTTTGACGCATGCATACGTTTTGACGCGAAGTGATTAAGTTTTATAACAACCCAAAGTAATGATTAAAGACTCACAATATAGGTAACAAAGTAATGATTAAAGACTTACAATATTTTATTTGAATTTGATACTTTGTTGAAATAAAATGAAAATTTCGTGGCATCTAAAGTGAAAGTTTTAAATTAATCATATTGTCAGTCATACTGCCAAAATTTTAGGCCTAGGCATTTTGTACGCTAGGCCTACAATTTCTGTTCGAAAAAATTTGATACGCACCATGTATATGAACATGTAGAGCTTAAAATAGCAGGCAACTCCTATTACAACTACTGAAGCTATATTTCATTTTCAAGTATTGATATAAATTAAATTTTTTAGCCTTATCAGGGTGTACATGTACACCCTGATAAGGCTAAGAAATAGAAGACAAGAAAAACATTGTTCCCCGACTAGTGAAGTGCGTAACACACCAGCAAAAACGTTGCATTAGCATTACATTAGCATGCGCGGTGTAATTGGTCGGTGACAGGATTCTACAAAAACGCGTTTGATTTGTGGCTGTTTATTGCAAAACAATAGAAACCTGGCAGGTGTGTAATAATCACATCTAATAAGTTTTGATGGACTCAAAAAGAGCAGTTCCAAGCAATTTCTCATTTTCGTCTACGACTAATACTATCGTCTTAACAGTAACATGGTCGCTGTCTATGGGAAAGCTCAGGTTAGTCAAAAAGCTATACTCGATGTTTCTCTATGAATAGAAACAGAAACGAGGAGATTCGTTAAAGAACACAAGTCATCGAAATATCGCAGTGGATAACGATGGCCGAGGTAAGGTTAGGTTAGGTAAGGTTCTTTAACATTAATTACATACAGACAGAATTTATTAATCTAAGATTATTTAATTAATATTAACATCCACCGACCAAGTGGTCAGACTTAGCGGAAGCCTATGATCAACAGTATACTTCTTATGGCTGATGATGATGAAATAATAACTACTTCTTTTTGAGTCTGTCCGATCTCACAAGATCGGACAGACTCAAAAAAAAGTAGTTTTTATTTACTTTATTTGCGTTAATGTTTGTTTAGTTTCACCTATGTGTGTATGTTATTAAATCTTGGTAGTAAATTTGACCAACTTCCCGGTGTTCAATTGAGCTGAAGTTTTGCATAGTTTTATGAAGAGAAACTACCGAGCTGATCGGCTACTGGTGATCACCATTTGAGAGGAAATATATTTTTCAAAAATCATCAAGGTCACTTTTTCTCTTGATCTCGTATCTATTTTGCTGTTTCTCTTTCCACCCAGATCACAAGACGGAGAATGGAATGGGTGAATATTCCAGGACCATATCAGGCGACACGGCTAACAACCCATCACTATTTTGATTCCAAGGGCTTCGACAACCCCGAGCTCAATTAGTGTGAACGTACTGAAAAGGGAGTTAATTTAAATCAGAACCATACAATTATAACATTAACTATACAATTTTTAACATATTTTATTTTTTTAAGGAAACAATATGTCTCTTATTTAAGATTGATTTGTATTTTATATAATTTAAATATTGGCTTTATAACATATTTTTATTGAATTTAATGAAGATTTATTTTAGAGCTATAAAATATGTGCTTTCAAAATTGCTAAGTGTAATGTCTATTCAAATGGTAGGTATCGACAAAAAATGGATTAACATTGAATATTCATGTTGTTAAGAACACTACTTCCGATACCCATCCATACTGCATTATAATACCAGATTAGATTAATGCAGCGCAAAAAATACTGAATTATATAGTACTTATTTCGTAAAAAAAAAGTCCGACACATGCTAATTTGCATGGTATAATTGTACATGTGTTTATTAAACTGAATCATTAGAAGATAATAGTAGGTAATATCCCGTATGTAGAATGCGCGTGCGCAGCGTGATTAGATTGTTGGCTGAGCGGATACCCAATGATTTACATGAAAAAAAAATGGTTTGAGTAATTCTATCCGAGAGAATTAGCCGTGTGGTTTCCGGCAGAGTAGAATAGGACCACTCCGAGTCTTCCCATGGAGGTCGTAATAGGCGACTTAGATAATACAAGCTAAACAAAGCTCATAAACATCAATGAGACCTCTCCAACGTCTAGCCAGCGAGGAGAGTGTAGGCCAAATCCTATGTCTGCTCTGGTCAAGTATGGTATATCCGGTAGTACAGATAGGGTTGTGCAGTGGAGACTAAAAAAGACCTGATGATGATGATCCGAGGGAATGGCTGAATACTAATATCTCACGCATTATGTCAATAGGCGATGCTACCAACTCGGTAAACGTGGCATTTGGGCCTTATGGTCATAGGCTCTGTTTATCTCGTTGAAAGGGATAAAGATCAAGTTAATTTGTATGTATATATGTTATTATTTAACGGACACCTTCCGTGCCGTAATTATTAGGTACGCGCTGCTGTGTTATTTGTCCGTATATATTTATTTATTATTTAGTGATAGAATGCTAGCCATATTTCCTACAACAGGTTCCTAAGGTATTTGCGCATTCCCTGGATCGCTCGTTAGGAACAGCGTGGGAAAAGAAGTTAATGATAAATAAATAAATATATACGGACAAATCACACAGATTGAGCCAGCCCCAAAGTAAGTTCGAGACTTGTGTTATGGGATACTATTAACTCAACGATTCTATATTTTATAAAAAATACATATATAGATGAACATCCAAGACCCAGGCCTATCTGAAAAAGATCATTTTCTCTCCTGACTGATCGGTGATCGCACCCGGACACCCCGTGTCACAGGCTGGCGTGTTAACCACTGCGTCACGGAGCTCGCCTGGTTGTAAAGTTAGGTATATACTATGACTGATGACGATACATACTCACTTTAAAATTTTGAATAGTAGTTAGAATACATTTAGGAAGAGGAGATTTAGAATAAAGTATCAATAAACAATAATATACGAGTTCTGTGATTGAGACAAGACTGAAATTTTCGAACATTTCAAATTTGGTTTTTCATCTAAAAACAAACATACTTCACTTTTAATTACTTCGAGTGCATATTCCTAATCCCGTTCCGGTGACCACATGGTGTAAATGACGTCATAATTTACCCTAATGTACTAGTTAGGAGATCCGGTGCGTAACCACAGCCAATGGGACAGCACCCTCGCCGGAAGCGGGTAGGGTGGCCGTATATGAACTCTTTTGTTTTGGCCGTACATAATGAACTCGTTGGTTTGCCTGTGGTTTAAAAGGTTAACTTAGTAGGTGTTAAAATAATGTAATGGAAATTCTTAATTTATTTTCTGGAATAGTTATTAGAAGTCCAAGTAATTACAAGCGAATATCATGCTATTGTTTACCTTTTGGTTCTCAAAAAGTATGTCGAAAAGAAACTGAAAAACTTGCAAATATCCCATTGTATTTACATTTACAACTATAACGTTACTAGAAAATATACAATGAAAAGAAATAAAATAGTCAAATTGACAGCTACAGAGAACTCAGCTGGATAAATTTCGTTGTGTTTTAAATTTTCTTGCACGTAGCACTCCACCTTCCAGAGACACTAGTAAAATTCAAGAAATTTTTTAATTAAAAAATTGTTCTATTGACCGTTGTTATTATAAACTAATAGGACTTCTTTGTCTTAGAAAGATAAATGTGTTAATTTCCATCCCAATAAACAAAACGTAAAACAATCGATCAAACAGGCGTTATTTCACGGGCCATGACTGTCATAAATTCCACACAATCAGCGCGATCTGGCACATTCAGCGACATAATAAACGTTTTGTAAATAAAATTCGGACAGACAGACATTCAAACGAATAAAACAACGGGAGTGGGATACAAGAGAATCACTATTATGGATGATCGTAGTAATTCATACTACGATCATCAGACTTTAATAGCAAATACGGAAATAGATTGAAGCACGTTCCATCACCACGTCTTATATTTATTAGATTTTTCTTCGTTGGCCAAGACTTTTGGTCCTAATTCGTGGCTTCTTAGATCTTCGAGTTAGCATAATTATTTAAATCACCTTCGATTACAATAGCCAACGTCCACTCTTCATCGATTTTACAGGAGGCAGTTGGTATGGTAACGCAGACACATGTATGTCATTATTGGAGTTTTCCTCAGCCGGAAATCTCAATATAATCAACCAAATGTCTATTCAAGGATCTTCAAAAGTAGATTTTGAAATTTGTTACATCCATTATTTTTATTTTTTTTAAATAAAATGATGTAATTATATCATTTTTCAATAGGTTTGACCGACATTGAGATCGTAATACAGTTTTTTTTTTATATTTACGCAGGTCGCTAATACAGTCATGTGCAACATAATAATCGAACGGGGTGGTAATGTGTATCATTAGCGCTATACAGCAATTAAAAGGAAAGTCACTTAGTAGTAATATCAGCTGTAAACTCGAGTTTATAAGCATCTGCATGCTACAATGTAGCGCAGGGAAATAGTAGGCGCAATCATTACAAAAGTACCTATGACGTGTCCGCAAGGTCTCGGGTTGGAATAGTTTATACCTGTACTAGCTTTTGCCCGCGGCTTCACTCGCGTTAAGAAGTATAGTTTCATACAAACTTTCATCCCCTATTTTTTCCGTTTGGGGGTAGAATTGATCATAATCCTTTCTTAGCGGATGCCTACGTCATAACATAGATGTTATGACGTAGGCAACCGCTACGTCATAACATCTATGTTATTCAGGTAGACCTGGATGCCAAATTTCAGCCTGATCCGTCCAGTGGTTTGGACTGTGTGTTGATAGATCACTATGTCAGTCAGTCAGTCACCTTTGAGTTACATATATTTAGATATATATTGATTATTTTTATATATCATTACCATGCTCGATAGGTATAATATTTAAATTAATATAATATATGTGATGAAAACATTTGCCAAAAATAGGATCTTAACCTACAAACCTTCAATATCTGAAAACTTTCAAAGCAGTAGTTGAAGGTACGACGGCTCTGTAGCTGTCATAATTTCAAATCACCGCGGCGAATTTTTCAAAGCATAAGTAATCTCCAATACTACCCATTATTTAGAAGTGTGCTATCCAATTTAATGCATATCATATGAATTGATAGTTGGCTAAAGTGGAAAAAGCAAACACGCATTGTCATTTTCCAAGCAAGGATGAGGCGAACCTAGTAGAACCTTTCTACATATGATATCTATATCGGCATCCCTCAGTAGCTAGGAAAGAATTTACGCAAGACCTATTAGACACTATCAGCTTTCTAGATCTCGCAATAACAAACCGATATTCCTTATCAGATAGCGTTCCCCTGATTCCCATGACTCGCCGTCATATGGCCATTTCGTTCCTCATGCATATTTATAAGTGGGACCCCTCTAACGAACGCACCGATACTTTGTTTGTGGGAGCTGCTGATTGGGACTGCAATCTTTTCTGGATTTTGGAAAGGCACTGGTAATGAACTTTCTATAACGCCCGTTTTTGTATGATATAGCACGGCAAACAAGTAAGCGGATCACCTGATTGTACAAGTACAAGTGATCTCCACTGATCCAGGAAATCAGTAGTGGACTCGTGTCAAGTGACACCAGGAGTGTAACAAGAGCATTGCAAAAACATAGACTTAAGTTCCAATGTTATGACAGATTATGGATCAACGCAATAAAACACAACCAAAGAGTATATATATATACACTACACGAACCATAACCTCAAAACCTGTCGTGAAATGATGGGCCAACAATCCGTCACAATGTTCAATACGTTCATATTCTTGCTTAAAAGATCCTTTTCGTTTTCTGTCTTAAGCGCTATCTACCCCGTAAATTAGAAAGGCGCGGTTAAGTACAATTCAAGGCAGCTTGCAAATGCCGGCTAATATTACATACGATTATATTACAAGTCTTCTTTCTTAGACAGTGTCTTAAAAGTTAATACTGTTGTTTTTTTTTTCAAACTGCTTAAAGGCATCCGACGTCAGAGGTTCCATTCTTAACTGCCTATCCAGTGGTTTTAGATATGGCTACGAGTACGCGCGAACGGTTCCCCGAACTGCTGGTTACTCATGCATGCCTAATTCATCTGAGTGACTACTATCCCTTAAAAACCCTTTAATAAAATAAAATCACAGGAAGAAGCCACTGTATACAAGTGCTTTTCTTGCTGCTGATATGATAATGTAACATATTAGTGAAACATTAGACAATCGTGTGCAATTCAAAAAAATTCTGACGATAATTTTCTGCGCTGGCATCTTCAGGGTCGGCAACGCGCGAGTGGCACCCCTGGTGTTGCAGGCGTCCATAGGCTACGGTAACCACTTTACATCAGGTGGGCCCTATGCCTGTTTGCCTACTAAGTAGTATAAAAAAAATGATAATGTAACATATTAGTGAAACATTAGACAACCGTGTGCAATTCAAAGAAAATTCTGACGATAATTTTCTGCGCTGGCACCGTACATAAGTCAGATTTTCCTACTAACTCAAAGAGGCAGGCCGTCAAGGTTCGAAATTTGGACCTCGTTTATGGGTTCTCAATTTTGGATAAGTGAGCCACAACCTACATCGAAGAGACAAATTACCGATTAACAAAACAAAACACTGGTGGCAGCAGTAATGCAACCAAATGTATTCTTGTACCACACGGCTTATGAATAATGAAGCATGAGAAATTCTCGCTGCCATTCGATGGTTGATCGTCGACAAGCTTTAATCGTGTTGATACGGCCTGAACATGATTACAGATACACATTTAATTTTAAAAAAAATCTCAATTGGATACCTACCTTCTGTTACGTCTGCGTAAGTTATTGCTTACTAGTTTGACATCATTGTTACTATCAGTCTTACCCCGTGATCCTGCTCTTACTAATATAGATGCCTTGGAAACTGAACTTCTTTCCGGGATAAAGTATACCATATGTCCTTCACCTCCACCTTTCACGTCGCGTAGGTATGCAAAATTTCATGACGATCGGTTAGACTTAGATGGATTTATTTGGATATTATTACCATACTTGAAAAATACATGCATAATTAAAGTTGAGTAGCTATATACATTTTTCGCCCCAAAACCCCGCAAAAAATTATCGAAATTGTTGAAACCATATATTTAATTATTTTTATATTTACATTCGTCAAGAATCGTTTGTTTTAAGGTTATACAATTTATTGACACAAGACATTAAAAATGAGTAAAATGTAAACTTTGTTTCCACCTTACTCAACAGTGGCGCCAACTGGTGAGCAAAATAACGGGTTTTCCGAGTACATATAACCCGACAGCCTTTAAGACTAGGGTGAACAGGCATCTTCTAGGCAAGCTCGCTCCATCGTAGATCTTGTCTTTACCCTCTGGGTCAGTCTAAGGTCAAGAGCAAACCTATTCAAAATAAAAAAAAAGGTAGCTTTCATTGTTACATTTGTATTTCATTATATTCTCGTACCTAACATTGTATTTAATTGTGACATACTATTATTTAAACATAATCAGTCTTATTATAAAACGAGGACTAACTTCAGTACCTGGTTTAAATCATTATCCGTCGAAAACAAATTGTCAATGACAGTTGACCAAACGTCGAAGTGATAGGTATCGACTTATTTTGGTCTGAAAATGGTTTAAACCAGGTACTAAAGTTAGTTCTCGTTAAGACAGTGAGTCAATATCAACGTGATTGCATGTGAATAATGAATACATTCACCATTTGCAACACCTGTAAAAAGTAACTTAGTTGTAAGTACACACACTAATTTAAGACCTTAACGATTTACAATTATCATCAACTTCATCATATCAGCCGCAAGAAGTCCACTGCTGGACATAGGCCTCCCGCAAGGATTTCCAATACGACCGGTTGGAAGCGGCCTGCATCCAGCGTCTTCCTGCGACCTTAGTCAGGGCATCCGACCATCTTGTCGGTGGGTGTCCGACGCTTCGCTTGATTTACAATAAACGCGATAAAACCGAATTAAATGATAAATGTTTCGTGTTCTTTTACGAAGGATTGTTTCTCAACTCACTGTTGGCTCGTGACAACGTCGGCGATACGCAAAAACAGCGTCTTCTTGAAAAACGTCGCCAGTTGTGACACATGTCTCGTTATCCACTGACAACGTGTAGGTATCGCACCAAGGCTGCGTTTCGACACCGCACGTCTGGGTCTATTGTGAATTGTCACTATTAAACAAACACTTGTGCTGTAAATAATTATTGCACTGGCTATAAAACTCGCACAAATGTTATTATGTGATAGTCTAAGCTATGTTACTACTGGGGATTCATTTTAAATATTACACAATTTGAATTTTACTCTTAAAATACTTATTCGAATATAAGTCAAAAGTAAAAGTTTAAAAATTAAAATATTATCGTCATGATCAATATTCAATGCTAATAATAAATCTGTAAGAGTTGGTCATGGAGTATCTAAGTTATTTTGTTTTCAGAGATATCGTGTTTATAAGCTCTATACATGATACCGAAACTAAATTGTCGATTTTTAGTTTTTTTTCTGTATTTATATTATTCCTAATGTTTAGTTTAGAAATCGTAATGTACGCGAACGGAGTCGTGGACACAGCTAGTTAACTAATGTTTTGATGCTTCTGATTTTCGACACACATGGATAAATTATTAAAATTCTGCTATTGCTAGCGCCATCTGTGGCCGAGTAGTATAAACATGGCACTTAATCAATCGAACATCAGTTTACACCATTTAATTAAATAGGAACCTAGTACCTTCCATGCATTTATTTTTTGTTCCCTCTGAATTGATAATGTCACTGAATCCATATTGTTTACCTGCTTAATCTTTTGTACAGAGTTTGAGCTAAGACTAAATTTTTTTTCTTAAGTAGATGTCTATTCATGTTAGTTCTACAGAACTAACATGAATAGAATTACAAATTATTTATAATAAGTAATGCTGTAGTATTACTTATTATAAATAATTTGTTAAATCAAAGTAAATGAACAAATCAATATAATATCGAACTCTCGTAAGAAAGCTTAAAATCGCTCAAAGAGCTATGGAGAATTTTGAGAAAAAAGGTGTTTCATTGCGAAATAAGGTAATTCGTAAAGGAACGAATCTTACTGAAATAGCTCAGTGGATTAGCTCTATGAAGTGTTTGTGGGCGGGGTACATAGCGCGTAGAACCGACGGCTGATGGGGCAGAAATGTTCTCGAATGGCAACCACGTACCGACAAGCGCAGCATTGAACACCAACCGACCAGGTGGTCGGATGACCTGACCAAGGTCGTCCTTGGGGAAGGCCTATGTCCAGCAGTGGACTTCTTGTGGCTGAGATAATGATGACTATGGCACAAATCAACACCTCAGATGCCCAAATTGTGTCCTAAGGTCAAACATTGCAATATTTGGTCTCTAAAACATGATAATTTAGGATACAAGGAAGCAAAAAGGATAAAATCTGTCGTGCATTGTATTGTAAAAAAACTATTTTATTAAAATAAAATCTCTCAAAACAGTAGACAATGTATTCAAGGTCTGATATATTCAATTTGACAACAAACAAAAATCTGTACATTTTACAAATAGAAATACAAATTATCACGAGCATGCGTAGCTTGTAACGCAGTTTAAACCAGCCCGAAAACCTAAAAAAAAAACAATAAAAAATACACGGCTAAAAATACAGGAAATAATTGAAACAAAACGGCGTACAGACCGTTGGAAAAGTCGAAAAAAAAATTAAAAACAACGGTTTGAAAGCGACCCGTGTGCGTCTAATTTTATTCCGTCAGTTATGAAATGAATGCAAATTTATGCGGTGCGCCGATCGCGGTATCGCCGCATCGCCGATGTGGGACGATATGTTTTTTTAGCCCACGTATTGTAGCCTAGTGGATGTCACGAGTGGTTATTGGTACTGCTCTGTGGCTTGACGAATAATATATGTGCTATAGGTATTTGTAGCCTCAATTCTGTATTGCCTAATGAGGATTAGTGTACTCCCAGTGGTCAGTCAAAGACTTAGCCAAAACATTGTCCATTAAAATAAAAAGTTATTTTTCTAAATCTTACAACTACAGACTAATAATAGAAATGACGCATACATGAAGTTTTCAAGATCTATTTTTGTATATGAGCCTCAACAATTACAATATTTGGATAATCGTATAATATAGTACATTTATATATAGTATATTTTTGGCAGGGTACGCATTTTAATTTTTCTTTGTTAAATATTTGATTTGATTTTTAAAGACGAACGTATTTGTGTTTTTACATATCTGAAGAAAGAAGAAACCCACTAAGAATTGGGGATTAAAGTCATACATAGAATTTGTCCAAAGCAGTTAGTAACAAACCTTCTTCAAGTGACAGAAACTTACCATACATTGCAGCATAAGCTTTGTGTTAAAGATTTGGTTCCCCGATCTGCGGCATAAAAATAAAAAATATTTTTAAACAAATATTTCAATACGTCACATTTTCACAATACGACACATAATAGGTATATATTAATAAATATGTACTTACGTAGTTTAAATGTAATCAAGTTATACAATGTTTTGTCTGAGACCGTTTTTATTATTTTTTCGAATAAATAATTTCTTTTTCTCGTTTTATCTTATTAAAAGAAAAAAAAACGTACTTAATTAAAAATACGAATGATTTATCGTATTTTTAATTAAGTACGTTTTTTTTCTTTTCCTCTTTCTACGTCCATTATGAAAAAATCTATCTTTATCTGTGAACTGTCAGAACTTTTCAATTTAGATTCCACCTGAATATATTATGAAGTCGAGATTAATAAATGGAGACTAAAAAAATGGTGCGACGGACAGACAAACAGAAAGTTTTAAAATTACTGTAATATATTCAAAATTAAAAATTTCCCGGGCGTCGTCGGCCTGTCAATTTGGAAGTTGGGATTTGAGCGAGTCGTTAATTGTGGAAGTTGGATTGTGTGTTCTTATCTCGGAAACTTTTTACATAAGTAATGTTTTAAATAGCGCGAGCGGCGGCTTTAATTTTCTTTGAAACATGGGGAATTGCCGTGCTGAAGAAAACCAACGTGGAAATAAAATCATACAGACTTAGTTTCTTAAGATTGTGTGTTGTGTGTCACGTTTTTCAGTGTCAGATTTTTCCGTATAGGTATATTAAGGCACCTGCAAAACTACTTACGTCCGTTTTTATGTATATTTGACGGCAAACCAGCAGACGAGCCACCTGTTGGAAAGTGATCACCGTCGCCCATGGACATCTGTAACACTAGAGGAAGTGAACTCCCTTGATCGACCTTGCCCGAAGCTAGTTAACTTATTTTGATTAAATTAAGTACCAATGAGATAAATCTTGTCAAAACGCAATTAAAAGTAAATTAAGAAGCGAGTAGGAAAACGTCAAGATTCCGCTACTCCTCGCGAGAGGGCGCTACTCGCATTTCCATATCTACGCAATTAACGCTTTGATTCGAGCTTCTTGGGACTACTACCTTTTGTTAATTCTTCCTAATTTCTTAAGGAGTTGCCAGGATTTGCAGTGTTACTGTATCAGATATTTTTATTTTAATTAGAAACTAGAGCCAACTAAAATAAAACATATGGTAAAAATAGACGGTAAATATCTAAGGTAAAAATAGACAACATTAATAATAATAATAATCTTTATTTGCATAAACATTGTAAAATTATTTTTTTCATGTGTGTATTTTACATTCACAGTGCTATTTTGATATGCTCTTATTAAAATGAGGAGTAAAATATGGTGTAAAAATTCCACGCGGGCAGGGTTCGAACCAGCGACCATAGGTCGTACAAAAACATAAACTCGTGAAATTTTTTCATCATATTTTATTTTTTAATTTAATAAGAATATGGTAAAATTAAGTTTTATTCATTAACTGTTATCCAGATAAGCAAAGTAATTAGGAATAAGATCTATTAAATGTGTAGGTAATTCGGATGACTATACAATATTATTGAATCGTTGCGCTGGTCTGTTTATGGAGTTGGAAGGTACACATGAACTCTTAAACTAAACAAGCTACACCATATCGTGTTTGGGCTCATTTTATTTGTCTTGGCTTGTCACAAAAATGCAAGTTTTGCAAAAAAACTTGTTATAAATTGTAATATTTTTTTTTGTTACTAGTAACCCAGTACCGTCAGTTAATTTCGCGGTCTTTTTGCGCCGGAATGCAAATGGCGCGCATTAGCGTGTGAGATAAGAATAGGATTACCGCTCATTACCGGCCGATTAGTCAGAGTCAGCGACACTTTGATTTATAATGTGCAATTCAAGATTTGTTTATTGTTTTAAAATTAGTATGATTTAGTAGTACTACTTCGACGCATGTTAACTGATAGGTAGGTGAAGGCATATATTATGATTGATTCATACATGTGTGCGCAAATTGCATACGCTAGATAGAAAATATGTATTTGAGAATGTATGCACATGCTCACATGCATATTTTAGGTCTATTCCAATATAAACCTACCACTTAATTTTATATTTTTATTAGGTAACTTTAAGATACCTAGCAATAAGAAAAGCGGAGCCTTCTGGCACAAGCATTTTTTTGCTTAAAAGGAGACTCCAGTAACAAACCTTATACTAAAAAATGTTGTTACCCAATTTTTTTTTTATGTATTTTTATGAGTTTATATTTTTATGCATATATTCTTATTTTTATGAATAAAATATTATATTACAAATCCTCCGAATTCCTTTTTGCGTGAAACACGATTTTTAATTTTAATCTCATTGATATATTAAATATAATTATATATAGACCTATATATATATAAAGGGACCACAGCGGGGCCTGGGTAAAGATGCTTGGGGTCCAATCCTGTAATGGTGGTCGGATGTTATTTGTGCTAATTTTTTTTGATTAGATCATTCTATGATATCAACAATTTTCTCTTGAATTAAACTGGTGAAATAATTCTATTAAACGAGTAAAATTAAAAGGAGTGGACCGGTGTCCACAGTTACTTTACTTCAAACTCTATTACCCTAAGAACTTGTTAACAACCTGATACCAATAAATTTAGCTAACATAAGGTTTAAACTTAGTTTTCCACTTGTACTCCTCTGTACTTATATTAAAGTAAATCTTTTGATTTCATTGAATCTTATTTAAGTAACCGAACTCAAAAAGTTAATTTAGATAGGGTTCGATCCTCCGGTAAGGACGGAAGTACCCCAAGGCTCTATCCAAGTGCCTCTGTTATCCCTTGTTTATAAAGGTATAGAGATACAGGTATCAAAAGAATAAAATATTTCGTCGAAAATAAAATATCTCCTGCATTATATAATAAATAATATTATAGAGATGATAAGGTACTGATAAAGATCAATTATCTAAGTCAGAGTATTAAGTTTTTCCATAGTAAAACCTAATTTGAGTGCTGAGATAAACCAAAGCTACTTCTACCTACAGCTATTAAAACATTGACCAACCAACATATTTTCGAACGTTTTCTATTACCGCAGTCCCAAGGGGCGAGAGCCTCAATAAAAATTCCAACAATACGTTACGTAAACAAAAGGAGTCAATGCTTGATAAATTACAAGCTTCGCCAATCCATCTTGTTCCCAAATTAGAGAAGTTGGTCCCCCACCCACTTGGTATGCACCCTGCTGGACGCTGGCCAGAGAAAAATAAACGAAATTTATAGATTCCGACCGACTCGGGCCCGTTATGTTTTATTGTTATTACCATCCTTTTATTTTATCAATGCGCTATTTTTCTACGGGATATTGATAAAAATGCCCCCGAGTGAACCGGGTGGTGATGAAATTTTATACTGTCATTTGTATGGAGAGTAGACATTGCTCAAAATGGACACTTCTCAAGATTAGCTTTTCAGATGCATTTTATTATTGAACCCTGCTTATTCTATTAAACACTTGTCAAACTTAGATGGATATGTTTTTTTTTCGTTACAAGGAGTAAGCAAACATATTATGACGTTCAAAAAGATACATGTATCCAATTTTGATTTTGACTTTGACTTACTACACGATGCTTGTTATTTTAAACACTATTGGAACTACAACGAAATTTTCCATCAAACTGTCCCTAAGCTGGACACTATTATTTTACATATTGCAGTTCATTTAATGCACAAAACTACACCAACAGACGAATGCAGGTCGGATGTAAAATTATTAATACTCGTATGTATGTATGTTAAAATATATATTTATAAAGTTCTATTTTTTTGGCGTGTACGCATTGGCCCTATTGACTGGTAAAGATCATTTAATGTAACAATTCCACCGTTCAATGTTTTCTTCACGTTATACTGCGTCAAGTTTTTATAGAGATAGAAGTAGATTGAACCAAGGAATCAAGTAGTCCCATACAAACATTGCCCTCCTTTTTCATCCGTAGAATTTTGGAAAATTCTTTCTTATCGAATGCCTACATCGTACAAAGAACTTACCCTCTTAGTTTTAGGTGTCTACGATAAGCGGTTTAGACTGTGCTTTGATCTCTCAGTAGGTCAGTCATTCGGAACAAAATATTTTATATGTATAGATAACAACCAAAAAGAATTTGTACTATAATGTTTTTACGAGTGGCTGAGTCACCTCTTTAAGTACCATATGTCGACTGTAAATGAACATCCGCTGTACCTTCAAACTATTTAATCTATCTATACATATAATAAAACAGTAAAATTATTTTGTCTGTACATTTCGAATTTTTGACTGAAATGGATAGAGGGACACTTAAAAAGAATAATAGAAAGCAAAAAAATTTTTTTGGAATTTCTTGTCTGTCTGTCTGTCTGTCTGTCTGTCTGTCTGTCTGTATGTATGATCACGATTATCTCCGAAAATACTGAACCGATTTACTTCAAACTTTCACCAATTGCTTTGTTTTAACTCAGTTTAACATTTAAAGGTTGTTTCATCAAAATCGGTTCATAAAAAAAAAGTTATCGTCATTTGAATGAACTCAAGGCATGAGTTTGCCTGGAAACATATAGCAAAAATAAAATAATAAGTGACTTGAAAATTAAAATCCAAAGTCAATTCATCATCATTATACGACAGCATTATACCTATCCATTCTATCCATAGTAATCCATACTAAAAAAAAAGGAGAAGCTGACTGACTGACTGACATATCAACGCAGGGCCTAAACTATAAGGGTTAGGAACTTGAAATTTTGCACAGGGGTTCCTTTTATAACGTAGGGGAGCACTAAGAAAGGATTTTTGGAAATTCATCTCCTTAGGGGGAAAAACGGGTTGCAAAGTTAGTATGAAACTTTGTTGTTTTTGAAGTTATTCGAATGAAATTCAGCATGAAGAATCTTTACTGAAAGGTATGAAACACGAGTTAAATATTTTACTCAAAAATCATCCCTTAAGGGGGTAAAATAGGGGTGCAAAGTAAGCATGAAACTTTGCCATTTTTGAAGTTAGTCGAATGAAATTCAGCATGAAGGTTCTTTACTAAAAGGCATGAAAAACGAGTAAAATATTTTTCTCAAAAATCATCCCTTAAGGGGATATAACGGGGATGCAAAGTTAGTATGAAACTTTCCGTTTTTGAAGTTATTCAATTGAAATTCAATATTAAGGTGTTTCATTGAAAGTCATAAACTAATGTATTCCGGGTAATTCTACTGTTCCTGAGAAATCCACACTTACGCGGGCGGAGCCGCGGGCCAAAGGCAAACCTGACTTATATATCAACGCACAGCCGAAACTACTGTGCGCAGAAACTTGAAATTTAGCACAGGGATTCTTTTTATGATGTAAATGAGCACTAAGAAAGGATTTTTAGAAAATCAAAGGGGTTGAAGTTTTATGGAATTTTCTCATTTCTGGACATAGAAGTATAAAAATAAGTATATATGTTTACATTACAATTAAAAAGATCTGTGTAGTTAAAATGATCGAAATTTCCCCTTGAAGGGGTAGAATAGGTGGGGTAAAGTTTGTATGGATTTTTTTTATTCACTTAGAAATATGACAATTAGAAGTTCTCCATTACAATAAAAAAATATCTGTGTAGGTGAAATGGGCAAAATCCCCTCCTTAAGGGCTAAAGATCTATGCAGGTGAAATGTATTAAATTCCCCCTTAAGGGCCCGTACTACCTCACACTGCTTTGCATGATTGACTGTTATATCAATAATAATTAAATACTCAAGTTGAAATAAAAATGCAGCAAAGTTCAGGACCAACTCTGGTAACTATATGACTCAAAAACACGATTGCGTTAAATTTTCTCGATAGAAAAAAATTGCAAAGTTGCCTCCAAATCACGTCTAATTTACTCGGTATATAGCATTATTCACCAAATACATTAAAATTAACCTTGAAACTTTTGATTATTATTGCATTACAGATAAGGCAGCTATCATATGTTTTTCTTTTTCGAATAACCCTTGAATATTCCTAAAAAACGAAAATATCCAAAGTAGCCAACGCGTTTAGACCATCCGCGTTTGTATCGCCACGCCGCCTGGCATATGTCGGGCTCTTAAGGGGAAAAAGCAAAGGGGCAGGGGTTTGTATGGATTTTTTATCATTTCTACTGTTCCCAAGGGAACGACATTAACGCGGGCGGAGCCGCGGGCAACAGCTAGTGTAAAATAAAACTGAGCTCCTTTGGCCCAGCCCATAAGCGTGTAGTTCTTTTGTGTATAGCCGCACTTGATCAATAGTCGGATAATATAGCAACACTTAAAGTTTCACTCGGGCACATCAAAGCCTAGGACCTATGAATTTATTCGCATACATATCGGCGCGTGCCGACACAAGACATTACTACAACGAGGTAACACAAGTTTTGATAGAGCAGACATTTATAAAAAGCCAATTATTTATTTTCTTAGATATTCGTCAACCTTGTATTCCTGGTCCACAATTAAAACAGCCTGTTTGCTTATTATGTTCATGCCAACATCAGTTACTGCTGTGGATATACGAGTATATGCGAAAAACAAGGCGGCCAATTCCTCAGATACAAAGACGTTCAGAAGAGGCACATGAAAAGTTGCGATATAGACCAGTCGCGATGGGAAAGTGTTGCGGCTCGAAGAACAGAGTGGAGAAGTACAGTGCAGCGTAGCGTTGACTTGTTTGAAGACCGACGGAGGCATGAACTCGACACTAAAAGAGATACTATTAAGAGCAGACCACCCTCCACTATCACTTATAATTACGTTGGCGGTACCTTGACGTGTCCTCATTGTGCACGTAAATTTACGGCAAAAATAGGATACATAAGCCATATAAGGACGCACGACAGAACATGATTTTTGAGACATTGCCAGTCACCGCAGCTGAAATACGGCCAGGGCGAGACTATATGCGAAAAAATGCAAACGTGCATTTTATTCGCATATACTCGTATATCCACGAAATTCAACGGATATTCTGCAGTAAATTCGAAGTGTAATTCGTTAGATATCAAGAGGTGATGCTTATATCAAAACATCACTATACTGAATATATTTATCATCATCACTGGCAGCTTACACATACAATAAGCAACAACCTACACTCCAACCGTGGCTCTTAATGGTCTTTAGCTCTTACCGATAAAGAAGTGATTATTATGTACGATTTTGAAACATTGCTCTTAATTTTTTATAATATTATTAGTCATGTTTTTAAAGGTCACGTCAACAATACCATCGTTTGTGTTCGTCGTTTTCCGTGTCACTAAACTAAGCATTTTATTTAAATTGGTAATAAATTGGCTTCTGCTCTATTCGTTTATCTGCCATGTCTCATTGCATTACATACAACATAGGAGTCGTTATATCCGTCCATCCGGCGTCTCCGAGTTGTTGACGTATTGATATTGTTTTTCTATTGCTCCTCACGATACTCATTAAATGCTGATTCTTTGTGCATCGGTAAAAAATACGCCATTAATATATTTCTCTTGATATCATATAGTTTATGACAAAATTACCCATATGTGAGGCTGGTCTGCGTCTGTCATTGAACTAAGTATTTTATTACAATTGATAATAAGTATTAGCTCAAGTTTTTTTTTGTTTTCGACGTCTGCTCTATTTGTGTAACTTTCAAGTCTTGTTGCCTTACATACATATAACATAGAGTCGCTTTGACCGTCCGTCCGTACTTTCCGAGTCGTTCACATGTGAATATTGTATTTGTATTGTTCCATTCGATAGCCATTACGAGGCTTACAATGAGCCAACTATCGCTACCCATCATTTTATTTTTGCGACTCCTAATTAAATTACCTAAATTAAAAAAAAAAGTGGCCACTTTTGGCGATAATTAACAATTCTCTGAATTTTTAATTAATTACAATTAACTAAAAAATAATACGAATAATTTACTAGCGAAGTACAGTTTTAGATGTTTTTATAATTTGATCTGGTTTAGGCGTCAAAGAAATAAATTATTGATGGCTGGGACTAGTTAGTTAGTAGTAGTTAGCTTCATGCACCTTAGCCTCGTAATTGCCGATTTTTTGTGCATTCGTCAAAAAGTTATAGTCACTTTTTTCTAGAAATCGTGTGATTTTTGGCGACACAATATAAATGACACAAAATACATATATATAATTCGCATCTGTCACTGAATTAAGCATTTTATTACAATTGGTAATAAATATAGGTTTCGGTTTTTGTTTTCCACGTCTTGGCTCATTGCATTACATACGACATAAAGTCGCATTGACCACCCCCTCCGTACTCTACGAGTTGCTGATGTGTAAATATTGTTTTTTTATTGCTCCCCTCAGCCGTTTGATGCCTTTTTACGAATCTTTAGACACGTAGGTACTGTTAGATGTTTTTGTTACTTATGTGTAATAAACATGAATGTGTTCAATGTAAAATTCAACAATAAGTATTAAAAATTACCTAAGTATACTAATCATGGAGAAAACAATACTTATTATGGTCGATAATGACAATAATTTACATAGGTACTTTATCGCATCCTTTTACACTTGTTACACAACACAATTCGGTTAGTTTTGAATATAATTTATACTTGTTTAATCGATTCAGTATAATTGCTTCAAAATTGAATTGCATTATATGACCTAAACAAATGTTATACGAGATACATTGTATGTATAATACCTATAGCGTGTAAAGATTTACCTGATTATAATATTAATATACCTGAAGAGTTTTTCTGTATAAAAAATGTTTATGCTTGAGTTTCCAGATAGAAAAACCTATACTTATACCATATTACATTTATCCCAACAATTAGTTTCTTAAGACTGATGATTTCTTCTTGAGTAGGTAAATGTAAATTAAAGGTTTTTCATCTGTATTGCATGATTATTCTGATATACAATGTCTAAAATTAAAACGAAATGTGAGAACTTAACTCAGCTGTTTAAAGAGAAGAAAATAGACATTTGTATTGTTTATTTAAAGCCTGAATAACCACCGCACTAACGTCAACGTTTAACGACCTCCATCCCGCAGTCGAGTCACGGATTAAATTACAACAGCGCATTAACCAACGAAACAGGACCATTTACTTTATCAGCCCATTCTTTCTCTGCTAATCTCCAGACTGTGTTGCCAAATTTTCGTAAGAAAACCAAACTCATTACGCCCGGTCATCAGTATGCATAATAAATGAGATAAACGCCATCTAGCGGCGAACGGCGGAACTAAATAATGGCGAAACAAAATGGTAAGATTGATTACGGTGCCCGTGACGAATAGCCGCGCAGTGAAACGAGATTTACTGCCATTGTTATTGAATTATGCTTATCTTCAGATTTATTTACTAATCAATCGGACGATAAATCTGGACCGGTGGCAAAAAACATTTAGAAACAGACGTAATTAAGTCACAAATTTATCATAAAGATGACATAACCACGGCCATTACTGAGACTTGCAACAATATCTCCCCAGACTTTCCTAAAGGTACTGATTTTCTTGCTGTCTTCTTATCCTTAACACTTTAACAATAAGACTTAAAATTGTGTGGGGTTATTGTAGTATCAGTTTGTTGTTCTTTACATAAGGGGACAATAACTAACAGACGCGAAAGATGTCGCCAGCGTCGATTTATCACGGGTTACTTATGATAAGTGCCCTGTCCGAGTCAGGAGAAGCGAAGATGCTTTTTACTGTTCACCTACGTTACTTTCGGGCCAAGGAGCCATGAGGGAATAGTGGAGACCCCAATTAGATGTTATGATATTGCACGATATTTTCTTCTAGCTGAATTGTCGCGAATATAATATTTATTTATCAGTGCGGGTATTCACATGAAGGCTTAGATAGAAACTATCGCCAACCATCATTTTATTCTTTTACGAGTACTCGTAAATTAGATCAATTAAAAAAAAACGGTTGAGTGCGAGTAGGACTCACGCACGAAGGATTCCGTCTGTTGTTCATATCATCATGTCTGTTGTATGGGAGCCTCTCTTTAATAAAACGTCCTTTCCACCCATTGCCGTTATTAATATACAGGAAAATCAACCCAAAAAATGACGTTTGTTGTATGGGAGTCCCTTGAATATTTATTTTATTTTATTTTTAAGTATTTGTTGTTATAGCGGCAACAGAAATACATCATTTGTGAAAATTTGAACTGTCTAACTAGACAGTCACGGTTCATGAGATACATCCTGGTGACAGACGGACAGTCCGGACAGCGGAGTGATATTAATAGGGCACCATTTTTACCCTTTCGGTACAAAACCCTAAAAAATGTTTGTCTGTAAAGTCGGTATATGGACGATATTTTAAGTGTTAACAGTGAGACATAGATACTACTACTACTGCTACAGCTGCTCCAGAACGCTCACCTACGTTACTTTCGGGCCAAGGAGCCATGAGGGAATAGTGGAGACCCCAATTAGATGTTATGATATTGCACGATATTTTCTTCTGAGCTGAATTGTCGCGAATATAATTATTTATTTATCAGTGCGGGTATTCACTTGAAGGCTTAGATAGAAACTATCGCCAACCATCATTTTATTCTTTTACGAGTACTCGTAAACGAGATCAAATAAAAAAAACCGGCCGAGTGCGAGTAGGACTCATGTACGAAGGGTTCCGTCTGTTGAATGGGAGCCCCTCTTTAATAAAGCGTCTTTTCTACCCATTGCCGTTATCAATATCGAGCAAAAACAACCCAAAAAATGACGTTTGTTTTTTATTTATTTTATTATATTTTTTAGCATTTGTTGTTATAGCGGCAACAGAAATACATCATCTGTGTAAATATCAACTGTCTAACTAGACAGTCACGGTTCATGAGATACATCCTGGTGACAGACGGACAGACAAACAGACAGACCGGACAGCGGAGTGATATTAATAGGGTCCCATTTTTACCCTTTGGGTACAAAACCCTAAAAAATGTTTGTCTGTAATGTCGGTATATGGACGATATTTTAAGTGATAACAGTGAGACATAGATACTACTACTACTGCTGCTGCTGCAGCTGCTCCGTAACGTGACATTTTTCTTGCATGCAGCCGTTGTTTATCGATTTATAAGACGTTATCATGTCATAAATTCTAATTCTGTACTTGGGTAGTAAATTATTTGCAGTATTATTGGTAGCTAGAAATGGCCACTTTCGGCGATAATCAGTAGCTTTCTTAATTTATCAAATGCGAAAAAATTATAAGTCATCATATCGTGTTGGTGCCACAGCCAATCGACCATGCACACCCTAGTGTCATAGAGTTCTTCAGAACCGCCTCTCGGCCTCTGGCGTGGTTCCTTTAACGACTACCAGATGGCAGCCGGGACCAACAGCTACGTGCCTTTCGAAGCACGAAATTATCTAGACAATCAGGTGATTCAAGTCTGCAATGTACTAAAATATATAAAAGTAACACTACTAAAGTAATTTACTACATAAATACGACTTAGATTTTTTGTTTTGATCGGGTTTACCTACCCTTGGTAAACAATTACAGAACCTGCCTATTTATAAAAAGTTTACTCGCTAGCTGTTTCCCGCGACTTCGCGTGGTTTTCGGTTTTATCACACAGTCTATCCAGGCCCCGCAGACCCCCGGATCCCGGGTCCTAAAGAATCTCAGGTTAGGATGTAACCTATACTTATAAGACAGAGACGTCGATGGGTTTTGAAGAATTCGTCCAATAATATGTTTATATTAAGAATATAAATACAAGCTAAACAAAGCTCATTAACATCAATGAGACCTCTCCAACCCGTCTGGCCAGCGAGGAGAGTGTAGGCCAAATCCTCTGTCTGCTCTGTCTTACTCCGTGGCTCTGGTCAAGTATAGCTCTGGTAGTACAGAGAGGGTAGGTTTCTGCAGTGGAGAGGAGACTAAAAAGACCTGATGATGATGATGATTTAGAATCTTGAAATTGAATCAGTATAAATTACAATCACACGTACAAAGTAAGTTTTAAAAAATTAACAATCTTTTACTGCCTAATGAATTCACCCACTGTACCTACAATTTGACGACTCTAAATCAGATCCAAGAAGGTTTGAAAGACAAATAAAACAAGCTGAAAGGGCAAGTTATTCGATTTCGTTATTCTTCTTTTTATTCGGGCAATGTTATTTGTTTTAAGAAATAAATCAGCGATCCCAAAATAATAATGTAATTGTTATAGTAAATTTTGAGCTCAATTCTCATAAAAATACAGTACAATATTTATACAACAAAAGAAAAACTTACAAAATATAAATTCATGTCGAACTGTTAAAATATTTTATATTTTAGGACTCGCACACGAAAAGTTCCGTACCTATATCTATAATAAGTTTAAAATTATAACAAATATTTGTATAATATTATGTAATTATAAACTTATGCTTTTCGCAATTTTTCCTTTATCTGTGCTATAAGATAAGACGTCGCTTTGTACCAAATTTCAAGATTTTGAGTTCACGGAATTGATTCGTGAAAATTTGCGGCATAAACGGCTGTATCTTCTAATCGCGTTGTTTAGAAATTTGATTTTTTCACAGCTCTAAGGGACAGTAGACCTGGGTATTTGATATGAATTTCAGCCTGATAACTTCACGCGTTCCTGAGAAAAGCTCTTGGCAGATAGACAGACAGACGGACAACAAAGTTTCCTATAAGCGTTCCGTTATTTTCTTGTTGAGCTACGGAACCCTAAAAATATGTATAATTTTTTGTACTATTTTTATTATCCTAAAATTGTATAAGATACAAGCTGTTGCCCGCGACTTCGTCCGCGGCAATATTTGTTATTATGTTTTTTTATAAGTATAGATGAATAATTTCCCCCCGTTTTCAAAACATTTTTTATTGATGTTTCGCTCCTATTGGTTGCAGCGTGATGTTTTATAGCCTAAAGCCTTCCTCAATAAATGGACTATCCAACACAAAAAAATATTCTATTTGAATTAGTAGTTCCTGAGATTAGCGCGTTCAAACAAACAAAAAACTTTTCAGCTTTATAATATTAGTATAGATAACTAGACATGAGTTGATACACATATTTCAAGTCAACAAAATGTCAGCGCCTCCATCTATCCCTGGATCATAGTTTCGTACATCCCCTCGACCGGGAGACTATGCTAATGATCTAGTTTTTGCCCACTGCCATTTGATACAGACTGCGACACTGACAGTTGACTGTGAGTTCGACTTAGTTTCCGAAGTTTTATGTTTGCTTCAAACTCGAACTACAGTCGAGTAAGCAAGGATTTATTTGCTCCCCTATTTTGATTTAGTTGGGTTTATCGCTGGCGAAGTCTGATTTCAGAAAACATATATACTTTTATTTATTCTATAAGTATTCATAAACTTAGGTACTCCTACAACACAAAAATTATGCTATTGCCAAACAGCTAAGCAGTTTAACGGCAAATCATATTTTAACTTTATGCCTATTTGCTAATAGCAATTTGCCTAAAAATTTTTAAATGTTAATAATGTTTTCAATAAACTGGTCGGTTTCGAAACGCTAGTAGTTTGTATCTAGCTTTTGAACTATATTTAATAATTTTAATGTAAGTAAATTGGTACCTATAATTTAAAATGTAAATTGAGTGTAAGGGCTTATTTTCTGAATAAGACTTTGACGCTTGAGTCTTTGATGAACCCGCAAGTAAAAATAAACAGTGGATTTTAGGTGTGTGACTTATTAATAAACATAGTACGTACCTAGGTTTAGATAACTATAAAATCATAAACTTCATTTCATTTAGTATAACTTATTGATTGTTAGTACAAGGATTTAAAAACCAAAACTTACAGGCTAATGTTAGTAACAATTAAACGCTAGCATTTAACGTTTTATATATATATAAAGGATCTTGCCCACCACACAAGAGTTAAATGTGCACGTGACAAGATGCCTCATAATTGGGGCGGTAGTATGCTCCGGCTTTTACCTCTATGCTACCAATGGCATAGATGTCGGCCGTACGCGCCGAAGCAAATCTAAGCTATATTACACAGCTTTAAATTTTGGAAAAAGATTATTGCTTTTGTTTGGTCATGCCAGGGAGAGTTCATCCCTACGTATCTGTAGTGCCCTCATTGATTACGCTGATGTGTGTTATCTGGACTTGACCGAGGAACATCTTAACAAGTTGGATCGGCTTCTTAATAACTGCATAAGATTTATTTTCTGTCTCCGTAAATATGATCACGTCTCAGAATATCGTTCTCAGCTTAAATGGCTTCCCATCCGCGAACGCAGGAATTCACATATTCTATGTCAGCTTTACAATGTTCTCAATAACCCTCTTTACCCCGATTACCTTAAAACTAAATTCAAACTTTTATGTTTTACTCATAATAGGAACCTGCGTTCTTCTAATAAATTAACTCTAGCTACCCCTTCTCACCATACTGGTTTTTTCTCTAAGTCCTTCGCCGTTACGGCAGTAAGACTCTGGAATGCACTTCCTGACTCTATGAAAACTGCCTCTACTCGCGCTGGCTTCAAAATGTTAGTATTTAGATATTTTCTCGCCCAAACAAATAACATCTGATAATTGCTGCATCTTATAAACTTATTTATTAGGTTTAATATATATACATATATATATATATATATATATATATATATATGTATATATATTTATTTTTATATATATGTTTATGTATTTATATGTATTAAATTGTTTATATGTTTAAAATTTTATTGTTACCTACACGTAAGATTTTAATTTTTTATTTTTTATTTTACACCCACATAAAATTCTCTGCATAACCCAAAGGTTGACTGTCAGATAATGCTTTTAGCATTAAGTCCACCTATTGTGCGTTTACTTTGTATTTGTACAATAAAGATTTAATAAATAAATAAATAAATAAATATCTCTAAAACTTAACGTGAATGAAATTCCGAAATAGGTGTACAAAAGAGTACAAATTCAAAGCTATATTGTTAGTGTTTCAGTTGCTCAAAATTATCAACGGTTGTGTGATGTCATGTTGGAAAGAAAGCTTCCTGGCACGACATGCTTAATTCTCTGGAACGGTAATGGATTGACATTTTAGAATAGGCGTATATAATAGTACAAATTAATGGCTATCTTAATGCGTTTTAATTAGTTGAAAATCATAATCGGTTACGCTTGGTCATGCTAGGCAGTATGCTTTCCAGCAGGACATTGAATATCTCCGAAAGTGAAACGGTACAAAATTTTAAAACAGGTGTACAAAATCGTACATAATATAAGCTATCTTTTACATCTTACCATTATTAGAAAAGCGTTTATGGTCATGCTGGGGCGTACCACACCAATTTGTTTGAGCCTGGCACGGGAGCCTCTTACTTAACGCATCAATGTCATAATTTAATTCATTTTGAATGTATATTTTTTTTATATTTCAATTCAAGTTCCGTTCAATTCAATTTGACATTGTATTTAATTTGAATTATGACATGACAATGTAATCTCAGTCCACATATAAATATACTAGCTGTTGCCCACGACTTCGTCCGCGGCAATTTCTGTTATTATGATTAATTAGTATAAATTAATAATTTTTCCCCGTTTTCAAAACATTTTTTAATAGTGCTTAGCTCCTAGTGGTCGCAGCGTGATGTTTTATAGCCTAAAGCCTTCCACAATAAATGGACTATGCAACACAAAAAGAATTTTGCAATTTTAACCAGTAGTTCCTGAGATTAGTTCACCAAATGATATGTAAAGTATCTTATGATGAATAAATTATATTTTATTAAATAAATAAATAAATTGATTGATGTTGTAGTCTATGGCGAAGCTCGCTGGCTCATTAAAAAACTTTAGCCTTAAAGAGACCCAAATTATGTGTCCGACCTCCGGTGGCAAAAGATTCCAACAAAGTGGAAAACGGAATCAAAATAGTGATGGGTTGCTAGCCGCATCTTCAGCTTCTCGTTCATTCTTCGATCGGCTTTTACGATCTACACGAGAAGAGTAGCAGCTGGCACATTCTAAATTTTTCTTTTCTAAAATATGTACCTACTCGTGTGCTACAAAGTTAGTACCCAAGTCGTTTCATACATTATAGACTCTGTGTTTCATTAGAGAGCGTCATTTAGACCGCGACGGTTACAGCACAAACAGCTGCGAGTAATGAAACCTGAGGTTTTCATGATTATTCATGCCACTTAGAGCCGCATGCACACACAGAAAAGCGTAAACTTTGTACTGGAAACTCAGCTTGAAAACATTGTATATGGCATCACGTTTTTCACAATAACTCATGGCCTGTAAAGTCTTTACAAACAGACTAGAAAGCGCAGAATTTTCACTGAAAAAGCGCAACATAAATTTTAGAGACAAGGATGTATCGTACACTACACATATATATTTAAGGGTTATTCGTACCATTATATGGATGTACACACAAACAGACTGGTTTATATATTACTGAATTTTTAAAACTGTTTATGCTTACTAATATTATAAATGCGAAAGTGAGTTTGTTTGTTTGTTTGTTACGCTTTCACGCCGTAACTGAACCGATCATCATGAAATTTTGCATACAAGTTCTCTGGAGAACGGAGCAGGACATAGGCTATACCTTATTACGTATACTATTTCCGAGGGATCGACATTGATGCGGGCGAAGCCGCAGGCGTGAGCTAAAAAAGATAACTAAAGTAGATAAACTAAAAAAAAAATATAAGTTGCAAACCCCATACAATTTTCACTGAGTCTACACTCAGTTGAATTATATGATCCTTTTTTTCCTCCTGGCTAACACTTTTGTATGTTTCCTTTTCGTTAAAACCTTTATAAGAAACTGAGTGAACTAAGTATAGCTTTTTTATAAATAAATCTTGTCAAATAAGTACTTAAGAGATTTAAAAAAACTCATCCTGTGTAGACGAAATCACGATAACCAAAATCTAGTTTGATTATAAACATATACACAATAAAAAAAACAGTAGAATGTTTGTTTATACTTATAAATTCAGCGTGATGTCAGTTAGTGTGTTATTCTTTATAGCAGTAACATGTGCCTCATTGAGATACGGCGACCCGCCACAATCGCGGTCGCCTCCCGCATTATCATCCACTTTTATATCGCCTAATGTGATTGCGTACAGCCCGCAGCGAGGAGACGTAATTAATTTGATGGCCACAACCCAAGCGGAAGACGTTAAGGTCTGGGTATACGGCGACGACACTCGAATTTATGGCTTTTCCCTTTGTTTTGAAAGCTCCATTGTCGGATAAGTACGTGTGTGTACGTATAATTCGATGTGTATACGTATAATTCGATTGTAAAATAGTACCAGATGTTTTCAGATTTAGATGTCTTTCCTGATATAATCATACTCTAAAATATAACCATGTTTTTATGAGATGACATTTGAATTTATCTAAATAATAAAATCCTTCAAAGAATCTATTCTATCTTTATTAAAGTTGTATTGTAACTGAAATTGTAATTTTGTTTAGGAATTACTTTACTAAGCATCTAATATTATTTAGTTAGAATTTATAAATAAATATTTTCATTCTGTTAATGTTTTTTTTTTTTTTTACTTATCTATTCTGTTGAAATTCTGGTACCTTCAGCAAATTTCAAAGTTCTAGGCTGTTGGACAATTCCTGAATAGCATGAATAACCATTCCTACCTATGTGTATTATATCAATGTATGTGCACTTTTGAACATCTGTAATGCTCACTTTAAACGATATTTTCCACGCTTTTAAGATATTGGTTAATGGCATGGGTAATTATGAAACTCATATATTTAAATGATGATTGTTCATTAGCTTCAGTAGCTATTTCGGATCCAACCATTCCTGAGACGAAACGCAAAAAGATACTTTTTGAGAGCAGTAATGGGTACTTATTCGCCAGAAACGCGTATAATTCCTCTATAAACTTTGTTTATATGATAAGCTTCATTGTAACAGTGTAATTTTGACCAACTTTGTACAAAAAACCTTTGAAATGCTATTTTATACATAGTATAGTATATAAAGTAACTGTAGATCTCTCAAAGAAAACTCCACGCTTTCCACGTTTTATGAAGTCTATAAATGACATGAATAATCATGAAAACCTCAGGTTTAATTACCGCGGCCTGCGGCTGTTTGTGCTGTAACTGACGCAGACTAAGCGAGACTGTAGTGAAAAACATATATTTTTTGTATGAAACTAATTAATAGGTAAAATTATTGTTAACGCAAGTAGGATCAATGGAATACACATTATATACTAATGTATCTTACTAACAACGAAATGCTATCTGTAAACTTTATATTCCAAGGCTCCCAAAAAATCATGAAATTTGTAAATCCAAAAGAATGCGTAAGATCTGAAGACTACCAACCAACGTATAGTAAAATTATTGGTGTCATTAGCTCTGACACCACCTACTCGAAATGATGATAATGCTGGTAGAGTATAGATAGCATTAAGTCATGCAGTAATATGGAATTCCTGATCACTGAAGCATGGTCCAATCAAATCAATAAGACAAAGCTATTTAGTCACGTTTTCCTGTAAGTTCAACTTATTTTCTAACACGCCTTTTATCACATAGAAATCGCAGCCATGTTACAGAAAGCAAGTATTTTTAGTCAGAGAGAATCTCGCTACGGAGTATCGTTTTTGGCAATACTTGACGAGGTGACAAAAAACCATTTTTGCCATTACTGATTATAGTGAGTGTAGTAACACTCACTATAATCAGTAAATTTTATCGTAAAGATTCAACGGATTTCGTTACCCGTTATTTGTCACAACGCGACCACATCTAAGTTGCATCAGCGAGTTATTGGAACTGACAGAATCTCACGTGTCTATTTATATTGTCAATAAAAAAGCACTTTAATTTTTTTCTTCATATAACTGATTTCATTACACGCTATTTTTCACATAGCTACCGCGGCCATGTAACAGTGAGTAATTGGAGTTGGCAAGAATCTCGCGAGAGGAGGACCGCCGGCACATAATGCGCTGGGCGTGGTGGCCGCCTCTCGGTTACTCCCCAAAGCAGGGATGAACGAAGTGGTTTCCGGGAAACTAAACGGACAAACATTTGTCAATTATGTTAAGAAAATATCTGTAAATGCATGTTTTGTTGTGTTTAATTTATATGTCTTAGTAGAGAAACAATTTGCTACTGTAACAACGACTGTAATAGGTGCAGATTCAGTCTATATCCCTTGCAGGGTAGACAGAGCCAAGCTGTGAAACACATAATGACATTTGGGATAATAGTGGATAAATGGAAATCGGAAAAATATTTTGGCAAATTCCTGAGCCGAGTATCCGTGCCGTGAAGTTAGCCGTGTGGTTTCCGGCAGAGTAGAATAGGACCACTCCTAGTCTTCTCGTAAGAGGCTACTTAGGAAATACAAGCTAAACGAAACTCATAAACATCAATGAGACCTTTCCAGCCCATCTGGCCAGCGAGGAGAGCGTACGCTTAATCCTCTGTCTGCTCTGGCCAAGTTTGGCTCCGGTAGTATAGAGAGTATCATGCTTCTGCAGTGGAGACTAAAAAGACCTGATGATGATGAGCCGAGTACAGTCTGCGTGGGAGGAGCAGCTGCTAGATTATTTATTCTCATACAAGCATGAACGAAATCTTTAATAGGCGAAAGAAATAAAAAAAGACATATGTTTTACTAGTGTACAGTCGGGGCAGACAAATGTGACCCCCTTACAATTTCGAGTCTGTAGTTAGAAGGTCAGTTTCAGCCCGACTGTACATATCGCATGGTAACATTTAAACGTGTATAGGTTAATACAGCAACTATTATATTTTTATTTCAAAAACAACATGGACAGTGTTTTCAGAAAAATAAAAGTGAATTGCCGTAAATTATTCGAGCAACACGTGTGGACAGTATATTATGTGGAAATTGTAATGTGTGGTTTCTACGAAAACAAAACATTATCATAAATGTCAAAGAAGCATCGTTTTGTATTTAACTTGGTAACCATGAAAAATAAATTACGGAGCCTTACTTTGCTTGAAACTTATGAAATTGTCACAGAATGTATAGTCCACACTAACCGTTCTACTCGCTTGTAACTAAACGCCTCGTATGACATTTCAATAAAATAAACATAAATATTTTTCAAAAGGTACTCAAGTAATACACCTTTTATTTGGCTTCACGTGCATTCTCATTAAAAATAAAGTAAATATGAGACTTTCAAACCTATCCTAATGCCGCATCATTGAAACATTAATTATCAAGCAAAATCTCTCAAACAAAAAATCGTATCAGAGCAAACTTAAGCCAGCAAACTCATACATATTCCTGAGCATTAAACCGAACCGAGGCGACCCTGTCTTAACGACACCCACCCAAGCGGACATCCCCTCCTCTTCCCCTCCGCGAAATGTTGTAAAAGAAGGAAAATACCAACCCCCCTCTCCCCAAGAGCCCAAGAAACACTCGAGATCCCGATTGTTCATGTATGAATTCACCACATTAGGAGTCAAGTAGGATAAAAACAGAAAGCTTTGAAAAATATAGCGAGCGTTCGAGTGATACCCGCTCGACTAGAGAGCACCTTTTTATTCTCCAGTGTTCGCTGGACGAAAGGTTTAGGCGCAGAATTTTGGATTCTCAAAACGTTTTGGTTTGGCGTGAATCATTAGAATTTGTAGTGCAGGAATTGGAAAATGTTTCAAAATAGTTAGTAAGGCTATGATAAGCTTATTTGGCGTATGATTGGAAAAGGTGATAAAATATTGTGGGTTACTAGTACATGTGGTTATATCTTGAAGCATAAGATGTCTTCTTTTTACCAAAAAGCCTGATTCTTAAAAAAAACTACACATGCATATGCCTTTTTAAACTTTATTTTATACCGAGTAAGCGTAGCAATTAAATGCTTCGTCTTGAGACGGTTTTCCGAGGCTGAAAAACAATAAACCACCAGGGGTTGACCACCAACCTGGTGAGCTTTGGAAGTACGGTGGAAGCGAAGCAGTCTCTAAGCTGTTTGACCTAATAAACAATATTTGGAATAAGGAACAGATCCCAAAACAGTGGAATATAGGAGTTATATGCCCCATAACAAGATAGGCTCTTGGAAAAGATGTGAGAACGACCAAGGTATTGCTTTGCTACTAACCGCATATGCAAAGTCCTATACTATGTGTTGCTGAAGAGACTAGAGCCATACACTGAAACCTTAGTAGGTGATTAATGTGGCTTCAGGCACGATCACAGTACCGTCGGTAATTTTTTTCTGTTAAACCCTTATTAAAACAATTAATGGAAAAAAAGTGTGGGAGTATGCGGAAGATATCTACTCGCTTCTTGTAGATTTTGCCAAGGTTATACGATAGTTTTAACCATAATAACATGTTAAATATAATAACGAAAACATTAGAAACCATAAACATGTTCAGAATATCATAACATTTTGGAATTCTCGCCAAACTAGTGTTAATATTAAAAGTAGTTACACAGGACAGTAGAGCAGTAGGACGTGTAGGAAATGATGTGACCGACGAGTTTGAAGTACTGATTGATTTGAAGCAAGGGGATGCGTTATTTCCTATTTTGTTGAACTTCGCACTGGAATTTATAATGAGACATGTACTAACACTGGATGGCGGAGGGCAGTTTAATAGACTGCATAGCATAAGTTGATAGAATACGCGGATGACCTGGACTTATTAGGGGATTCTAAAAGTGATATAATAGCGGCAACTGAAAGATTACAGACCGAAGCGAAAGCGAAAGCGAATAAAGTTGGCTGCCATATAAACCACCAGAAGACCGAATACATGCACATGTATAAATATAAAAACATCCGAATACCGAGACCACAATTTAAAGCCGGGTAAATAATTTACAAAGGCGTGAATAAGTCTAAGTTGCATTATTATTGACACTTATGACAGAGAACCGGAAATAGATATACAGAGTGCCATCCGCTGCACTTTGTATTGCATAAGATGTTGGTGTCCAAGCACCTTAGCAAACGAACCAAAATTCGTATTTTTAAAACGTACACACACCGTAAAAGAGGAGACCAAATTTCAGGTAGCGAAAAAAAATATCTGGAGGATGATTCTGGGGCCGAAGAATGCATGAAGCTGAAGAATTAATGAAGAATTGGAAGAACTAGTGGTGGAACCTAACATCAACGCAGGCTTCGTTTAGTTAGTTATTTTAATGCGCCATCTATCCATTTTCGATAAAATTATTTGCTAAAAAGAAGAGTTTCTAGACTTTTAGGCGTCTATGGCGGACATAGAAGTATAGAGCATAAAAGAGAGCGTCGCTTTATGCTTTCCTTAAACTATTTTTTTCGTGCCACGCAAAAAGCCTATCTTTTGCGTGTTAGGATTTCGATCGGAAAAAGAAATAAAGACATAAGTACGTGTTTTTTTTTTTTCAAAACAAGCATTTAAGAAAAGCATCTTCAGCAGGACGATATTTTGGATAAAGTAATTCCAACCTCCAGTTACTAGCCGCATCGCCTTTGAAATTTGACTATCTATAACCATCTCTGTAAAAAAAAACTCTCTCCTCTATGGATCTTTTATTTCTCATGATTCTGGAATGGAGAATATCATCAGAATTTAAAAGATATAAAAACGTAGGAATCCAAGATTTTGAAAACAGGAATTTAAATGGCTATGAAAGAGGCGTAATAAAATGTGTATATGTATGATGTTGATGTACGTAAATGGATTAGACTTATTTATTTTATTCGGCCCTTGCGTCTTGCACTTACGCGGACTTTTTGCGAATCAGGCATTTTACGGCTCAAAAACTGGACGAAATAAACGGATGCGAAAATAAAAGATGGTAGATTGATACGATAAAACGGATGCCGGGGAACGTCGATGAAGCGATTGAGGCGGGATACTTGTAGCTCGTCTAAATAAGGTACGTTGGATGGGTACGAACATTTTGTGGTTTGCCTTATAAATAACAATAATACCTACTTTTACCAGTTCAAAAAAATTCAAGAAAGAGGTATATGTATTGATGTGTTGTAATATTTTATAAAAACTAAATTGTTTAACTACTTAAGTGTTTTTTTTCCAGAAATCTCGAGGTCTAAACTTCAAAACTATTGTCTCCTTTACCGCAAAAGAAATCATCTTTTCAATTTAAATACGATTGCTGTATCAAAAACATTACAGCCAAGCAACTCAAGATAGTGAAAATATTCTAATAACACACTATTTGTTCAACTCGATATAAAATCTTTTTTTATATAAGTCTGTTAAGACTGCATTTACTAATATTATAAATGCGAAAGTGAGTTTGTTTGTTACACTTTCAGCCCTTAACTACTGAAGCGATTTTTATGAAATTTTGCATAACACGCAAGGTACTCTTAGATATTAAAGTAGGAAATAAATATGGTGGAAAAAAATTCAAGCGCGCGAGATTTGAACGACCTTCTATGTACGACTTAAAAGAAAACTAAGACTAAGTCTAAGTCGTACGTAGACTAAAGGTCGCAAGGAAATTTTTTTCACCATATTTATTAAGAGTTTATAAAAATAGCATTGTGAATGCAAAATATAAACTTGAAAAACGTTGTCTGGGGTATATAAAAAAGACAGAACACCTTTCATGCCGCGAGTGGCAGCTAGTGGTGCAATAAATACATTCAGAAATGCTATGCACGTCTTCTCGGCAGCTGCTTAAAAGAAAATACCAATTTTTTCTTATATTTAAAAAAGTAGAACTGATTAATAAATAAAAAAGAAATAAGTTACCGGCTTTCTTTTTTACTAGTTCGGAGAGTAGCCTTCATTACCTGCTGTTACCACTCATCAAGACCTTCATATTCTATCTCCTTTGAAAATGTTACGTTGCAATTTAAAAAAATATAGTTTCATTCATCATTGATGGCAGTCGTTATGCTTTTACTAGTGTTGACCACTTACAGTACGAAATACACACAACAGTAAAACAATGTTTAAAATGCATATAGATGTGGAACAATTATGTAAAGAGATATGTATGGAATAGTCATAGTCTTTTATTTGAAAAAGAGTGCCATCGAGTTTGTGACTCTTACGCTCAGAGCATTAACTCCTTCGCCATCTGCCCAGAAGTCATGGGCGTAAAGAAGTAAAGACTTTAAGATTTAGGTTGTTTTAAGAATATTTTTGTTTCAAGAGTTTTTATCCTGCATATGAAAATTTGTTCAGTATATCATGTCCTTATATTGTTTTAATTTTCTGCAACCACCTGTGTATTCATTTTCTTAAACAATTTGAAGAACAATGTTTCATTTTTCGTTCAATCGAAATTAGTTATGATAAATCTTCTTAATTTACATAACACGCAGACTAGGCTTTCGCCGAGCTTCCCCTCGGCCAAAGCTCCGCCAACATTAAGGCGCTTTTCACATTCGAACCTGCAGCCCCGAAAAATGCTTATGCAACTCATTTGAATTTTAGATTTTTGGCGAATATCTTTGCCAGATATTTTGTTACAACAAACGGCTCAAATACAGTTATATCATCAGTACATAGACAGTTCTATCAACAATTAAGTAGTATCAACCTTTGGAAAGAAAGAGCGAGTTTAAGTAGATATAAAAAAATATAGATCTTAAACTTGAATGACTTAAACTCGACAACCCGATATTTCTTTGACACATTTATGCAGAACGTGCAAAGAATCTTTAGGAAAAAATACATGTATGTTTAGAAGTGGTAGTGGCGCAGTGGTCTAAGAGCGCGACCTATAAGCAACAGGTTCAAACCCCTGAGTTTATAGACTAATCTACTTCCGATGAAAGAAAACATCGTGAGGCATCCTGTCCACTTGTGTATGAAATGGAGAAGGTACCAAACCATAACTTCCCACACAATGACACCGACAAGAGCCTGGCTCTTAACTGTCAGAGAGAGACAGAGAGAGAGATGATTTGCCAAAACAATCCTCGTACAGCAGGATTGTGAAAAGGACGCACCCGAGGTTTTCCCTGTGTGCTATGACTTGGGGTTCTTCAAAAGGCGTGTTTACAGGTATCTTAAGAGTCGGCAGCGCATCAGCACTTTCTCTAGTAATGCAGATGTACATGGGCGATGGTGACCACTTTCCATCAGGTGGCTCGTTTGCTCGTTTACCGTCAAATATACATAAAAAATAAAAATTATAACTAATTTTACTTGGAATGACACGGTTATTCTAGCAGTACTCCAAACAACCAAAACTGTACAGATATTTGAAAGTAATCATGGATTTTAATAAACTCACATGCGTAAATACATCAGACGTGAATCCTCAAAACATAATAAGTAGTTCCTTCTTTAGCCGGTCACATAAAACGTAAAGTCCACTCCCTTTGTGTGTTGGTGCCTTTAAATAAATACAGACAAATTAAATAAAATGTTTTGAACAAACACACAATCTAATTCCGAGTGCTATTGACTACACCTTATTACGCCCATTCGTCCAAAAAAGAGTTCTGCTTCGAAGAACGTTTAGCATTACAGATGCCTTTTGCCAAATATGGTAACAGTAATAATTTACCAGGGAGCTATGAATTACCATAGCTAGAGTGTAAATGCTGAATTGGGTGCGAGCGATGTTTAATAAGGGTTTTTATTGGGTTTATGACTTTATCGCTGTATGGTTGGGAATACTGATGGCGCATGGCTGTTTCTTGAAACAGAATATCCACCTGCATAATGCGTAATCATATATTTCTGATAGCTTAAGGGTCTACCTAGAAACAGCTGTTAAGCGCATTTTTATTTGATATGTTAAATTCGGTACATTAAATTTGATAGATATTAGATAACATATTTATTTTATTTTTCTTCCAACTACGCTGCAATACTATCATAACTGCACTACATATCAAGCACAAAGCGAAACTTTGCTGCTCTAGAGCAAAAAAAATGTATGGAAATCCTTTACAGCACTGTTTAGTTTTCTTTTTTAAATCGCGGGACCATAGGTGTCACATGTCACAAATAAGGTTGGACGTGTGCATAACTTGGCCTAAAAAAATACTGGCCATAGAAAAAAAACAAAGGCCGGAATGTAAACAACTAATTTTCACAGATTGTAATTTCTCTTTAGTTTTTTTCACATACCTTTGTGGTAGTGGAATAAAAAGCAGATTATGCACCTCGCATTAAGTAATTTATATTGCACTCGGGCTCCAAGTAAGCACTCGATGCAATAATAAATTACTTTCTGCTCAGTGCCACAATCTACTATTGTCCAACTGTCACACACATTATACACGTATAACAAATAGTTGACAAAACATAATTTCAATGAATCTAAGTACATGCAGTAGGTATGTGTGCCACAGAAGCACAAATAGGCTACTGCTCAGCATATGTTACTCGGAAGGAGCAACCGCTGATTTTCAGCTGTCACCCAACTTGAGATGAAACGAACGAGCGCAATTTTACATATCATTACAAATAAATACAGTGTAAAAGTGAGCAGCTGTAGATTTTAAATAAGTAGTAAGAATTAAATTAATATAATATAAATTTGGTCAAAGATGGCAAATCCATTTTAAAAGTATGTATAAGTTAAAAAACCATATGATATTCCCAAAAATGTATAGCAACTTTTATTCTAAGGCCATTCCCATAAATGCAATATTTAACATAGCTGCCGAACAAACTTCTCATATCACCCGAACAAAAGCGACATGTGTGACGTCACACCTGACTGGTCTTATCTAGGCGCTGTAATGTAGACAGAGCCTTAGGTCATACGGCCAAAACGCCACGTTTAGCGTGCTGGTAAGCGTAAAGGTGAAAAACGGAATAATATGCATAAAGATAAAGATATAATAGAGTGCTATTGTAGTATTGTAGGATGGACTGAAAGGCAGCGTGAATGTTCCCTTTCTGTCAAAAATAAAACAACGCTATTAAACGGTCGGGGATTATCTTCATTAAGATAAATATAGCTTTCTGCATCTGTCGGAAACCTAAATTTGGAATAGAAAGTGTCTTATAAGTTAAATTGAAAAGAAAATTCAACGTACAGTTAGGGACAGAGATACCTGACCAGGCCCTCTGACTATATCTTGAACTTTCTCTTAAACTAGAAATAATAATAACACGAAATTGTATATACAGAAAGATTTTATAAAGTCTTTCATATTATTTATATGTAAATTACGGGTCACTCACGTACGAAGTCAGCTATAGGCCGACATGTTATTATCACGCGTTAGTTTTAATAAAAAAAAGTCTCTCATAATATAAATTTTCAGACGGCCTGATCAGGTATCTCTGTCCCTGACTGCACATGCATATTTGCTTTTACATTTAGAATTCGAGTATTAATAGGAAAGCGTGCTTGCCATTGTGTAGGGCAAAGCACAGCGTACAAAAATTTTCTTTTTATCTCAAGCGTGAATTGCCTCTTGCTGCCTTTCTACATACTTAAAAAAAAACGTGTAATATTTGTATAAACGTTGGTGATAACTTAAATAAACACTCTTATCCTAATACTTACTTATAATGACTACTTTCCACGCTAGATAAACATTATGTTTTCGTCTACTAACTTCAATAAAATAATACCAAACATCAAAAATACTTAGACATTTCCCTGCCACCTTTGCGAAGTGTAAAAATAGGGTGATTCTCATTTTTATATGAAGAGGTTATCCCTTGCATGAATATGAAGCGGTTTGAAGAAAAGAAGAGGTGTTAATGTTAATAAAACTTTGAGGGATTTCCTTAATTAATACAATCAAAACAAACAGCAGGGCCGCTCAACGGCTTATGAAGGGCAGTGGCGGACTTAGGATTAAACTTTCGTATGTTTTATATTTTGCTTATATTCCAATCTATGAAAAAAAAACAGTTTAATGCTTTTTTTCCTAAGAGCTTTTTATTTATGGGCAAACGTTATAATAAGACGTTTTCATTGCGTATGTAGGAGGAAATGCTAAAAACTACAGCCATTCCAGAAGGCCATCTTCAGGTTAGTCTCATAGATACAACGAAGGTAACTGAAACTAGTCAGTACTTTCCAATAAAAAAACAATGTAAGATAATGTTGAGATTACCAGCATTTGTTGCAGAAAACATTAACTTACATGAGTTTTAAAGTAAATGATTTTTATAGACAAATTTGTATTGACTGCATTAATTATTCCTACTTACCTTACTTTAGGTTTAGATGCGTTACGCTGTTACGCTCCGTTGTTTCTGGAGAAAATTATAAGCTGACTTCGTACGCGAGTAACCCTTTGTTACATAATTTAATCGTATAATTAATAAACTTTTTTCAGATACATTAACAAAATGAAGGGTTAAAGATACCGACTTGATGTTTTAAAAAAAGTAAATTAACAACCAACGCCAACACTCAGTTTTTATTACTTTTAATTCAAAAGTTGTCTGCACTCTGCATCCGTCCCTGCGGCCTCGTCCCCTGGCCGACCCTTGAGAGTTTCATCAACCGCGGAATTTATTAAAAACCTCACCTATTAATCTACAGTGTAGTCTCATTTTCATGCAAAACCCGCCCCTGTTTACCTTGAATAAAAACTTATTAACTCCTCCAAGAGTAATTAAGACGATATTTCATAGCTCCGGCCTAAGTTGCAAAACTGCATAAATAAATTGTAAACCGCAGGTACTTTTGTGTTTTTATTATATGATGATGCTCCCGCTCAAAGCCTTCGATAAATAAGGCCACCAAGGGATCCAACTGGATGCGGTGAGCTGGTTCTTGGGACAAGAGTCTGTTTTGCATCGTTGAAAGTCCAAATAGAGAGGAACATGTACTCGTACTCATGCAATCATGATGTGTCCTTGCTTGGAGAACTGGGTACACTCACATTATCTCTGAATCACTCACTCTCCCAGCAAACTCCCAGGCTATTTATAAGCTATTTTGTCTGTTTTCCACCTAATCACCACCAACATGCTAAATGTGGCATTCAGGTTCTTATAGACCTAGGCTAGGAAAAAGACGTAATACTATGTATGTTGTCCAAGTTTAAGAGAGAAAATTACAGCATATCACCGCTGCTTGTGATGGGGGGAACAATAAAAGAAATATAAAAAACTGTGACAACGGAACAATGCCCATAATTGACAGCATTACGAAAATAAGATACCTGCCCATGCGACGATCACTACCCCTGTGTGGAAATTTAATATTTTATTATTTTTACACACTTATTAATTTGGTCATATTTTATCAATTTAGTCAATTTGGTTTAAATACAAGTATCAACTAAGAATTGATACTTGTATTTAAAAAATGAATAAAAGCAGTAGGTTCTTAAGTAAAATTTAGCAATAAAAGTTTTCATGCTGGTCTCGGATAAAAGAAAAAACGTAGAATGTACCAGCTGCTTCTCTTCCCGCGATCGTAATAGCTGATTGAGGAAATGGGCGAAAATCTAAGAAATCATGTTAGTAGGCGATGCGGCTAGAAACCTATCATCATTTTCATTTTCTACCTAACGCCCACCAACCTGCTAAATGCGGCTTTCAGGTCTACTATGTATGTTTGTAGCAATGAAAAATACAAAGAAAGAGAATTTTTGAAAATTTTTCGTTGTTTTCTTTAAGAAGATGTTACTCTAAAAATACAAATATGGATAATGGACTAACTCATACTGTCAATTTGGTTTATTTAAAGATGTTTCTATTTACATCCCAGAAATACCGCAGGCTCCCAATAACCTACCGAATAAATTTGCCTCAATTTACATCTCCCTGCCAAACAGCTAAAAGGGTTACCTTAAAAATGAAGCGAGTAAACCCGAAATCTCTCAAGAAAAACATCGTTATATCGTCCTAACCCCTATATTAAACTAAAGGCTGTCTATGAATACCAAATACACAAGCAGAGGCTAAAATATCGCCGCTGAAATGGCTCAAATTTACATGAAACATTTTAATATAGCGCCACCTGCGCTTTTTTCTCACGCCGAAAGCCCAAAGTTGAATTTAATGCCTCTTCAACCCGTTATATTGTTTCGCGAACAGAAAAAGGACTTTTATGACGCCGTTCGAGAACAATTTTACTTAACACGTCAGAGTTTATGACTGACGATGTACGGTTCTGAAAAGGACTGAAATAAAAATGGCGAAAAGTACTTTATTGAGTTTTAATACATTTTGTCCTTCTTTTTACCGAATATAATGTAGACTCATACGTAGATAAGCTTGTCAATATGAACCACTTCTATATGACCAATGACAATGTAGATAAAAATATCGTCTCTTTCTAGCAGCAGATTATTTTTGTCTAAGTGCTGAAATTTTGTCTCATATCTTTACATCACAAAATTATAAGGTAAATAAAATGTCAGAGCGTCACGTTTTTTTTTCCTCGTACAGCAGGTTTGTGGAATGGGCTCCCTCCCGAGGTTTTCCATGTGTGCTATGACTTGAGGTCCTTCAAAAGGCGTATATACAGGTATCTGAGAGTCGACAACGCATCAGCACCTCTAGTATTGCAAATGTCCATGGGCGACGGCGACGGTGACCATTTTCCGTCAGGTGGCTCGTCTGCTCGTTTGCCGTCAAATACATAAACATAATAAAAACAATACGTGCCTATTTATTAAAAAACAGAAAATTATGCTATAATACAAAACTTTGTAGAATTATGATGGATCTTACATAATTAAGCACAAAAAGTTATATATTGTTATGTCTTTATTGATAGTGCTGATAAAAGAATTTATTTGTGGAAGAAAAAAAATTACCACGTTCTTAAACATCCTTGTGTTTAGCTTCTGATTTACCAGACGGGTATTTGGTATAAGACAACTATTTTAAGTGTCACTAAGTTTTGATGATGAGACAAACTAAGATTATATGATATGTGTTTGGCATGTTTGAAGACTTACTATGGGGTAACGCAGACTTTATTATTTGGTCCAATTTGATGTCTTTCATTCTTAATTCTAAAAGTAAAAATTGGTTGTATGTAAAGTCGGTTTACGGACGTTAATTTTACGTGATAACGGTGAAAGAAAGATAGATGCGTCACAAGCCGAACACATAGGCCCACAGAAATAAGATCTATTTCTGGACTTAGGCCGATCGTGCTTGATAGCTTGATCCGCGCTCTCGTTTGCACACGGAACGCGACACTTTTCGTGCGTGTAGCCGGCGTTCATCAATTTGACGTAATCACGTCAAAAACAAAAGCAGATCAGAGCTTTACAATACCATTCACAGATCTGTGGTAAGCTTACATATTCAGAAGAGCTGTGATACTACGGGTAGGTAAGCATTAATATTGTGTAAATAATGGTGCAGCTAGTGACGTGTCACACTGTGTCATTCTCTTTCTCAGAGAGGTATGTTGTTAAACTATGTGCATAAATTCCCTGAAGAGGTGCCGCGGGACGGATGACGAGCGTGGCTTGGAGAGCGAACGTGTTGGAAATTGATGTTTTTACGCGGGCTGCGTGATTCGCTTTGTTGTCGAGGGCCTTTGACGACTGTGATGAAGTTTAATTAAGATTTCAATGGCTGACACTCGAAATCTACCCATTATGCAATCAAAAAATTTACGTACATATATAAGTACAATTTTTGTCAAGATAAATCAGAGACGCTATATTTAATTAATTCTTCATATATTCATATAATAGTAAAATCGGGTATAGTGTCCGGTGTATTTATTTCGTTGTTTTCTGAGGTTACGCGGGTTTCTAAGGTAAATCCGTCATTGTCTCATTTAATTTTCTCATTTCTACTCATGTGTATTAGACATTTATATTATTTGTAAAGAGTAAAGCATACTTTAAATAAATAAGTATAAGACATATCTGGATATTTACCATGATTGTTATATTATGAGCCATCGTCATAAAAATATTCCTTGCCATATAAAAGCTTCATGTTTATGGCGAGATCCGTGGCGCGTGGTTAACACGCCAGCCTGCGACACGAGGGTGCCTGGGTTCGATCCCCGGTCAGGTCATGATGGAAAACTTACTTTTTCGGGTCTTAGATGTGTACTCAACGATACTTTATTTTATAATAGATACTTTCTATTATAAAATAAAGTATCGTTGAGTTAGTATCCTACGACACAAGTTCACAACTTACTGTGGTGCTAGCTCAATTTGTGTGATATATATACCCTATATATTTATTTATGACAAAGCAACAATTTCTCTTCATTTAAAAACTAAACTACATTATAAATTAAATGTGACACATCACATCACCAAAAACTGATGACTTATAACAAAGTCGCGAATATAAATCACACGGAGCAAAAATGCGTATAATCAATGAAATGCCATTCAATCGACGGACTGATCAATTTGCCAGCGTTGATGGAACAACAAATCTTAATTCTTGATGAAAAGGTTAAAATTTGAAAGTCCAAAATCAAATCCATCACTAAAGAACTTAGGAGTCTGGTAAAATAATAAACAATCATAAAAATAACGAGATAAGGTACAATATCGATTGATAGTTTTAATTCCCGGTCAAACAATGGGAGTCGTCTGTAGAATGTCTGGCAGAATCTGGATCAGTGACAAGTTGTTAAGTTTTTACTTCGAGCTTTGTTTGGATAGACACTTGAGTTCGAAGTTTTGAAATTATAAAATTACATGCATGGTAATGAAATTCGATACTACTAATCATAATAACGGATTGAGTGCATAAACTGATTACTCTCCACACTATCCAGTAACATACAGACTTTAGTAGCAAGTAGACACTTTTTTATTTTTCATCGTATCAAAATACCACCCAGAATTGTACCAATTACTATCGGTACAATTTTGAGTACTATTAAGAAAAAGTAATTCCGACTTATTTGAAAGTCAAATATTTATATTGATAATTGTCATAATCAACCTAAAAAATTGTTTTTTCAGTAATTGTTTGAAGTATATTATTTTCTCTCTCAACTCTCGAGATTTATCATGTCCTATTTACACATTTGAGAAACATGCCAAAAACAACGCAGCAAACAGTTTGGCTTCAGTTCGGCCATAAATTCGGGCAGGGCTGAACTTTTGGCATGCATTACGTCGCGCGCGTCTGATCCCAGCTTTGCGCGCCTGCTGACATTTTTATACAATTCTCACAACATCGTATACTCTAGGCTCTCACCCCGACTCAACATGGAAGGATATATTCTTAATATTAACATAGTAGTATACACATAAACATGTTAGTGAAAACCGAGTCAAAAGAGTTTTCACCACTGATGGTTTTTACACAAAGTTTAGATACGAATTACCTAACTGAAATATTTTTATATTTAAGGTTTAAAGAATTTATTTTCTCAGAAGAATTACACAATTCACTCATCGAGAAAATACATAGGTAAACTTAAATTATATCTAATAATTGCATATTTAAATCTCACAATTTTTGTATTTAAATTTCTAAAGTTCTTGTGATTTCGATTAATAAGTGGAGTATTTTTGATTACATTAGAGGTAACCTAGTAGATCACGTTTGCTTTTTCTGAAGTGACGCCAGAGAAAAAGCAACCATGATCTTGTTTAAATGGTTGAGATCTATATCTAGTCTGTGAAATAGGGAACTGTAGGTGTATAGCTCTAAAAGATAACATCTATTTTTATTGCCATCAATTTGAACAGTTTATTTTCACATTTCCAATCGCTACCGTTTCCGCCATTTGCTAATCTCATTACTGACGTCCAACTCCGGCGGATTCGGAAATATCAAAATATTCAGAGTTATTCAAATTAATTCGCGGGCGACTGTTTTTGTTGATGATCAAACGATCGCCTGTTTTGGCTTTCGGAAATGGAAATTGGGTGTTTTGAAAAACTTTGAGTTCAAAAGAATTTCAAGTACGAGTATAAGAAGTGCATAACTGAAATGCCATATGCTTCAATAATATTAAAGCAATCGTTCGACAAAGACGTTCACATGACACCATAGAAGTATGAAGAAATTTTTTTTTTTAATCTATGCATGACACTTACACTCATTTTGTGGACAATTGCTAAGAAGAAACCTAAAGGGCGAAATTATTTTCCGGAAAGGCGTAACTTGTGAGCTGGTATTTATAATCCTGCGAGTGGATTCAAAAATATTGTATTTTTAAAGTCCTTTAGTCTAAAATGTATTTGTTTAAAACTTGAATTATACGTGAATATAGGTACGTATAATTCAAGTTTTATATTTACTTTGAAAGTATTTCTGGCCAGCAATAGTTTGTATCAACTAACTGGTGGCGGAAGCACGCAAAGTAAATTGTCTCAAAGTAAATGTAGTCTTACGCAAAGTAACACCTGAATCTATTAACTATCAAGTTTTATGATATGTACCTAAGTTATAGGTGGTATATGAATAGGACGAAGAATTAAGTCAAACATTTGCAGTTATTTTCAAACTTCGCTAGCTTATTTTCATCTGATTACCCGTGTTGTTTGTTTTATACAACTTCGAAGAGCTAGAAAGGGTTGAAGCTTACATTATGCTGAACGCACCTAACATTTGCAAAAAAAGTGATTCATTACTTTGAAAAACATTTCGAATAAGTACAGGGTAAAACAACTCATTCGGACAAAATAACTATGAAACGTGTTGACTATTGACTGTCGATGGAATATCTGATATCCTATCCTATGTGTTTATTGGGTTTACCCCACATCCATTACATAAGGCTTCATCATCATCAGGTCTTTTTAGTCTCCACTACAGGAACATGTCCCTCTATGTACTACCGGAGCCATACTTGGCCAGAGCAGACAGAGGATTTGGCCTACACTCTGCTCGCTGGCCAGACGGGTTTGAGAGGTATACATAAGGATTACAATTAATAAAACCACATAAGACCGTCGTAATAAATAAATAAATATATATCGTCCGTATATATTTATTTACATACGTTGCAACTTATTCGTAAGTTGCACGTTAAATAAAAGCTTGTAGAATAGTGATGGATCGAAAAGGCTTATACATGTATGTGAGAATCGTAGGTACCTCACTCCTCTATGAATGGAACTCATTAATATGTAATGTTTGTATATATGTACCCCACTATTGACTGTTTTTTTTTTATCTTAATTTTATTAATTGAACTGTTGGCCTTAATACCCTATTAAGAAATGTCGAGGTTCCGGTAATAGCTGTGATCTTTCAGGCAGGATCTTTCAAACATAAGATTTAGGTGTTCTGTAATAATAATTACACAAGTTTTAACGCTGTCTGAAGAACCTTCTCATATGTTATATCAGCTCTTCAGCTAAATGCTCAGTTCATTCATTTTAATTGCTGTACGAACGTGAAATGACTCAGTAGATCCATCCATTCTTCTTAACGAGTTAACCGTTGCTTCCCTTCCTTCCGTCCCTATTAAGAAATTAAGAGTAAGTATAGAAAAGAAACAAAACTAGTGATATAGGCAATTGACATAGCTTAACATCCGATGATGATAGCTGGGACAAACAGCCTAACGTGCCGAGGCACAGAGGAATTTAGGTTAGGATATTTAAAGCCACTTGTAGCCACAGATTCCGTGATATCACCCCTTGGGTTGTATAACACGCGTCAACACTAATAACCTGCTGGACGGTGTTCTCGAGGAAATAAGGAAAGTATAGAAAAAGAAAGTGTAACATTGTCTTTAACTAAGACAGCGTCGCGTCATTAGTGCTGCCGTGGGGGGCTGGAAGGGCCAAATTGTGCCTCGTTCATTTACATACGGCCGAAGAAATAAAAACAACACAGTTATTTTGTTTTCCGTGGTTCAGTATTTTAATACAGACGTCGACGAATATATATATGTATATTAGAAGGACTGGAACAGCTTTATAGTGTCATTTCTTAACGACACTATGCTGAAAGCTTTCGGCATAGTTTTTCGTTTTTCGGCGAAAATTTGTTCACAACCTTGGTTCACAACCTGTCTCGCTCACTACTTATGCTTATTTTAAAATGCTTATATTTTTGAATAAAAACACATGACTTTTTTTCGAGAGATGCAAACATCCGCGCCCTGTGGTATCCGGCAGAGTAGAATAGGACCACTCCAAGTCTTCCCGTGGATATCGTAGAAGGCGACTTAGGAAATACAGGCTAAACAAAGCTTATAATCTCTGAGACCTCTCCAACCCATTTGGCCAGCGTGGAGAGTGTAGGCCAAGTCCTCTGGCTGCTCTGGCCAAGTATAGCTCTAGTAGTACAGAGAGGGTCGTGCTCCTATAGTGCAGACTATAAAAACCTGATGATGATGATGCAAACATCTAACAACCCATATGAAGTTATTAACTCAGAATTCATAATACAAAATGTTTTAAAAATGGCATGTCTAGAAATATTTGTAAGTACCTTTCAACTAACATCTCTTCAATTGTTATTGACGAAGACACAATGGTCAAATGTGTTAAAACCAGAGATGGCAAATAAATTATGTTTAATAGTTACACCATACTGCGCATCCCTAAAATTCAGAAAAAATAACTTTGCTGAGCATCTGCGAGACACAGTTTCAGTTCATTTAGCTCCAAAATGTATATAAAAAGTTAAGGAGCTTCCCTCCCTCAGAGTGTTCTTAAGGCTCACTTTGAATAAAGGCGGAACATTCACCAACAGATTATACTTTAGAATCACGACAGCATAAATTGTAAAATAAAAGCGGTAGAAATGGTTTTCATTGAGGTTGTCAATATGAGATCTAGATTTTCAGAGATCAAGTTTTAAATCCTTATGTTAGAAACGACGACGTAGATTGCAGAAATAAAAAGCTATATCCAAATAACAAACCTAGATCAAACTTAGATCTTGTTAACAAAATTAGATCTTGTTTTAAGTTAAGCTTTATATGAAGCCAGTAATCCGGATTTCATGGATTTCATCATTATACTTTCTGTGTTAAATCTTATAAGTAATAGGTCACTTTTCTAACGTCTTTTTACTTTCGAGTATAGTGACCGTCACTGACGTCGGTTTTCAACTTTTCCTACTTCACAATTGACAAAATTATACAAATTATTTTCTAGAAGGAAAATCGAGGACTTTATGGTATCAAAACAAGCACAAAAACATTTAATAGGAGAATGTATGGTAACATGCGACTTAGTCGTCCTTCCATGGGCGCTTTACGAAGTTTTTTGAATAATGCGAGTGTTATGGCCCGAAATATGGTTCATTTGGCGCAGAAACTTCAGCAAGTGCGTGAGGAAATCATATTCATATTTTTTCCGCTTCACTGCCGAATTTGAATAAAGACTGTATTCGTTGCATTAGCATGTTGTAGCTGTCTTTAAATTGATCAACTTTTATTATTTTTTCCGACGTTTAAAACTTCGCCGGAGATTACTTTGTCGCGGTTGTTATTACGGCTGTCGCCGAATTATTTTTTCTTTTGAAGTAACAGCACCGAGTCTAACAAGACATTGAAGCAACAATTGATGAGAATATATCATACAAGCATTTTCTTGTGAATTTATTCGTACTTTACACCTTATGTGCTATTCTGTTCTGATGCTAATACTATTGCGAAAGAAAGTGTCATCAAAATCAGAGACGCAATTTTTTTTTTAATCTATATCAAAATCTGTTAGCATGATACTTATGATACCATGAATTATATTATCTCTATGCATGATACTGACCTAAATCCGTACTTTTTGGTTAATCACCTCTGAATACATTACATTAGCAAACGTATTGAACAACTTAATGCTTGTCTTTATTATTACTTGGACACTCGTTTTTCACTGGCCAGTGACATTAACAGCCTTCCTGTTTGCTTGGACTAAAGTAAATCTATTAATCATCATACATAGTTATTTTAAAAAATTTTATGGTTCGTTTACTATCAATCTCAGAAGTATACTATGTATATCTACATATTTTTCATATAGTCGAATATATATGTAGCATATAATTAGAATTAAAAATTTTTTTTATCTCATGTTATATTAGATAACATAAAGTTGGATACTTTGACGTTCTTCTTGAACGTACGAAACAAAATGTCGATCCCAGTGAACTTCCTTTCAGGAAATTAATGTTTATTCAACAAGTTAGACGAACAAAAACGCAGACAAACATTTACCGAGACGCTTTAATTGAATAAAACGCTAAAACAACATCCAAATCAAATGAAACAATATCCCGATTGGATCGAGGAATTTCTGCGTTCCTTCACCCATTACTTATGCATGCAGCAGAGAAAATATTACAAGATTTTAATGAAAGAAATATTAATTTGAAGGTAAGTTTTCTCTGCGGGCGAAGTTCCAGTAAATACGAGGTTCCCGCAAAATATGCTCGGCTGGGTTTTAGTGAAATTTTGTGGCGGACTTAATTTCGCGACGCTTTTGGGTACTGGTTAGCGGGATTGAGTTTGCGAAATCCTTGCGAAAGTCACCTCTACTTTGTAAGATGTGAAATATGACTTGATAGCTTTAATTGCATATTGTACATTTTAGAAGACACACGAATGTTTTAAATAATAATTGTGCATAATATAAGGAATCGGGATTGATTGAGTAAACAACAAAAAACTTAAAAAGCTCTAGTTAGTAGCTACAACGCAGAGAATTATTAATAATCGCAATTAAGAAGCTTGCTTTTGCTTTAAGTATACAAATATAACTACCGTCTAATATGGCGTCGCTTGTATTACTAGGTATAATATGTAGTAAAACAGACAAGGTAAACATATACATATACATATACGTATACATATACTGAAATGACTAGCTCTCACCCGCGGCTCCGCCCGCTTCAATGTTAGTCCCTTTGGAACAATACTATAAACTTTTGCCCGAAACAAAATATACACTATTTCCTTCTCCGTACCCCAGACAACGGGTACCTAGATATGCAAAATTTCATGCCGAGTAGATAGGGTGAAAAGGCGCAACAAACAAACAAACTCACTTTCGCATTTATAATATTAGTAAGGAAGAATTAGGACAATGTTAGTTAGGAATAAAACAGTATTTTTGTATGTTATTTACCATTTTATTAATTTTACTTACTTCAATAAAATATTGAACATGGCTTTGGCCATGTGTACAGGTATGTATATAAAAACACATAACAACCAGTATATTATGAGTGTGAGGTCTAAAACAGTCCTTCGATAATGTAGTGGCACAGCCGGCCGCAAGGTGCTGCGTTCCGCTTGATTTCCCGATAATGCCCGCTATTTCCCGATGGTTCCCGACGTTTCCTCAACATCCATCATCTCGATAACAGGGAAGTACGCAGGTTATCGGCCTACGTAATTATATACAGTTGTTGAGATGAGGTGCGGAAAATAAAACGAACAGTTCTTTGTTGATTTGTTCTTGAAGATTTGTATTTGACCAGGCAGCTACTCGTACTCAAAATAATTATTGAATCTGAAAGAAAATATATTTTGACCTTGATCTTAAATGTGTAGCATACCTAGTTATTAACCCACAGCTCAAAGTATGCGTGATTGGCCCTAACCTATATACTTATTTATCACCTTTTATCCACTGTCAGTTCTATCAAACACCATGGAATCAAAGCTTGACAAATTCGATCTCCTATTTCCGTCTGAGCTCATTTAACTCCCCCTCGCATACATTACGCTATTTGTTTTTGCTACATTAACATTTTTATGACTAAGGAATCACTTACTTACAACAAATTAAATATCATTAGAAAGATCCAAATTCTACTCTATTCTATTGCAATACAGTTTAAATTTGCTCGTTGACGGGTGAAGCATGGGTAAGAAGCAATGTTAGGAAAATTGTAAATGAATGGTACCTCTGTTTTTATTTATCGCGTGTATAACTTAAGTTACAGCTTCATTTCATTGCCTGATAAAGTCACTCGCTTAAAAATGTCACTGTAAGCATCTACTAGGTACCTAGTGGATGCTTACCCTTTTTTATTAATTAAATTCTTAATGAAAAGTGTAGACGGAAAACATATTTGTGCAGAAATTATTTATATTAGTAGCGTTGGACATTATTTACTATGTAACTAGGAAGGTGTTGGATATAAAACTAATTGGGAATCAGAGTAGACGTAGGCCAAAGAAAAGATGAATTGAATGTGTGAAGGAGGATATGGGTAAAAAGATGGTAACGAAAGAAATTCGTAATTCGCTCAAGGTAGAGTGAAATGAAAAATACTTACACGCTGTCCCGACCTACTTAAAGTGGGATAAGGTGAGGAAGAAGTTGGACATTATTTACTAATATGTCCAACAACTAACTAATACCAGGCTGGCTTCAACTTAGATGTTGGTCATCCGAATGACCAACATCTAAGTTCATCCTTGAAGATAAGTCTGATAAGTGCGTCGTGTTGAGGAGGAATGGCAATGAAATCGCGAAGGACGAAACACGTACCACGTGTACGACAGCCGATGCTGCTGCGGCCTCGACAAGTACAGCAACATCCGCAAGGATTGCATATACTAATGGTGATTAGGATTAGCTTGTTTCTATGGTAGTATGGAGTAAAATTCGTGGTTGAGTCTAGCCAGCGATAGTTTACATGATTACTGATAGCGAAAGAACATACAGAAAGTAATTGAAATCAAATTGTTTGTAACTTTGACTCCCGCAAAGTAACCCCTGAATCATTTATTTATCCCCCATCAATGCCTGACGTGGTGTGCCACCTCTGAGGGCTAGGTGTCTCAGATGGAAATGATCGACGGTGGCTGGAGGAGATACCAGCTGAATACGCCGGATAATAATTCTTTGATCAAACATCGGCTTCAAATGGTTTTATTTGTTAGTAGTTCTTTGTGATAAATAAAAAAGGTGGTATAAATACTGCCTATGAAGTATTTGCCGGAAATTTAAGCTTCTCTTAAAATTACAGTCCTCTTCTGCCACCTCAGAGGTGGTCAAATGTGACTGGAGGACAATGACCGCCACATACTCGTCCTTTATTAGAACCTAACTAATAAATCCATTTTAGGCAGGCTTTTATTTATTAGTTAGGTGTTGTACAGAAATTGCCTAGCAAAGTTATATTGTAACAAGATGAAGTGACTCAAAATTCCAGTCATCTCCCGCCACCGTCTGAGGTGGCAGGAGGTGGTCAAAGGTGGCTGGAGGCTAATTACGCTGGACACTCGTCCTTTGATTACGCCGCTTTGATCGGGAGCGCGACGAGATACCCGAACTTATTTTATGCTCGGGAGCTAAGAGGACATCAAGCATAATAACTTGAATAAAACAAAATTGTATTCCCTTCAACAAAATAACTCGACTTCAATCTGGAGACGATCAGTGTTTTAGTACTAGATATTTGAAACCATCGGCCAATGACAGTTAAAAAAATATCAAAGTGACAAGTGTTGACATATTTTAGTCGTATAAGGATTTAAACCGGTTACTAATGATCCTCGTTTTATTATAAGAAGATAGTATAAGTTGAGATGAAAAAAGGATGTGAGGAAAAAAATAAAAAAAATACATGGGATCAGTACGGAATAACCGACAGCGTCTAGTGTGTACCTTACAAAGACAACAATTTTTTTCAAATTTATTTTTAAATATATTAACACATTTAACCTCCAAAGGTAAGGACACAAGAAGCGGTAACAAACTGCACTCCTCATTTCTCGAAATGACGTCTACGACACGTCTACGTATATTCTATGACATAGTCAAATCTCGATAGAATTAAAAATCAAGTATGAAAAGTAAAAAAAAAGAGTATTTCATATAGGTTTCGTTGAACACTTATTATTAACTGTCATATTTGAGTCCACAACTATCTTTGACATCAATAATTTACTTACAGATTTTTCCCCTGGGCTTATAGCTAAGTTTAGTGCTGCTTATTATAGTGTAATGGAGAATTTGGTCCAGTCCGCTCCGCAGCGGCGCGCACCTCGCCGATCTCCTTTGACGTAAAACTTGTTAGAGTACGTATTAAAATTCAAAAACGACGCACGGAACTCCGTCGCTGACATTATTCACAGATTTGAATAATGATTTTGTTTTAGTCCCTCACACCTTTAATGTATGCGTAAGATCGGCCCAACTTCGCAATGTGATTTTTGGTCTTAAATGCTTTCCAAACTTAATTCTGTGGACATTTCCACGAGCTGTTTATGCAGTGGAGCCTTTGTGGTGTTAGCAAACGTAATTTATGTGAGTTTCTCTGTACAGTAAAATCTTTCCGTGATTTACGTAACTTTTGAAAAGGTAAGATATGAATGTACGAGTATACTTTAACTTTTTATAAGTTTTGCTGGTAAAGATTTCGTCTCACCTTTTCAATATAGGTTGTTGTAAGAAGTAGTATATGTTGACGATGATGATCAAGAATAAATTGTTCCTGAGATTATTTTTAATTCTGTACATCTTGTGATACAGCAACCAAATTACAGGCGAAAAAAAGCCAGAACGATGGTTTCTTTACAAGTTTGTATACATCAGATGATGTTGTAAAGCTTATCATAGTTTCCAAAAGACTTAACTTTATAATGTTTTCAGTTTTCATACTTAAATCACGATAAACCTGTTTTTTTTTCTCCAGCTAAAATCATTCGTTGCACCGGTAAATCATTTTCTCTATTTAAATTAATTTTAGTTTCTAAATTTAACCTAAACCAGATAAGCATGAATACGCCTAGGCCCATATATGTATGTATTATAAATACTTCTTTTTCCACCAGTGTCCACAATTGCAAATGCATTTGCTAAATTATGAATTTGTTATTTCTCGGATTTCCCGTTCTCGAGTAAATTTATACAATTTCATGTAAAAGCATTCTGTTTAGCGATGCTCTTCCTTTTTCGTTTCGACCGATGCTTTGCTATCGTAATGAGGGGAACGTATGTCTGACATCTGCACAAATAAACGTGCATTCTAATCATGAACAAGCTAACGTTTGGGAAAATAATTGTGATTTCGCTAAGTGACTCCTACATCCCCAAACATTCTGATTGATAAAGTGAACGATGACAGGAAATAACTGCATTTTCCTGAGGCTTAGCGGTGACTGGTAGAAAGCGGGAGTAAAGTCCACTATAGCCGTAGATTAGGAAGGCAATATCGAGCAATGATTCGAGAGTTATCGTGCGCGAGGCAATCGCCGCGGTCACTCGGTCATTACTGCCCTCCACTCTATGAAATATTTATGACAACTCCCATAATAACGCCGGCGACGATATCATTATACTTTGTGATAGGGGAGTCGGGCGGGGCGGAATTTCTGAACGCTCCTTACCATTGCAAAGTCGAGCGACGCAACAAATATGCCGAACTTCTCAACGTCTTCTGCACAGGTGAACGCGAACCTGACAATTTTAAAGTCCATTTCATATTTCGATTTCCCAATTCAAGCGGAGCGTTGCATCTGAAATTCGTTGAATTCATAATAAACTCGCTGAAAGCGGAATCGGCCGCTGTGCGCAGACGCGGGCCCCCAGATCGCCATATTACTTGTTAATTAGGTCCATAATACGACTTGCAGATGAGCTAGGAGTTGTGAAGTTGAATACATAAAAAGCCCTTTTTCAGCGATCGCATGCATTGTTGGTGGTGTGAGCCGCTGAGGCTCGGCGGCCAGCCGGGGAGGCCAGCCTATATTGTATTTCGTACGTCCCACCAGCCACCAGAAGTTTGCCTGTTCATAAATAAACGCGAACGGTATTCAACAGCCCTTGGTGCTGTATGCATAACGAATTTGAAGGAGGCAAACTTGGAGGCTTTGCTGACTGGGATGGAGTATAAAATTCAGTAACAACATGCTGGAGGTTTTCATTCGACGACCCGCTCTCGGGGAAGACATAGCTCCGTGGACGCAATTAGTGACGGTTGATGATGTGTCAGGTAATTAGTGGTACGTGTAAATGTGTTGACGAGTCCCAGTGTAGTCTGCGGTTGGCAGCGTTGTTACAAGTGAAGCTTAGTGAGTTGCGAAGTGGGATATTATGCAAATGAGTTTTAAATTTGCGGAAGGAAACTGTGAATGCAGTTTTGTTGCGCTGCTGCGTGCGATGGAGCGGAGGCGCGCCGGCGTTGCCGCCATCTTGAAGATGCTGTCAACAGCGTGTGAGTACCGCGGCCGCCAGGCGGCGTGCGTGTCGCATTTGTATCAATAATATGGCGGCTTGCCTGCTTTAAATATTTTTGCATGGAATCTACACATTTTTATGATATTTGAGAATATTAGAAAATGAATCTGTTCTTCTGAGTGTTACTTTGATTTCTTTTGTTGAGTCTTTGAAAGCGGCAACACAATCAACACAGTTAAATATTGGCTATTTACGAAAAGTCCCTGTAATATGTACCTACCTAGCACTTTCCTACATTTATAGTGATCTTGGAGTTGACTTCTTGTTCTTGAGGGACATACAAAGTTTTCAAACCTTTAATTTTTATAGTTACTTACATAGCACAATTTCCTACTTATTACTCAGCCATCATACAGCATTTAATTTTTGTTTTGACAAAAATTGGCCCTATACCTATTTACAACATAAGTTCGTACCTTACTAACGCTTGCCTGAATCTATAAAAGATCGAAATACTACTCCCAACAATCCTCACCTTTAACCCTGCATCAAAAATCCGGAATCCAGTATTAAATCAGAATCTGAATTTTTCCGCGCGCGGTCGCTCTCGTCGGGTTACCACCGTTGACACGTCATTTTCCACACTGCTGAATGCGTTTTCAAATTTGGATATGTCAGAATATACGACCGACTTAACAATGCACCAACTACCGATTTTATTACAAAGGTATAAGGTTTAAGTTTAAGTAAAAAGTGTTAAATAAAGTTGGTTTTCCCGTGACATGTTGTTAGGCGATCTCGATGAGTGCAGGTCTGAAATGCGAAAAGCGAAAATTATAGTGGTAATACCTGTAGTGTGTAGTTACGTCGGGGTTTGCAATCATATCAGCTCACTGGCCTGTCATTGAGTCGAGCTTAAATGTTTTTGGAATAATGCCTGTATACCTCAGATACTAGATTATTTAAAGGAGCAAGCAAAAGAAAAAGTAAGCTATTAACGCGATAAATTCTATTTGTTGCTTATAATATTAGCAGTTGTTTGCAGAAGGTTGAGCAATATGACATCAATGTTGATATTGTTGTTCTAACAATAGGTACTTATTCGAAAAGAATAATGGTTAATCTACTATGTAAGCAACGAGAAGGGCCTTTGCCCTGCAGTAAGACAATACAGGCTGAATATAGAATTTGAAATTATCTATATCTATCTATACATACATATAATAAAACAGTAAAAATATTTTGTCTGTACATTTAGAATTTTTAACTGAAATGAATAGAGGGACACTTAAAAAGAATAATAGAAAGCAAAAAAAATTTTTTCGAATTTTTTGTCTGTCTGTCTGTCTGTCTGTATGTATGTATGATCACGATTATCTCCGAAAATACTGAACCGATTTACTTCAAACTTTCACCAATTGCTTTGTTTTAACTCAGCAAAACATCTAACGTTTGTTTCATCAAAATCGGTTCATTAAAAAAAAGTTATCGTCATTTGATTGAACTCAAGGCATTAGTTTGCCTGCAAATATACACGGTGAATTTTTTATCGTTTTGGATCCTTAAAGGGGTTACTCAGACCATCAAAATGAACAACTTTTCCGATGGGAACAATGCTGGGAACTCAAAAAAAAATTCGACATTCCCTCCCATACAATCTGGCCGGGCGGCGGGACTCTTTTGATGGAAATGACGAATTTTTTTTTGAGTTCCCAGCATTGGTCGCATAGAAAAAGTTGTTCATATTGATGACCTGAGTCACCCCTTTAAGGGTCCAAAACGATCAAAATTTCACCGTGTATAGCACTTAAATAGTAAGTGATTAAATAATAAGTGACATAAGAAAATTTAAATACAAAGTCAATTCATCATCAGCATGCATTATACCTATCCATACTAATATTATAAATGCAAAAGTAACTCAGTCTGTCTGTCTGTTTTCTTTTTACGCTTCAACCATTGAACCAATTTGGATGAAGTTTGAGACCCGGGAAAGGACATAGGGTACCTTTTGTTCCGGGAAATTCTACTGTTCCTGAGGGATGGACACTAACGGCGGCGGCGTAGCCGCAGGCAAACGGCAAACTAACCGAAACTGCTGCGCCTAGAAACTTGAAATTTGGTACAGGGGTTTTTTTAATGATGTGAGTGAGCGCTAAGAAAGTATTTTTAAGAAATTTAACTTCAAAAGGGGTAAAATTTATATGGAATTTTCTCATTTCTGGACTTAGAAGTATGAAAATAAGTATATAAGTTCTAGATTATAATAAAAAATATCTGTGTAGGTAAAATGGACGATATTTTCCCCTGAAGGGGTAAATTAGCGGGGTAAAGATAGTATTGGAATTTACTCATTTCTAGACTTAGAAGTATGAAAATAGGTAAATAAATTCACGATATCAATAGAAAAAGATCTATGTAGGGCAACCTAAAAAAAAATCCCCCAGAAGGGGGGTAAAGTTTGTTTGGAAATTTTCTCATTTCTGGACTATGAAGTATGAAAATAAATAGGTATGTAAGTTCTCGATTACAATTAAAGATATATGTGGATAAAATGGACAAAATTCACTCCTAAAGGGGTAAAATGGGAGGGTAAAGGTTTTATGGAAATATTCTCATTTCCGGACTTAGAAGTATAAATAATATCCATACTTTTTTTTTTTATGTATATCCGACGGCAAACGAGCAGACGAGCCACCTGATGGAAAGTGGTCACCGTCGTCCATACTAATACTAATATTATAAATGTGAAAGTCGTTTTTTTACGCTTCAACCATTGAACTGATTTGGATGGAATTTGGTATGGAGGTGTGAGGCCCGGGGAAGGACATAGGGTATGTTTGATTTCGGGAAATTCTACTGTTTCCGAGGGATCGACACTAACGCGGGCGGAGCCGCGGGCAACAGCTAGTTAGATATATATTCCCAACAACACGTCATATATTAGTATGAACTTAATAGATATAAAGATAATCCTAAAAAACTTGAGCTATGAATGGACATTGAATATTAATTGATATGAATTCTAAATGCGGGATCATGTCAATAGGCGATGCGGCTAGCATCACTATTTTGATTCCGTTTCCGCCCTCTAACATGCCAAATGTGGCCATTAGGTCTTATAGACCTAGGCTCTGTCTACCCGGCAAATGAAAAAGACGTGATACTATGAATGCATGTTGACCTTATTGTTGAGCACCTTGGGTGTTCATACTCCCAAGGCTTAACCCTTTCTGTGCAGGCTGCACCTACACTTCTGGAAAAAAAAATGAATACAGTACACAATGTAAGTGGTAACGTTGTCTAGTGAAAACAAAGGGAAAGTAATTAGTCGGGCTGCTAAATAATTATTTGGGCAGCAAGATTTTACAATTGGAGCAGCAGGATTTGGATAAGCTTTGGCTTTCCAACTGGAACGACAGAAGGCAGAAAAGAAGTTTTGCTGACCATAAGTTGCTGCCCAACTAGCTATTTTAGCTGACCGATCACATTTTTTTGCTAAAAAAAATACGAATATTCTGCTAACCGTTTAAATAACACCCAAAACAAAATATGAACAAGCAGTCATAACTCCTGACTCTCCACATTAGTTCTAACAAGGTCGTTAGTCAGCGTGATTAAACGTAACATGTTGGACACGAACACGCAGAAACTAACTAATTAGCTAGACGTAACTGTAGTTGCCTCTATATATTTTTATTTTTATGGCAGATATTGAATTGTTCATTACTGTAGGACAAATTAAGGCTCAAATGCGCTTAATCTGACATCATCGTTATCATTAGGATACAAAAAGAATAAATAATAGCTGTAAAAAACTACCTTATATGATGATCCAGCTTTCAGCTGGTACAATTTACATTTTTATACTAATCGACCGAAGAAAGAAAACCGCTGGTATCTTGAGTTTCGTTTTCATCAACACGCCCATCATCGCTTAACCTAGCCTGTGAGTCAAAAGACCCTGAGCCCTCTTTCCGTGGCATTCTCAGCTGTTTTTGCAGTATTGGAGCCCGGAGTCCACTCTGTAGGTAGTATGATTCGTATTTTTTATTAATGAAGTATATTAAATTGAAGTCTAAGTATTTTAACGCGCTGGGGGGTTAGAAGTTTTATGTATCACAATAAGACTAGATATCTGGAAGACTAAATATCAAAATGACCACCTCGCTGTTCGGATAATATTCATGTTAGACTACTTAGTTAGTTGATATGACTAGGTAGCGTTTAGACTAAAGGACACGAGCCGAGCAACGACGTGGCGCAGCCTAGCGTGTTTACCAGGCCAGTCAAAGAAGATGTTACTAGTATGTTCGGAGCGCGAGGTGGGTATCAACGGCGCTCATTGGTAGCATTTGATAAAATCAAAATCAAAACGTTTATTCAGAAAATAGGCCTTTGCAGGCACTTTGACTTTCTGTCTACATCATTTTCTTCCAATAGATCTTATTTGTTCTCTGCGTAGCCAAACCTACGAGCATGGTTGATGTCGCATCTTCGGCTTTCTTGTACCTCTCCGTCGCATAGAAAATAACTTTGTCGTGTTATATTAATTCGCTTTACTAACTTTTAGTGGCCGACGGCATTAGTGTGAAATGTGTTCGCAATACGACTTACGGTGGGCGGTACCATATTATTTCTTTTGACAAGGTACTAGAAGGTTACTTATGTCCATGGTCTGCTTCAGCGAATTAAATAGGCTATTATTACAATAATTATTTTAGTCAGTGTTCTCAAACTTTTCATTTTTGGACAAGTTATATTCTCTAAAACATTGGATTTCGTAGATCTTCAGATACTTCTATCCTAGCTTCACCAATTAGGTTTGGAAAATAAACCATAAAAACTCATTGAATCTCATTTAGATAGCCATACTGTTGATACGAATGAAATAAAATCATCAGATCTCAAAATCAGCGTACCGCAAGGGTCAATCTTAGGTCCTTGCTTTTTTCTAGTAGATATTTGTCAATGCCTTATATGATTTAGAAGCACGCTTCTTTGATATTTAAATGGACCGCCAAAGCGATGATACTAGCGCGGCGAAAGTACCTTGTCTCTAATCTCAAAATGGTCTTTAGCCAATAATCTTATTAAACTCCATAAAGACCCAATGCGTTAGGCATAAACTCTTCAATGTGAGGTAATCTTGCGTTGACATACAGATAATAGATAAAAACAATTATATTTTGTGGGATATACTACGTTTTGTAATAGCCGTGTGGTATCCGGCAGAGTAGAATAGGACCACTCCAAGTCTTCCCGTGGATGTCGTAGAAGGCGACTTAAGAAATACAAGCTAAACAAAGCTTATAAACATCTAAAACACCTCTCCAACCCGTCTGGCCAGCGTGGAGAGTGTAGGCCAAGTCCTCTGGCTGCTCTGGCCAGGTGTGGCCCTAGTGGTGCAGAGAGGGTCGTGCTCCTGTAGTGGAGACTGGAAGGGACCTGATGATGATGATGATGATGAATAGATTCTAAATTGCATTAGGGCGCACATATATCTAAACTATCTAATAAACTTAACTCTGCGGCTTGTGCTATTAGGAGGATAGCACAGTTGACAGATGTGGCAACAGCAAGCTTGTAAACTCTGCTTGTTTTCATAGTTATTCATTATAGACGAGCTCTGTGGCCTAGTGGTCATCGTGCCAGGCTGCCACACCGGAGGTCCGGGGTCAGGTCAAGATCAAGATGAATATGATCTATACAGCGTATAAATGAACCCTCGACTTTACCTTAAAAGGGTGACTTCTGAGTCATGCCTGCATGATGGTCTGCCATAAATATGAACAACTTTTCATATGAGACCATTGCTGGGAACTTTAAAAAAAATCGGCATTGCCATAGGAAAAGTTGTTCATATTGATGGTCTGAGTAACCCCGTTAAGGGAATGTATGTCGGAGCCTTTTAAGCATGCCACCTGCATGCTACATCTCGTCCAACCTCATTTCTTTCTCATCCTGTCCATTTTTCATTCCTCATTTTAATTCAAATTTCATTCCATTCCATTTTTAGATTACTTTCTCTCTCTCTCTCGTCACTCATTCTTCAGTCTACTATCGTCTCTCGGACCAGAACTGAAGCTTATCAGTAAATATTTGAAAATATGACGCATGTTGTCTTTTACAGATAAGTAAAATAGTTACGTAATAAAAACGAAATTGTTTCTCCCGCAGTATTGGAGACTAGCAAGATATTTTTTACCAGACGGAAACTATTTAATTAGAACATTTTTTTTTTCAAAGAAAAATTCCCGCCCTGCTCTGCCATAAAATATATAAGTCCATTTAAATTAAGCGCAATTTTTTTAAGGGTTGGCACGTTTAAGCTAGAAAAAAAACAACCAAACAAACTAAAACACAAAATAACACTTTCTTGGAGTACAACTTTTTACTTTAACCTACTATCTATCTATATTATCTATCTATAATAAAACAGTAAAAATATTTTGTCTGTACATTTAGAATTTTTGACTGAAATGGATAGAGGGACACTTAAAAGGAATAACAGAGAGCAAAAAATTTTTTTTCGAATTTCTTGTCTGTCTGTCTGTCTGTCTGTCTGTCTGTATGTATGATCACGATTATCTCCGAAAATACTGAACCGATATACTTCAAACTTTCATCAATTGCTTTGTTTTAACTTAGCAAAACATTTAAAGTTTGTTTCATCAAAATCGGTTCATTAAAATAAAGTTATCGTCATTTGAATGAACTCAAGGCATGAGTTTGCCAACAAATATATAGCAAAAAAAAATTAAAATAATAAGTGACTTAAGAAAATCAAAGTCCAAAGTCAATTCATCATCATTATACGACAGCGTCGACAGCATTATACCTAGCCATATCCATAGTAATCCATACTAATAAAAAAGAAGAAGCTGACTGACTGACATATCAACGCAGGGCCTAAACTATAAGGGTTAGAAACTTGAAATTTTGCACAGAGGTTCCTTACAGAGTAAGGATTTTTGGAAATTCATCTCCTAAGGGGGTAAAACGGGTTGCAAAGTTAGTATGAAACTTTGCCGTTTTTGAAGTTATTCGAATGAAATTCAGCATGAAGGTTCTTTACTGAAAAGTATGAAACACGAATAAAATATTTTACTCAAAAATGATCCCTTAAGGGGGTAAAATAGGGGTGCAAAGTAAGCATGAAACTTTGTCATTTTTGAAGTTAGTCGTATGAAATTCAGCATGAAGATTCTTTACTGAAAGGCATGAAACACGAGTGAAATACTTTTCTCATCATCCCTTATAACGGGGACGCAAAGTTAGTATGAAACATTCCGTTTTAGAAGTTATTCAATTGAAATTCAATATTAAGGTGTTTTATTGAAAGTAATGAACTAATGTATTCCGGGTAATTCTACTGTTCCTGAGAAATCGACACTTACGCACTCACGGAGCTGCGGGCCAAAGGCAAACCTGACTTATATATCAACGCACAGCGGAAACTACTGTGCCCAGAAACTTGAAATTTGGCACAGGGATTCTTTTTATGGTGTAAATGAGCACTAAGAAAGGATTTTTAGAAAATTAAGGGGGGTGGAGTTTATATGGAATTTTCTAATTTCTGGACTTAGAAGTTTGAAAGTAGGTACACAAGTTCTCAATTAAAATTAAAAAAGATCTGTTTAGGTAAACCAGACAACATTCTCCCTTGAAGGGGCAAATTATAAAGTTGTATGGAATTTTTCCATTTCTAGACTTAGAATATAAAAATAGGTATGTAAGTTCTCGATTACAATTAAAAAGATCTGTGTAGGTGAAATGTATGAAATCCCCTCCTTAAGGGGATAAAGTTTTTTTTCTCATTTCTGGACGTTCTGGATTACAATTAATAAGATGTATGTAAGTAAAACCGACGAAATTTTCGCCTGAAGGGATAAAATAGGGGATTAAAGTTAGTATGGATTTTTAATCATTTCTAGACTTAGAAGTATGCGAATAGGTATAGAAGTCCACGGTGACAATTAAAAAGATCTATGCAGGTGAAATGTATAAAATTCCCCCCTTAAGGGGTAAAAGCAGAGGGGGGGGGGGGGGGGGTTGTATGTGATTTTGCTTATTTCTGGACTTAGACGTATGAAAATAAGTACATATGTTTACATTACAATTAAAAAGATCTGTGTAGTTAAAATGGACGAAATTTCCCCTTGAAGGGGTAAAATAGGTGGGGTAAAGTTTGTATGGATTTTTTTTATTTTTAGACTTAGAAATATGACAATAAGTATATAAGTTCTCCATTACAATAAAAAAATATCTGTGTAGGTGAAATGGGCAAAATCCCCTCCTTAAGGGCTAAAGATCTATGCAGGTGAAATGTATTAAATTCCCCCTTTAGAGGAAAAAGCAGAGGGGGAGGTGTTTGAATGGAATTTTTATAATTTCTACTTTCCCAAGGGAACGACATTAACGCGGGCGGAGCCGCGGGCAACAGCTAGTGGATACTAAGTCACTAACGTCGACAATCAAAACGACTGATTTATCAATTTTTCACTAAAAAAAAAAAAATTTGCGTGTCGTTTTTTTTAATTTTCCACTAAAACATTACTTTTATCTATAGGTACCAGCCGTTAAAATATCTGCGCTTATTTAAAATGAATTTTATAACACTCGAAAGGGTGTATGGCTTCTAACAATACAACATCCGTTAAGAGCCCGCCATATACCAGGCGGCGTGGCGATACAAACGCGGATGGTCTAAACGCGTTAGCTACTTTGGATATTTTCGTTTTTTAGGAATATTCAAGGGTTATTCGAAAAAGAAAAACATATGATGGCTGCCTTATCTGTAATGCAATAATAATCAAAAGTTTCAAGGTAAATTTTAATGTATTTAGTGAATAATGCTATATACCGAGTAAATTACACGTGATTTGGAGGCAACTATGCAATTTTTTTCTATCGAGAAAATTTAACGCAATCGTGTTTTTGAGTCATATAGTTACCAGAGTTAGTCCTGAACTTTGCTGCATTTTTATTTCAACTTGAGTATTTAATTATTATTGATATAACAGTCAATCATGCAAAGCAGTGTGAGGTAGTACGGGCCCTTAAGCCATTTAGAAGTTATGGGGGAATATAGCACTCACGTACATACATACTTACTCAAACTAATAAAACAAGACACTCCTATAAAAGTAGTCGTTTAAAAGACAAAGTTATTTTTTATTTATTTTTACTGAAAAAAATCATGGTTCTATCTTATAAGGTAATACTTTTTATCAAGTCCATTTTTTAAGAAGATAATTTTTAAAGTACCAATATAACTACTTTTATGCGTTCTAACGAATTCTAATAAAAAACTTAAAACTAATATTAATGACCGACAGTAACTACTAAGTTTCTAAAGTACCCAAAGTCAGTACTAAGTGCCTATTAGCACAATTTAGGTACAAAAATAGTATTAACAAACATAAGACCTATTTCTTAGAGTAAAACAATCCCCTAACTCAGTAGGAAACCAGGTCAGAAGCTCATTAAAGCACAAATATTTCGTGCAAAGTTTGCAAAATAAAAACTTAAATATACGATTATGCGCTTTCGGGCGAACTTTCACGCGAGCTTACAAATATCCGTGATAAGGAGCTTACGTCACTCAAGACTCACGACCTCATGCACCAGTGGATTCATTTGCTTATAATTAATGTGAATAGGGACAAAAAGTTTCTGTTTGTAAAATTAATAGATACTCCAGTAATCTTATCATCATCTCAATGGGTGTTTCTTTTTTTTTGTCGCCCATGGACATATGTAACACCAGAGGAGGTGCTGATAAGTTGAGTGATGCGGCTTGTGATACCCTTTTTCACCTACACTCAGTGTTAGTGTACATTGTTTTGATAGTCCCTTCAAAATACGTTACGGTCTATATATCTTAAATAAAAATTGTAAATCATACGAAAGCTGCAATGCATTTTGAAGTGACTATCAAAACGTTGTACCCTAAATTAGCAAATAGGCCCGTTGGACTGACTACCCAATATGGAGGGGAATTGGTAAAAAATTAAAGGAATAAAATAACAAAAGGTTGTTCCTTTTGTTCAATCAAATCAAATCATATTAGAACTTTAACCACATTTTACAGTAATCTTGTAAATTGAATTTAAATAAGAGTGATGTATTTTTATTCGCACACTAACGCCACTGGATATGACACAAGCAAAAAAGAAAAGAAAGAACAAACAGAATAACTAAGTACAATTTGAAGTAACAATATACTTTTGATCACGCCCTTTGGTAGTCGTTAAAGGAACCACGTCAGAGGCCGAGAGGCGGTTCCAAAGAACACTGACACCAGGGTGTGCATGGTCGATTGACCGTATCACCTACACGAAAAGATGATGATGATCACGCCCTTATTACGCATTATGGGTTAGACAGAGGCTAAAGTGACCATAAACTTGTTGACAAACGAAATTAAAATTGTGATGGGTTGCTAGCTATATCACCTAATGACATAATTCCTTAGATTGTAGCCCCTATCCTCAGCCGGCTAGTTCTATCTCTGCGGGAAAGAGCAGCTGCTACATTATATGTATTTTCTTTCCTTCCAGAGCATAACGGAAGTTTAAAATATTTTTCAATTGAAAATGTTTTAAAAAATCTGGACAAATCCGCATTCAAAAGTTTGTTTCAATTTTCCAATTAAAGTCGACCATGACATGCATTCACGTAGGTCATGTTTGCGCCTGAAATACGGCAATTTAGTTTGCACCAGGCTGCAATTAAGACTTTTCAAATGGATTTATTTTGGACGGCCGGCTCCGTAATGAGAATCTAGATAGCCATGAAAAATGAGTTTGTTTATTAATTGTTTGTTTAATTAATTGTAGGTAATCATAACTTTCAGTCGTATTTTACCTTTGGTCATATATTTGAACGTAACAACTTACGTGTTGTTTGTTTAGGTATACTTTTACTAGCTTGGATCTGCTCGTGTCGTATGAATGCTTCAGTATTTTAGCCGGGGGAAAGGTATCCAAAATCCTTTTCCATACCCCATAGAACATGTATGAAAAATTTTAAGATAATCAGTTCATTATTGAAGGCGTGAAATCGCTAGTTAGGATTTGATCTATGAGAGTGAATAACTCTGCGAGTACAACCCGTTGATACTGCTGGCTGGATAACGTCAGGCGCACACTTATTTCTGATGGTTTAAATCAGATTTTCCAGCCCAAATGATTGTCTAGTGTTTTTGATAAATCTCACAATAGCACAAAATCATTTAATTTTAGGTACGGACGGACATCAAAAAAGGAATCAATTCGACCCGCATGTAGGTATGTATAATCATCAGAATTGCACGGTTTTCATTCTAAACAAATGTCATAAGTGTTTATTTGTATGTTTTCCCGCGTATATCTCAGAAACTATAAATTGGATTGCAAAACATCTTTTAGAGTTGAACACCGTATATACCGAGTCCAACTAAAAAAAAATTGCACTGTTCCCAATGTGAAACTATTCTTACTTCGGGAGCAGTAAGAGTTTAATTAAAATCGGGTTAGTGATTCTCGGTCGATCTTTTTTTTAATTACTACTTGTTTGTAGTATTAGATTAGTGTTGGGCTTTGGTCTTAGTTTATCGTCAATATAAATAAGTTAGATAGGTACCTACTAAAGAAAAAAGCTTTCAATTTTTTTTCTTTTCAAATTTTCAACTTATAATTCTTTTGAAAACAAGTTGAAACTTGAAAAAGTATTTCTATCCTCGACCTCCAGTACCAGGGTTATATTAACCTGAATGCCCCAGTGTCCAATGAATGGTTTCACTAAAAATTGAATTTTCTTCAATCAAATATGAGAAAATTTGAGAAAGCAAAATGAATGAGCTGGTAATGTTATATTTATTTAGATAACTTTAAACTTGTTAGATCCGGTTGGTTCAACTTAAACTAACTTAAATAGGTTCAAGCTGTATTTCATTCTTCCTAGCCCGCTAACTCCAGTTCTTAGGTATAGTACTTACATAAATATGTTGTCTAGTAAAGAAAACCGCATCATAATTCATATTTTTACTTACTGTGGCATTGTAGCCGCCAACGTCAGATTGTATATCTAAAACAACAAAAATACATAAGAAATTAATGAGGTAACCTCATTAATTTCTTATGTATTTTTGTTGTTTTCATTCAGTTTCCATCAGAAAAAAATATTAATAGGATAGGACGCTGCAGCCGCTGACGTAGATAGGTCAAAATATCACGAAACTTGTAGGATATACCGCATTACCAATCTATATTATAGGTTGTGTGCCAGTGCAGTAGCTCAGTGGTAGAATTTTGCTACTTCGGCGGCTACCTGATAGATCGTGATTGTGGATCAGAGCTTGATAATCGCCGCTGAGCAAACACTCGCCCTGGAAAGGCACGACTCCCGACTTATATACAGAGTGCTGCGTTTGTTGTTTACCTTGTAATTAAGTCAGTTGTCTTGTACCGTGTTGCTACGACCGCAGAATAGAACTTTTCCGGCTCATTTTATGCATGAAGTACGAGGCGACTTAAGACATGCATCAACATCTTGAAAAAAGTACCTATGAGTAAAATCGAAAACTTTGCCAAACATTTAAAAAGAAAGCCAGTGCTAAAATTTTAATATAGGATAAGAGAAAAATTCAGTTGCCTTACGAGCATGAAAATCGAATTTGGTATTTTCGATCGAATTGTTTTTATTTAGCAAGCTCTTTTTTTTTCAGGTTACATGCACATCGTCAAAACTGTTGTTCTTTCTATGACTTGTGGTTGGATTACAAAAAGAAACCGAAACTGTTTATATTTTTGTTAATTTTGGCTCAGACTGTATATAAATGATCGTGGGATATTGACGTAGAGCGTGCGCGCGCATTCTGACGCCGCGGGCGCAGGAGAGCGCAACCGCGCATTACCTGTGCTAGTGATGCGACCGCTCGCCTCGACCTCACATCGCCTCGTAACCATACATTCATATTTTTAATATCAAGTCGATATAGCAGTAGTTCTAGTTCATACTAATAATTGATCAAGGAATATTGACGTAGAGCGTGCTCGCACATTCTGACTCTAGCGAGCGCAAACGCGCATTACGCGTCATCGCTTCGCATTTTCTCATCATTAAAAAAAATTAAGCTAGTTTGTATACGATGCTTATTTTTTTTTGTTAACCTATACTGTCCCACTGCTGGGCAAAGGCCTCCCCCATAAGTTTCCATGTCTCTCTATTTTGTGCCACTTCCAACCACTTTCGTTCAAAATATTTGATGTCATCACACCAACGCTTTCGCTGCTTATTTTATATTAAAGTAAAAGATTTAAGTAGGTATATATTATGTTCTACGAACATATTAATAGTATATAATATAATTTTCTCTGAGATAGTAGGTACTTATAAATATTTTGATGTAATTTTTCTGGACTTTGATTATTCTGATTAGATCTGGATTATTTGAATATAAAATTTCCGTGCAGCTTTTGCTGATAGTGAAGTTGTTTAAATTATTTCTGGGCGCCTGCCCGAAAACGTAGTTTTGTTTTCAGAGTTCATAAATATATGTATATGAGTTATTATGTTTGTGTAAGAGTATTTTGTCATAACTTCTTATGCCTAAACATATTTGGATGTGTAAGGTATCGTCTGAATCCTTGCTTTGATATAAACTACAATTCAAATTCAAATTCAAAACGTTTATTCAATATAGGTTTCTTTGAACACTTATTAATTGTCATTTTTCACTTCTCAACAATTGTTGACGTCAAAAATTTACTTATGGCTAAGTTTAATGCCGCTTCCAAAGCGGAGTGCAGAAGAAGCGGCAACAAACTGCACAGCGCATTTTCTCCAAGGACGACAACTTACAATTTTTGAAAACCTTAGAAATTAGGTATGTGGACTGAGTATACATTGGTTTATTTAAATGTCATGTTCGAATAGAATTTAAAAAATAATGTCATATTATTGAAATTAATAACACCGAAATAAAAAAAAATGTCAAATTAAGTATCAACTAAAATTAAAATAAAAAAAGTAATCTTTAAAAATATCGTACAGAATGTACCACACATTATAGTCATATAAATACAGAATTACGAGGCGTCCGCGCCAAGCTCAAGCCAAACATTTTTATCATTAATAAAATCTTCGGTCCTATAATATGCCTTTTTACAAAGTAATTGTTTTACATAACTTTTGAATATTCTATCAGGCATATCAAGGACCGATTTTGGCAATTTGTTGTAGTAGCGTATACAGTTTCCCATGAACGACTCGCTAACTCTGCTTAGCCGATATCGCGGAAGAAATAATTTATGATTGTTACGCAAGGGTCTATTTATTAAATCACTAACTTTTTTGAACGACAAAATATTTTTCCTTGCATACATTATATTCTCGAATATATACTGTGAAGCTACAGTTAAGATATTAATTTCTTTAAACAACTGTCTGAGTGAGTCCCTCGCGCCCAGGCCGTAGATGGCACGAATTGCTCTTTTTTGTAGAATAAAGATAGTCTGGATGTCGGCTGCATCGCCCCACAGAAATAATCGGTACGACATTAAACAATGAAAATAACTAAAGTATACAAGCCTAGCAGTGGACTCATCTGTCAGTTGTCTAATCCTTCTAACAGCGTATGCTGCGGAACTAAGCCTATTAGAAAGTTTAGAAATATGGGCGCCCCATTGTAGTTTTGAGTCGATTGTGATCCCTAGAAAAGTAGTATCATTGACGAAACCTAGTTTTTGACCATCTATTAAAATGTCAACATCGGTCTGCCTCACGTTCGGGAGAGTAAATTTAACGCATTGGGTCTTTTGGGCATTTAGCAATAGGTTGTTGGCTGAAAATTTTATTGGCAATCGTGTTTTTATTTCTTTGACGAAAAATTATTTAACTCACCAATCGCGAGAAACTCAGACAATTGATTAATTATCTATTGTTATGTTTCCCGATTGTTAAAAATTTTATAAATTAAAAAAAAAATTAAATAAATTTTTAAAATTTCAAATTATTATAAATTTAATCATATAAAAAGGCTCGAACTTACTTTGGGGCCAGCTCAATCTGTGTGATTTTTCAAATATACAAATATATTTATAACTGTCGGCCTAAAATTTGGATGACCGCACAAAAAAAACCCAAAATGGCTTAGCTGTTTTTATCTCTGCCTTTCCGAGGCATATAAGGCACGATCGCATCACTAATCTCAATCCGAAATGGACTACCGCCGCAAAAATACACGCCTATGAGAACCGCAAAACAAATACTTATCTCGTTGTCTGGCTCCGACAGATCCCACGGAGTAAGCCGGTGTTGTAACTGGTATCCTAGTTACCAAATGGAACCAAATGCAGTATTGTAGATTTAATGCTTATTGGTGTAGTTTGAAATTACATGTATTCATTGATCATTTTAAGGACACAGAATACTAGTAGGAACCCAACTACTTTGAAGAATAGAGGTTAATGAATATGGGCTAAAATATTTACTTTGCTAGGTAAATAAAGCATTCATTATCGTTTTTGCTACGAACCAAATTTTGAAATGTGAATAAAAAAAATATATAGGTACTTATATTAAAATCTCTTTGTTAAAAAGAAATACCTAAATGTGCAGCTTGTTCATAAAGATTGTACATTTAGCTATTATCGAAATAGTCGTACGTAAACAAAGCCATCATCGCGCTGAGCCAATTGCCATTCTTGTTACTCGCGTCAAACTTTGCGATTATTACTCCTCAGTACGATACGACGTAATTTTGCATCTTCAATTTAATTCATCTATTATTCACTATCTTTCGCCTGCGGCTCCGCCCGCGTGAATGTCGATCCCTCGGGAATAGTACTTTTTCCCGGAATAAAAGGTAGCCTATGTCCTTCTCCGTACTTCAGATAACTTGTATGCAAATTTCATGATGATCGGTTCAGTAGTTACGGCGTGAAAGCATAACAAACAAACTCACTTTCACATTTATAATATTAGTTAGGATTTAACAACTAAAGGTTAGTAACAACAGGTAGGTAATAATTATGTACGTTCATTTTCATAGATTTATTTTTATTTTATTGACAACTAGCTTTCGCCCGTGGCTCCGCCCACGTCAATGTCGATCCCTCGGGAATAGTACTTTTTCCCGGGATAAAAGGTAGCCTATGTCCTTCTCCGTACTCCAGAAAACTTGTATGCAAATTTCATGATGATCGGTTCTGTATTTACGGCGCGTAAAAGCGTAACAAACATACTAACCTTCGCATTTATAATATTAGTAAGGATTGTACTAGGTAGTAGCTGACACTAATGACTAGTCCAACAGCATATAACAAAGTACTGATGATCACAGTGTTTTACATAACTGATAACAAGTAATGATCATTGAAAATGGCCTTACAAGACTCATTGAAATACAATCTCGGAGGAATATGACATGTCATGCCGCGTGAGACTGCAGTTATTATCCCAGGCTTGAAAGTATTTATAACGAATGTAAGCACAAGATAATAATTTGATAGCAATGTAAGTACCGAGACAATAAAATGCCGGCAATCCATAATGTCGTCGTAGAGAACAATAAAAATGTAAACGTTGCGCACTGCGCCTCCCAGATAAAGGCGCAGCCACATAAATCTGTGGGAACCACTACACTTTAGCATTTTGTACTTTTTAACGTCCCGCCGTTAAGGAAACCGCATTTTTATTCAAATGCCCACTTACTAATAAAATATGTCTGTATTCGAAACAAAAAACAGGAGGTGGGTGGAGATGGACCTTTTTCCGCTCTTTTCTCCCTTTTGATATAAAATTAAGTGAGTACAAAAGTATATCTTATATCTAAACCATAAAAAAAGATGAAAACGGTTAGCGCCTAGTAATAATAAATATAATTAGGTTTAGGTAGTCAGGGTCGTGAGTTATAGGCACTAGATCCGTTGAATAGCCCTTCTAGGTAGAAGAACTACTTAGCTTGAGATGCAGCCGAAGAGAAGGGGGCGAGCGCCGGCCGCCGCGCCTTATATAGCCGAAGAGGAGCGGAGAAGTGCTGAATCCCGCGCGATGTCACACACCCCCCTCGATAGACCAGAATTTTTCCTGGCGGAAAATTCGGCTGCGAGCTGCGCTGGTTGAGGCTGCCAGAGCACCCGGCAGGAGCAGCGGGGTACGCGGCCGTAGACCACCCGACCTGAAATTTAGAAAAGAAGGAGCTAAATAAACTAAGTAGGAAAGAAAATACGAGTTTAGGATAGTGAAGCTACCTATATAGGATGTAGAAGCGTGCTGAGACGAGCCACACACAAGCAAAACAAGTGTAAAAGTATTTAAGAATGGAAAACAAATGGTTTCAAAGATGCGCAGGTAATAAAATAACTATTGATGAATAAGTATGTATAACTAAATGAGCAGCGACGCGTGAACTGGGATGGTGTGAAGGAAATTGGTTACTCGGTATCCCATATCCCATCTATAGAAAAAAGTACTTTGATGACACTAATGCTAGCGGAGCCTCAGGCGAAATCTAGTAATTAATTAATACAATATATACTACTATATTATATAACATATACAGATAACCTTCCTAGACCCAGGCCAAACTGAACAAGATATTTTCTAGCCTTACCTGACCGGGGCTCGAACCCGGGACCTTTCTATTCAAAGACAATTGCGGTACCACTGAGCTACAGAGGTCTTTGGTCTCGATCTTTTTAATTCCCCCTATTTTGTAAACCTTGGGGTCCCGTGGTTGGGAAATTCGAAATAAACAGTCTTATTTTCTTAATTATTTTTTTACTGTTAAACGACAATGGCTACCACAGGACAGGCATGCTGCCAAGTGTGGGGCCACTGACATATCAGAAGCTACCTATGTACCTACATACCTATATAAGAACTAACAAAATGTTAAATAAGTATTGTAGCATAGTTTTTGTTTTCCTTGTTTAAATAAATATATTTTGATTTTTGATTTTGATTTTTACATCTATACGCAACCAATTATATCAGAACCCAGAACTAAATGACTCAGAGGCTAATATTAGCATGATGTGGGTTATTTATTTCTCTATTCTGGGCTTTCATAGTTAAAAACTCGAGAAACGGCTTATAAAACATCACACAAACACCTAGGGCATTATTGACCCGTCAGATTTTCAGCCAGTAGGAACATCTTTATCCTTTACTGGATAGGCAGAGTCTAAAGCGAATAAAATTTAAAGGCCTAGTTTAGAATCATCATCATCATCATCAGGTCCTTTTTAGTCTCCACTACAGGAGCACGACCCTCTCTGTACTACTAGGGCCATACTTGGCCAGAGCATCCAGAGGACGAATGATGGTGACGAATTAGTTTAGAATGATGGTGTGTTATATATCTGTTTCTTTTTATTTTGTATTTTGGGGTCCCGTAGTTGAAAATTCGAGAAAAACGGCCTAAGTAAACATCACGCAAGCAACTACAGGGCACACCTTTGATCCGACGGATTTTCAGTCAGTCGGAACACTTTGTTCTGCCTCTATCGATTTCATGAATATCTATTTATGAATAAAACATTAACGCCTGGATATCTTGGAGATAGACCATTATCTCGATTAAGGTAGTAATGTTGCTAACAAAGTAAACATAACACGCATAAAACAGATGCATCGTAGTACAAAGAGTTTTCTTTAAAGAAGGTTTTTTTTTTATATTGTATAACTATTTATAATTTATAAAGTGTATTTACAAAAGGCTTTTAAGTTAATAAATAAAACAATAACTGAAAGTATATACTAAAATTTAATTAAAAACATGATTGACTAAAAAAAATATCTAGTTCATTCGAGATGGAGTAAGATCTTCGCCTTATAGAAGTTATGGTGCGTCAAAGAAATGCACGAACCTAAATAATATCCTTTTTTGGGCACTACTTTTGTATAGAATACGAGTAAGTTACTTTTTGGAGTTTTTATTGATCTAGTTTTCAAGAGAGTTCAAATTTTAAAAGCATTTCTATAATAATATCGTTCATTCATTATTATCTCAATGATACAGTTTATTAAATTGAACCATTTTAGTTAATAATGACTAATCGACAATTATATGTATATGTACATAATTTTTTTTATTAATTTTTTTTTTCTTTTTTTTATACAACTTAGTAGGCAAACAGGCATACGGCCCACCTGATGGAAAGTGGTTACCGTAGCCTATGGACGCCTGCAACACCAGGGGTGCCACTCGCGCGTTGCCGACCCTGAAGAAATCTTTTCACGCCCTTTTTAAAGAACCCCATGTTGGTAACTTAGTGTACAACGTTTCGATAGTAACTTCAAAATACATTACGTTTTATATTTCTTAAATAAAAATAGTAAAAATAATAAAGAAATATAAATATATACGGACTAATCACACAGATTGAGCTAGCCCCAAAGTAAGTTCGAGACTTGTGTTATGGGATACTAACTCAACGATACTATATTTTATAACAAATACATATATAGATAAACATCCAAGACCCAGACCAATCTGAAAAAGATCATTTTCCATCTTGACCTGGCCGGGAATCGAACCCGGTCACTCCGTGTCGCAGGCTGGCGTGTTGACCGCTGCGCCACGGAGCTAGTCTAGATAGTCGACCATAAGAAAGCCGCAATGTATTTTGAAGTGACTATGAAAACGTTGTTCACTAAGTTAGCAAATAGGCTGGCTGATCAGAACTTAATAATAAGTATAATGATATCAGCAAGTTACCATCATTCGCTGCCATCTACGAGTATACTCTTAGTAAGACAAATAATTTAATATGAATATAAAACTCAGGTATCTAAAGTGTAACTCACATTATGTAAAACTCCAAAATTTGAACAGTCACATGAAAACTTTGTGAAAAACGAAATTTTCGAAAAAAAAAAAACATTTTGATGCTTTCGCCTTGTAAGTTTCCCCTTCCCTTTATTCGGCTCAGGAGAGTATTTGTTTCGACGCCGAAAAATGTTTAGTTCCAGAAATTAGCATTTGTGTGGTCCTCCGGCTGCGGACTCGCTAATTTTGTCCCTCGCTCTCTTTTAAAGGGTAATTAAGGGACAATAAACGACGAAATGGGTTTCCTTCTACGGTAACAAATAAAGCTATACGAATCTATTTAGCTACATTTTAAATTTTGCAATACTTAATTCTTGACACCCTACATTGCCATTTTATTAAATTTCAAAATCAATTTTAGTATTTAGTAGCAGTAAACACGACATGTATTTTCATTTGTATTATCTTAACCCGTAAAAAGGAAGCCTTATAGGATCACTCGGTTGTCTGTCTGTCTGTCTGTCTGTCTGTCCGTCTGTCTGTCTGTCAGCCTGTCAAGACCCTTTTTCTCAGGAACGCGTGGAGGTATCAAGCTGAAATTCATATCAAATACTCAGGTCTACTGTCCCTTGAGCTGTGAAAAAATCAAACTTCTAAGCCAACGCAATCAAAAGATTTAGCCGTTAAAGCCGGTAATTTTCGTGTTTTTTCGACATTTGCAAGGGAATCAAAACCCGTGAACTCAGAATCGTGAAATTTGGTACGAAGCAACGTCATATAGCACAGATAAAGGAAAAATTGCGAAAAGTATAAGTTTTAAGTTACATATTTTTAATATTTTTTTAACTTATTTTATTTTTAATAATTTTTAACTATAGATAACGGTACGAAACCCTTCGTGCGCAAGTCCGACTCGCACTTGACCGGTTTTTATCTTTAACTCCTACTTAACCATGTTGATATACCAAAATGTTTTGTTTGTTAGCACGGACTGACTTTTTAGTATTAAACTAGTAGAATGGTTTGTAACTTCATTCATTCTAGAAATGTCCGTGTATAACGAGATTATGCGACGCTGTAAGTGATCATTTTTAATTTATTTCTTTACATTTATTTTTATTTTTACAATTAAAAAATATACATTTATTAATTGAATCTAGCAAATTTTATAGTACCCTGATACTTAATTCGAAAGTGAGTTTTTTTTATTTAATACATCTTTACTACTGATTCGATGGAATGATAAATTGTAAACTATATTTATACATTACAAATACATATTTTATGCGTACAGCGGCGCGGGCTAGTATATACTACATTTATTTAAAAATCTTTGATCCTTCTTATTTTGGTTTATTTTTTATCTAATATACCCACTCTTATTACTCGAATATACTTGCAGCAATAACTATCTGACGGTATCTCAGAAACTTGTTATATCAAAACCCATGCTAATGACCGGTTCAAGAACTATTTACATTCCTATTTAAAATACGACTTATAAAACAGACTCGTTATTATGTTTGTATAATTATTACATAATATTACCTAAGCACTTATATGTTTTGTTTATTTTAGTTTTTAAGTTTGAACTTAGGTTATTTTTAGGTTATGTGTACAGTTTAACAATTTTTACGAAACGTCACTTCACACTTTATTTTTAAAATAATTAAGTACTTCAACTATAATATAGTAGTGTGAGACGCTTTTTTGCTACTCGTAGAATGTCCAGTAAATACACAGGCAATTTGGCCGAAACGAGCACGTGGCTACTTTAGAACTTGTAACGGGTGGCGCAAAAGTACTGGCACTAAAGAAAATACTTTTATTTTTTTTATATGACATTTTCTGTCATTCTGTTTTTGAAAATTGTGTAGTGAACAAATGTAAAATACACTGAAAATAAACATGGACCGTTTTACTCCCCAAGAACGTGGAATAATTGTGTCAATGTTCTTTCGGAATAATTCATCAGTGATAGTTATCTCTCGTTTTGGCGATTTGCCTTGGCCTGCAAGATCACCCGATCTGACCAGTCCAGACTTCTTTCTTTGGGGTTTTTTGAAATCTCGGGTGTATGTGAACAAGCCACAGACTCTCGCAGCTCTAAAAGAAAACATTCGTCAAGAAATAACGAACATATCGCAGGAAGTGTTACGGCAAGTTATGCAAAATGTCATAAATAGGGCTCAAATGTGTATCAACTCTGGAGGTCACCATTTAAAAGACATCATCTTTAAATCCTAATGGTACGAAATTTAATGGCACAAATATACATTTAAAAAAACCTAAATCTAGTTTTCTAATTTAGAAAAAATGTTATAGCTGAACCAAATAGGGTCTTTACTTTTGCGCCACCCAGTACATTATTAAGTATATTGTAATTAAAATGTCAAAAATACCTTAGTTTTTTCTGCTTGTAGTATACATCAAGTATTACTTAGATATTGTTTTTATCCTATCAACTTATCTTTTTTGTTTGATGTAACATAAGTTGCAGTGGTTGGTGAATTTAAAAACATTGGACATGTTGCGCTCAGAACTGCATTTTATGAAAGTTAATTATGTATTTAATTTACGGAAGTATGTAAAATAAATAAAACAATCAAATTATCGTTTTCGTAAATACAATATGAAATTTAGTGTGTATATTACGCCATATCCTCTGTCTGCTCAGGCCAAGTATGGTTCCGGTAGTACAGAGAAGGTCATGCTCGTGCAGTGGAGACTAAAAAGACCTGATGATGATGTGTATATAAACCGTATACGTAGTACTTAAAGTTTAAACGATCAATGCTATCGCTTTATTCACTTACCACATGCTCCATGCAACCACAATAACGAAAAAAGGATGTCATACGAGTATACAGCTTTAACGATTGCCAAATTCGAGCAAGTTTTTTTTTTATCTTACTTTTAATGCGGGTAATCGTCAACCCGCCTGCTAAGCTTAGTGAGAATGGCAATATCCTCCCATGGAACGAACAATCTTTGGGAAATACCTATGTCCAGATGTGGACTTCTTACTGCCGAAATAATGATAATGAATTCTAATCCTATCCTAACTAATATTATAAATGCGAAAGTGAGTTTGTTCATTTGTTTGTTTGTTTGTTACGCTTTCATTCGTTGTAACTACTGAACGGATCATCATGAAATTTTGCATACACGTTAACTGGGGTACGGAGAAGGACATAGGGTACATTTTATCCCGGGAAAACGTTTCCGATGGATCGACATTGACGCAGGCGGAGCCGCGGGCGAATGCTTATATAGTTTACTGATAGATAAATATGTTAACAAGGAGACGCCATTGTTTCGTTAAGTTGTTTCTTAAAAACAAAGTAACATTAATCTTGCTCGTAATCGTAACTTATTAGACAAAGGCGTATTCTCATGAATTTCTCGTTCCAGCGATATTTTCATTACCAAAACCTTCTAGGTAACCACTCCAACCAATTATGTACTTTAACAAAATCCTGAGTATACATAAAGCGGGCTTTTGAAATAAATGAGATCCAGAAAGCTTTGGCAAAAAGCTCTCGCCCCGCCTACCCAACGGGGCGTGCCGCCGCCCACGAAACCCGCCCCCGCGAAGATAGCCGTTTTTCCCTGAATCTTATATAATATTTCCGATGGGGTGGGTGGTGGACATTTGTCTTTACTACCCAGCTTCGTTTATTAAATCTACTGAGCTGGCAGGATCCAAGATGGCCGCTATGTACAGTACATAAGCTATGTGTTTAGTTGTTGGATGTTTTCCGAGGTTTATGTACTGTGGCGAGTTTTACGAAGCTGGAATTGTTTTGAATATATTTGGAGGTAGATGCGACGCGCGACGCGTGGTCAACTGTTCACAGCTCATGGTTGTAAATGTAAAACGACGTAGCGTAGAAATCATAAACTGCCATAATGTATTCCAGTACAGCCCAAACCAGGTTATTTTTAGCTCTATTTTGGAGTGATTTACACCTCAAATTAGTAGACACACAATATTCAAATAGGTATTGTACACAAAATTATTTTTACGGATAAATGAATGTCAGAGACATTAGAAACGTAGGTATATTATGCAAAATTGAATGATGATTGATTCAATTGTTGTAGCGTGAAAGCGTTACAAATAAACAAAATGATTTTATTATTTTTAATAATATTCCAAAACCATAAAATGATGCTTATGAGACACTTTTAGATGTTTAAAATCTTTCCTCCCACTTACCTGCCGGGCTTTCAGATGGTATACCAACCAATGGTACCAACAAAGGAAATGCAATAAACGAATTTATTAAATTAAAAACTAACTGTAATTTTTGTTTTGTCCTGCTTATAATGAAATCTTTTTTTATATTTTACATTCATCACACTAAAATAAATGATATCTCGTGATGATATCCAATTGGTCTTATTAAATCCAAAATATAATACGACTAAAGTTTTTGAAATGGTTTAATTTTATTTCTACATAAATCATAATTATAAAAACCTAATCGTATATTTTTATTTGACAAATTGAGCTAGCCCCACAGTAAGTTGTGAACTTGTGTCGTAGGATACTAACTCAATGATACTATAATATTTTATAATAAATACTTATATAGATAAACGTCCAAGACCCAGGATATTCTAAAAAAAGGCCTCCATCATGACCTGACCGGAGATTGAACCCCGGCACCATCGTGTCGCAGGCTGGCGTATTAACCACTGCGCCACGGAGTTCGACAAACATACCCCAAATATGTTTTGCCTACACAACAGTAGCCAGCATATCTTCTTAATGTTTTATTGATACCTATTTATCACTAGGTAACGTAAACGAAATTAAGTAAACGCCACACATAATCAATTAAACAAATTATTAATGATTTTAACAATCAACTAAACGTTTTTGTGTTCACACACTCGTAATACATTAAAGTACAATTAATCGCATAGGTAATGTAATCTACTTTTTAGTGGTGGTTAGCATCGCAACGTCCGAAATTTTCAACGTTTACAGACCAAAGCGTTTTTTTGCATAGACAAAAAAGTCAAATTAAAATCTCGTAGCAGTTTTCGTAGATGGCTACGAAAAATGCTACAGGCGCTACGTTTTTTCGTAGTTTTGTAAACTACACTCAAAAGCTGTAACTAGTATATTTCACTAGTAGGTAATGTACGCCCTAGTATTAGTTGTGGTAGGTCTGTGACTAACAAACTAGATTGTGTATATTTTTAAGTTACACCGTTTTTTTTCTCCCCGCTAAAAGGTTACTATATAAGTCAAGATGCGCACGCGCGCCGCGCACTCGGACGACGAGCGGAGCGTGAGTATTTGCTTTGAGATTGATTTGAATTTAGAACCTGTTCGGCCGCCATCTTACACATGGTCACCACGTGCAGTCACTTAACCTGATTTATATGCAAATTAGGTGTTAATTGATTCAAAAAGTGATTTAATTCCTCAATTACTCTTGTTATTCGCTGATTTACATATTTTTGTTTTTCATTGACATAACTTGATTTTTCTAGAATATTTCTGTTGCGTTGTTTTATTAGTTGGTTTTTAAAATGTATTTAAATATGTTTGTTTGATTTCCAGTGAGCCAGGGCTTCTGCGGACTCCACGACCTGTAGCGGAATGGTGAGTAACACTTAATTATTTTTTTATTAAATAATTATAATATTATATTCGATTTAATCAAAAAGCTAGACCACACTTACCCACGTGGCCTAAACTGGACCACGTGTTCTTGCCATGGATGTGGTCAAAGTTTTTGATTGCCCAGACTTAACTAAAGCATTCAAAACTAAATACTTTATTCTTAACCACGAATAAGACCTCGTGTATGAAGTTTAGTCGATCATTTATTTTTATGCTTTCCCGTGATAAGGAAATGGTTTCAGTCAGCGTCACATTTTGCACCTCGTGGTCCACTATTAACTTACTTTGCATTTTGATTATACTAGTAATGGTTACTAAAAAACTCTCTCTCTCATCCGATTGTGTTCTCGGTTGCATCTTCAATTCCGTGCTTCCAAACAGGGGTTCACGATCAGTTTAGAACTTTATACTTTCATTCACGTTTGATACCAATCTTCTATAAGAAGCCTTTGGACTAGATCATAGATATTCGTACATACATACTATGTCATGATTTACCCCTGCGGGGAGACAGAGACCAGGACTCTAAGAATTTAAGCCACATTTAGCATTTTGGTGGGCGTTAGGTGGAAAACGGAATCCAGATGTTAGTGCGTTTGACTTTTAGCCCCCTCGTACCCAGGGAAGTAAAGATTAAAGCTATTCTACGAGTAATTTGAGTGACTGCTGAGTACTTTGTAGATAAAGCTGATTATTAAGCGGTAATTTTCGAAATCACCTGACATTGCCGGTGTAAGAAAACATCGTGAGACTGTGTGACATACAATTTGTCTATTCACTAGTGTGGACGAGCTTCGGACGGCACATTAAGAAGCCTATGATACAGCACGATAAAGGAAGATAGTCTGGTTACTAATGGTGTTTGTTTGTCCCCAGGCAGGCAGGCCTGCCATCGGCGCCAGGCCGCGGCGCGCCGAGTGTCGCGGCCGCCGGCGTAGCGTGACGCCGCCCGGCCTGACGCCTGGCCCGCGCACGCTGCTGCGACTCCTCGGGAGATGCTAGCACGCCACGCGCCTTTTTTTCTTCTTTTTTTTGTAAGTACCCATGATTTTTGTACATTTTTTTTCATCGTTGCTTCTTTCTTCCAGTCGAACGAATTTCTGGTTATACCCTCAGTAGGTATGGTATGTTGAAGCCCGGGGTTTGCTATTATCAGGACATGCTAATTTATATTGCACTAGCTTTCGCCCGCGGCTCCGTCCGCGTTAATGTTGATCCCTCGGGAATAGTACTTTTTTTCCCGGGATAAAAGCCTATGTCCTTCTCCGTACTCCAGAGAACTTGTATGCAAAATTTCATGATGATCGGTTCAGTAGTTACGGTGTGAAAGCGTAACAAACACACTTTCGCATTTATAATATTAGTAAGGATAAGGAAGTAAGGATTCTGCAAGTTTGGATATTTTACGACCGGCCTGACACGAGGCGTGCTTTTGCACAATGTGCCGTGTGGCCGTGATTTCGTCCTGATGTCGCCCCATGCAACATGCTAAAAAGATGCAGCATAACGTAACCATACTTTAGACCAGAAGCCACATGGCACATTAAGTAGCGAACTTTATTTGTCTAACCTTGAATATAAATGATGCACTCAACTATTTTCGTGACCGCTTTATTTATTCTGATGTGGAAAGTTGACAGTAATACGTCTGATTCGTTCTTGGCTTGTTTTTGTACTCAATAACATTCAAAATAAGCTCAAGGTATTTTCTCTAGCAGACACATTTTGCAATTACAGAAAGCTTTAACCTATATTTTAAAATTCCGTACTCAAAGGGTAAAAACGGGACCCTGTCCGGGATTACGAAGCCCTGTCCGTCCGTCTATTGAGCCTGCTATAACAATAAATAAATAAAATCAAATAAAAGGGTGGGGCTCCATTCAAAAACTTATTTTTTAGCCATTATCGTAATTCAATTTTGTATGGTGTAACGTAACCTTTCGTGTGTGATTCCGACACATTTGGCCAGTACATTGTATGGCAACAGCCTGCCTGCTCCCACACCAACTAACTTCTTTCTTTTATTTTATTTAGATCCAATTTAGGATTGTATCTATTGTCTCTAACACGACTCTTTCTTTGTTGCAGACTTTTTATGGGATTATGACAAATTTGTAGCGGCATTCAAGACATGTCGAGGCATTTCGTTACTTGACATTACTAGATTAAGTGTTTATGCGTTCACCGATTATTGCAAGACAATCCAATACTTTTCATACTTTTCCGTACAGAGTGTGGAGAACATTTTCTATGCTTGTCCTAGCGATTTTAAGTTAAGTTTCAAATAAGTTTTTGTTTTTGTTACAAGTCAGCAACTCCATTTGGTTAATTTTAAGAGTGTTTGGGTTTTACATTAAGTAGTTTAAGATTTTTGCCTTATAGTCTTAGTTTACTTCTTCACAAAAAAAAAACCATTTTTTCATTAAATATTTTCGTTCTCATTTTTTGTTTCATTGTCATCTTTTTCCTGTAAATTGATTTATTTACTTTATTGGATTAAAGTAAATGTTTCAATCAATTCACATTCATCAAATAAAACCTGGTTCTTACTTTGATTGGTGGAAATTCGAAGCGTTCAGTAACAATTCACGTGGACATCAGAGTATGTAAATTTGTCTTTGAAACCAATCAGAGTACGAATTAAGACTATATGTTGGTTTGGTTCGATAGAAAGGTACTGGTTGTATGGTATGGTACGAGCACTGACATTTTTTATAAATGCATTGAAAAACGTATAGTGCTTGGTGTCGGACCGGTACACTTTAGCCAGTTGGCTAAGGGATATACAGCTTACATACTGTGTGTAAGTTAGTTGAATAAATTAAAAAAATATATTTTTGTAAAACATGACTTTGTTATTTCCCCGTGATTACTATTTTTGATCTTTATTTCTGGAGTTTTGTCTAGATCCGAAAAATTTAAATCTTTCACAACTCTTTTCGCACACAACGATAGTCTCGTATAGTTTTTTAGTGTATGATTTAAGGATTACAAGTAGATGTTTGAAAAACGGGACTGACTTTTCTTATAGCAATAACTTTCACACCTTACTTGTGCCTGTCTGTCGAAATTTGATTGTCGTTCCCATACTAAAAACTTGATTTCGCGAACTATGTAAGTGGAAGTTAAACTAGCTTTAGCTGTCTGTATCCAAGCCCATGGTATTAAATATTTCACCTAGACTATTGATTATTTTGGTTCCAAATTAATGTTCTGGCTATTATATATATAAATATTTAAAATTTCGTACTAGCCAGATTGCATATCTGGCTAATACGAACTTTTAAAACAAGGCAATATTTTCAAATAAAGAATTCTACCTTACATAATGATTATGATTGCCTTTAGTTTTCCGTAACTTTGAGGAAAATGAAAAGATCCCTGAAATACCAACTTTCACAAAATAATGTAGCTACTTGTATAAAACATTGGCAGCTGAATATTACTTTGTCGCCACTACACCCTCGGAGACGCTAGAGCTGGGCGCGGGCTCCGGGGGCGGAGGGTAATTCTTTCAATTTCATCATGTTTATTTAAATGAGTGTTGCGTCGGCGGCACGCTCGCCGCTTTAATATGTACGCGAACACTTATTATCTTGTACGGTGCCTGTGTTCAATGTCTCACGATTTCGCTACTTAATCTCTGCAGAAAGTACTTACGTACTTAAAACAGAACGCGAGAAGATTGTTTTCGGTATACTCGCCTGTTTTTTGATGTTGCCGTTCATTATGTTGAATTTCCGAGCTTTCTATTACTTGAATATAATGATGGATGCATTTCGCACTAAAATTAATGGGTACAATAATGCTTAAAAACAATTTAATTAATCCTGCAAGTTGTCCACGTGCCGTATGAGATATGACTTTTAAAATGAATACCGAGTGACTTTGAACACCCTGGCAATATTTTAATGACGTAATCAGAATCCCTGATTAGATTATAGCATACGCAAGTAAAAAAGGTAATTTACGAAAAACAAATTCCCATAGAAATTTGACCATCTGATGAAATTGTGTCGTAGGTCCATTTTTTCAGTTTACCTCTTTTTTTGCTGGTCTATATTCTGTTAGGAATTCAAATATAGCCAAGGAGTTTAATATCACCTTACAAATAACGTTATATCATAATCACTTACATATTATACGAACCTAGGATTACAGGCAGGACCCAATAGACGGCCAGTCGTTGATAACAGGGTACTGTGGGTAAGGTAGTTTTATGTAAGATTAGTTTGATATTTTAATTTTTACAAAATTCATTTTTGTGACTCAAGTTCATAAGTGAAACAGCACTGTAAAATTGTATGATGGTCGTGCTATATATTGCGATAAGGAATTGTTTTGAGAGAATGCGTACTTACCTAGAATATTTGTCAGAATAAGGAAAATCTTTTCTGATTCATATTTTTCTAATAAAACAAGATAATGGAAACGCACATCGCCCACCGCGCACTTCATTTTTCCAATTTCTCGGCGGCGACGCGTCGGGAAAAATCCTCTTTTGATTTATTTTTTAATTCGCCATCTCATTTCAATTTATGGCAGGTTGGCTTTGTAACGGCATTTGTACCTGTCTAATGTTGTCTCTATGCTAATGTCCCGTAATGGAGTTATTTGAAACATGTTCTGCAAAGATGCGAGGAAATTCAATTGTCTTTTTGTACTTGAATATATTTTTGAAATTTATTAGTATGATACTGTAGTTTTAAATATAATAATTAGGTCGAAGTACCTATAATAACTTCGTTGAATAACGAATTCTTTCATGAACTGTGTCATACTCACTGTGTTATAGATTTTAAACATATTCAAAGATTAGTAATAAATCATTGTAAAAGTGCCTGAGACACACTATTTTTATAGATAACGTGTCTCAGGCACTTTTACAATGGACATATAAAAAAATCGTTTATTTTAATTTACCTTTTATTTTTCAAAAGCTTCAAGACTACAGCTAGCGATTTGGAACTGACTACTGTATTCCAAACACATTCCTACGTAGAAGCACGATAGCAGTTTCTTGTTCTCTTACAAGGCTCCTCTGGCTGACTCGTCGTTACAACAATACCTAAGTAAATTTCACCATCCAGTCTGATTGTGTGTGTTGGATGGTGAACGCGTTTTTATTTGAAACTTTTAAAGGGCTGGCTTATGTTTACGTTGTGAATCATGTTACGGAGGGTTGTAAGTTCTAATCCTGCTCCGCTTGTCACAGGTTAAGATAGATTAGGAGCACACGTACCTTGAACAGCCAGGATCAACGGTATCCAATTAAATATGATTGGTACAACATTAATTATGGGCTCAAAACTAATTGACATAGGCTCGGGAATTCCATATTATATCTTCATCGGTTTGGCGAAAGACAAATTAGGGTGAAGGTGGCTTTTGATTTGAGTCTTCAATTTATTTTATTAGGTACCTTAAAAGACGAAACTGTGTTTTATGTGTATTTGTCAACGTACAAAGAGATTGCTACTAAAAAGTATCGCCTGTTATATCCGCGCTAAGTGCCGCCCGCTTTGATCCCGCCATCGCCATATTGACTCCGGGATGCATCTCATTACAAGTGGACACGGAATGCTTTTTTAAAATATTTTTGCTACCCGAATACTATAGAATATCATAAAAACTAGGCTAAATTATTTAACAACATGTATAAAGTAATACAGGCGATGTCTCAAACGATTAAATCAGCCTGACAAAATTAACAATTTCTTTCGAAAAAAAAAACTTCATTTTTTCAAAAGTGTTCGGCTAGCAACAATTTGTATGATCATTCGCTGTACTTAATTAGTACTACAGGTTGAATATAATTGGAATCTTTGTATCAATGGTATGGGGATTTAAAACAACTGTACTACATGATTGTATATTTTCAAATATAAGTATAATTTAATCGATGTCATACTGATCGTATGTAATCGATTATACATACATAGTATCACTTCTTTTTCCCTTACAGGATAGACAGAATTTAGATCTATAATCACGAAGGTCACGTTTAGCATTTTGGTGGGCATTAGGTGGAAAACGGAATCAAAATAGTGATGGGTTTCTAGCCGCATCGCCTATTAACATTATTCCTCAGGTTTTACCCATTCCCTCGATCGGCTTTTACGATCTGCGCGGGAAGAGAAGTAAATGGTATATTCTACGTATTTTCTTTTCTCCCAAACCAGCACAGATTAAACATATATTTTACTTTATTTAACATTGGAAAATAACATTATCTGCGTGAACATGTAACTTTTAATCGTACGAGTCATTTTAAGTTTTTTTACTAAAATAACTAAAAACAAATACTCCTTTTTTTTCATTTAAAAAACGCGTCGTGTGTATCTGTCTCTGTTTCTGCCCTAAACACCCCAGTGTCCCTCGGAAAATATTCAAATGAAGATCATCTGTTACCTACTTTGCAGAGCCATCTTGTGGCCGTCGCCGGGATGCTGCTTAGGAAAATATTGTATGTAGCACTTCAGCTACAGATTGTGTCAAAGTTTTTGTTTGATCGATGAGACTAAGTATGCCGTCAAATCTCAACTCTCGAATTCAATTCTCCTTTCCGTAAATCTTTAATGAGCAATCATTTTATAAATGGGCCCCTGGCTCTGAAGCATTACAACTGAGCATGCAACCAGATTAGAATCTCAAGAAATAGATGAATGAATGAAGGAAATGGGCCCAAAATTGATGGGATAGATGAATTGGTTGAATCTAGAAACATATATTTGTTGTACTGTAAATAATTTTATAATAAACTAGCGGCTAGTCCCGGCTTCGCACGGTTAGCTATAGGTATTTAATCTATAGCCTTTTGTTCACTAGCGATAATGTAGGATTATAATGGTTAGATTATTTTTCAAATTGGTCAAGTAGTTTCGGAGTCTAGGTATTCAATGCAAACAACCAAACGAGCAATCAAATCTTTCCTTTTTTAATAGTATTATAGATGTAGAATCTACATCTAACTAACATTATCTACATTGTAGATAATGTTAACTAAAACAAACTAGTGTTGGTAGGAACCACATAGGGAAAATTGTGCAACGTAATTTTTATACAAAGTATTCATCACAGACTTCAAAAACAGACAAAAGAAGGTTTTAAATTCAAGTTTATTTTTTATAAGTATATTATGTCGTAACTAACTCCGTGATTTATGTACCGATGTGAAAAAAAATACTTATTCTAAAGGGAATATAGAAGGCAAGGATAGACAAGGTTTTAATTAAAAGCTCAAGGTTTATTTCAGACAAGATGAGCGCCTTTACTGCCCAGTCCTGTGGTTTAGGACCACACACTACTTTTGGTCACTCACATTAGTTTAACATATTATTCTGTATTTAGTTAGGTACATATCTGTTACTACCTGATTATGTTAAGACACGAACAGGCCGCGGCCAATCTGTCTGACTGATGGTCATGGTCTATGAATTGGTCATTTTCATAGACCACGCTTTGGGTGAAGTAAAAACACTCTTTAGAAAACATTCTAACTAGCTAATTCGATATGCTAAACATGGCATTTAGGTCTTAAAGGCCTAGGCTCTGTCTACCCCGCAAGGGGAAAGAACATGATAATATGTATGTAATCTAACTAGTGGATTGTTCAATGGTGTGTAAAATAATGAAGACACAGAAAATCAACGTCTTTCCTATCATCCATGCCCCCAACACCTTGAAAGGCCGGCAACACTCCCGTCCCACCCTGGCGTGGCAATTGTCCATGGGCGTCCACTTATCATCAGGTGACTCGCTTGTTCGTTTGCCGTCCTATATATTATTAAAGGAAAAAATCCAAAGAACGTGGCATCACTCAATTATTCCTGTATAGAGTAATCATTGTGTGTATTTTTCCAACAGCTAGCTCATATCTGAGATTTTTTACGCAAACAAGCAATTACACCAAAATTTCGACGAAGCCTTTATAACGCCCGAAACACTTATCCGCATCTCCATAAGTACATCTAAAGCTCGCAAAAACGGGCCCAAAGTACGTTAAGTACCTCAACGAAAATAATCCATCTCCGCGAGAGCCTCTTGACATAGTTTCCAAGCCCCGCCCAGCGCCCGCCCTGGCGCGGCACGCCCAGCCATCTTCCACAACACCACTATTTTATTACTTGGCTGGAGTACGGCGAAGATTTATGTGTACCTAGCAAGATTGCTTTAGTTTTATTTTGTGGGAGAAATATTTGCTGAAAGTAATTTGAGAAATTGAAATTGACTATCCAGATTTTAATGGAATTTTAGATCAAGTTGTAATTAGATTTTACTTCAACGGTTTTATAAACTTATATATTTATTATAAAAAAGTCCTCTAGAAAAATAGAATTACATACCTACACCTCATTATATGAAACAGGCATGCCGTACAAAGATCTAAGACAATTTTCTTTGACAAACTTCTTAGAAGTAAGTACTCGGTCATTTTCAGGTAATAAAATCACCTAGACTAAAACTAATTCCCAATAAAACAACCAACTTGTAGGAATAATATTATTAAAAGTTACGCGAGTCGTAATATCTTTTACAACAAACTGTTTCACTCACGTATTCTGTTAAAAACGTATGTTTTAATAGTACCTAACTTTTTAGTTGATTTGACTAGCTCCGTGGCGCAGCGGTCAACACGCCAGCCTGCGACACGGAGTGACCGGGTTCGATCCCCGGCCAGGTCAAGATGGAAAATGATCTTTTTCAGATTGGCCTGGGTCTTGGATGTTTATCTATATATGTATTTGTTATAAAATATAGTATCGTTGAGTTAGTATCCCATAACACAAGTCTCGAACTTACCATGGGGCTAGCTCAATCTGTGTGATTTGTCCCTATATATTTTAATTTTATTTAGTATTAAACAAGTATATTTGCTGGATAACATACAAACATGTTTACTCAATATGCGGCTAAAAATATGGGTGTACATATTACACAAGTTATTAATATGTCATCAAGTATTGTACATAATAAATTTTCGTATAAAAAGATAAAAGCAATATCTTCAATTCTACAGCCACGTATCTACACACCCACACAAAACCAACCCGAACAATTCTCGCCCACAAAATCCATCTCCCCAGTCGTCATAGCGTCATAACGCCCAACACCAGTCAATAAATTGTAGCCCACTCGAATCGCCATCGAGATCAAACGTTCGTAAACAATGCGAGTACCAAAGAAAATATCCAGCTTCATCCTCAAAGAGATATCAAAAAATACAGCGGACGCTCTCGACGCTTTATTAAGAATAAATTTAGGGCGGACGGAGCTGCGGCCCGCGGTCTGAGTTAAAAGCTGATGTTATTATAGTTATTTTCCAAGTCTCTTCAACTTCTTGGTTTTTTCTAACGCCAAAACATAATTAGAGTTTTTGTAAATAAATAAATATATACCGACAAATCACACAGATTGAGCTAGCCCCATGGTAAGTTCGAGACTTGTGTTATGGGATACTAACTCAACGATACTATATTTTATAACAAATACATATATAGATAAACATCCAAGACCCAGCCCAATCTGAAAAAGATCATTTTCCATCTTGACCTGGCCGGGGATCGAACCCGGGCAGTCCGTGTCGCAGGCTGGCGTGTTAACCACTGCGCCACGGAGCTGTCAAAAGTTTCATGTATTTTAACAAGATTTCTTCAAATATATTAGAACGCAGTGCCTTGTCAAAACAATTATAACTTATGTCATTCTGGATGTATTTTCATTCGAACCCTTACACCCGTAAGGGTTAGAACGAAACTACGTCCAAATTCGCTGAGACATTTAGAAAATATGGTGGAATAAAGAAACTCAGATACAAACATAAATATAGGGATATGTATTAATATTAATACTCACATAATTACCAATATAAATATACGATCTTAAAAACAATAAACTCTTTTTTTCAGTCGCGTAAAAAGAGAAACGGATGTAAGTACATAGATATAGTTCATTTCATCTACATTAAAAGTAAAAAAGGACCTGCGCAATTACCTCTAAAATTAAGTATATATAATCACAGTCCAGGCAGTCACCGTTTTACTAGTCATTTACCAATAATAAAAAATCTGGTTAGTAACTAATAAACTTTAATTCAACTTTTATAGCTGTTAAATAATCACTGTTTCATAACTAGATACTAAACAAGAGGAATTAATTATTTTTCATAATTCATACGAAAAAGGAAGTTTTTTTTTTCGTTTATTATCTAGTTATTAAGTAATAAGTCTTGGTGATGTTAAATAATATACTTTAGTATTAATTTTTTTTCAGCTTACATTGAAGTTTTTTGAGCTTAATAGATATAACTTAAAACTATACATTGACTTCAGATTCCACCTCAAACCTTAGAAACACAAAAAAAAATACAAAATACCGCTTCATCTCATACATTGCACCACCGCCATAGTGCGAGGTGCCTATCTTCAGACTAATGCATTTATGCAACAGGCCCGATCGATACGCCCGTCATTTGGCGAAATATTGTGAGAAAGTTGCCTTTATTTTTTACTACCGCGCTTTATCCCGCAATAGTTTTTACTCAAACATTTGCAAAGAGTTTTCGGAGATTGTCGGGGATTGTTGCATTTATATTAGCCGGCGTTGCGTTTTGCAATGATCACACAACGCCTGTAAAAACTGAACCATGATATTTTGCGTGGACTGTATTTTTAGAGAACGTAGAAAATTACTAAAAAGCATACTTTTGGTAGCCAGACCAGAAAAAAATGTTAATGATATAACCATTGCCTTTAAAAAAACACTGACATTATGGCTGTTAAATATAGATAAGTACAATGTATAAATTGTACACACGCCATTTCTTAGAGAGGGCTAACCCGTCAATATGAGTATTAAACAATAAAAACCCATAGAAGTATGAAGTCTCATACTTATATGGGTCGCAATTTTTTTTTAAATCTATGTAAAAACCATATATTAATATTAATTTTCCGGGCGGTCAAACGCTTTAGTATTCCATAGCTTAAAGGTTTAAAAGGATTAACGCGTAGAAAACCCAAGTTAAAATCGATATCACAAATTTATCAAACGCAAGCAAAACATTTAGGGCTGTTTGTCGACTAGCTCCGTGGCGCAGCGGTCAACACGCCAGCCTGCGACACGGAGTGACCGGGTTCGATCCCCGGCCAGGTCAAGATGGAAATTCTTCTATTCTTTTTCTTCTAATCTTTTTCAGATTGGCCTGGGTCTTGGATGTGTATCTATATATGTATTTGTTATAAAATATAGTATCGTTGAGTTAGTATCCCATAACATGTCTACTTTGGGGCTAACTCAATCTGTGTGATTTGTCCGTATATATTTATTTATGTTTATGTCGCATATTATGCGAATTGGATCAAACTCGCAAAAGACTCAAAGCCTGAAGAGTACGTCCCATTGACCAAGAATCACGAAATTTGGCATTTATCAAGGTCTTACAAAACAAATAAAGGAAATATATAAGTTCAATTTAAATAAAGCGCAAATATTTTAAAGGCTGACCCCCATAAGCTAGAAAAATGCTTTAGAAGCCAAATTAAAAAAAATCGGCACGCTTGTTTTTGATATATCTGGACCTGAACAATAAAATAAAAAATGAAAAAACACCCGAGTACAAATAAACACTTTCTTGGCCAATAACTTTTTTTTAAGGTCACTGACCTCGACGATCAAAACAGCTGACTTATCGATTTTAATCAAAAAAAATATATATTTTGTATGAAAAGTTATAAAAAAAAGTAGCGTGTCGATTTCTTGAAATTTGCGACTGAAGCGTTTCTTTGACCTATGGGACCCAGCCCTTAAAATTTAAATAGACCTTGTATAAATTAAAAAAATTGAAGCCTGAATTAAAAATCAAACTTTTCGTAAGAAACGAACCGAAAAGGTACCTACTTTTTGTCAGTGCGCTTAGCTAGTTATTTTTTTCTTATATAAAAAGTTGTTATTACGACCGACTCGTCCCTTGAAGTATGGTGTCGAGCTCACATTTACACGCTTGAAGTATAAGTCTATTAAAACTCTATGATTGAACAAAAAACTGGCAAAGTGCGAGTCGGACTCCTGCGCGAACAGTTTCCGTACTGTTATCTATAAAAACGGTAAAAAATATCATGTCTATTGTATGACCCCCCTTTAATGTTAATTTTATTTTTATTTATTTATAAAGTAAATATATAACTAAATATTATGTAAATATGTCAAGCGTCTACCTGTTGCCGTTATCAATATCGCAAAAATAAGCAAAAAACAGCAATTTTATGGGAGCCCCTTATATATTTATTGAATTTTATTTTTTAGTATTTGTTGTTATAGCGGCAACAGAAATACATCATCTGTGAAAATTTTAACCGTCTAACTCATGGTTCATGAGATACAGCCTAGGGACAGACGGACAGCGGAGCGATATTAATAAGGTCCTGTTTTTCGCTTTTGGTACAGAACCCTAAAAAGACTTTGCAAGTACCTTATTTAGCACATACTTATTTAGACACATCTCATAAAGTTCAATGTGTTCCAGGTTAATGAGGGGGGTGGACAATAAATATCACCTCACTTTACTGACTCACCACTCCAGTCCCCAAGCCATAACATTATGCGGCTGTGTCGTTAGTGGCAACTTTTATTTCTAACAATAAACAAAATCAATGTTGGGGCTCCAACTCAAACAAGGGACTTAACAAGTTACAGGCAAATCCGATTTGCGAAGGAATTTGAATAAGACCGAGCACTCCGGCGTTTTTGTCTTTTTGCGAATACTTAAAACGCTGGGAAAATAGGCGAAGTTACCGCTTTGTCTCCGGTGGAGATTTCTAAAAGATACGCTTCGATTCGGAAATAAAAAGGGAGCGAGTAAACAGTTCCCTCCCTGCACTTGGTGGCACAATTATCATGCCCACTGTGGAGTTTTGGGAAAACATTAACTTTCCAACATATTTTTCACAATGTTCCGTTTCTAAAAAGTCCTTTATCTGTCTATCTTTCAAGAACCTACTTCTCAGGCACGCGTAGACGTGTTAAAATGAAATTAATGTCGCTTAGTTTCATAACAGTTACTTGGCATTCACAATGCTGTATAATATAAACTCTTATTAAATTAAAATATCACTTATTGAAAACTGTGGTTTTTGAACCTGTGAAAAATCAAACTGCTAAGTGCATCTGAGAAACCATGAAGTTCTATTTGTGAGTTATTGAACTCTATACCAAGCCATCATGGTTTACTAACTTCAGATAATTTTGGCAATTTAAAACGAAAAGAGTTACATTCATTTAATTATGTATATAAACATAACTAAGCACGAACTTTTTTACTATTTGTTTCCAAACAAATAACAAAAAGGTTCGTGCTAAGTCACGTTTATATACATAATTATGTGTTTAAAGCGCGAAAGTTTAAAAAAGGATATTACATTCATTTGTTAAATTTCTTGGAACCTGCTCATCCCAATTCACACCTGATAACAATAATTTCTGAATTCTATTATATTAAATTAAGTTCAATTTAATAAACACAACCAAAAAAAGCTACGGCCATTTGTCGCAAAGCTAGCGAATTTGTTCAACTCAAAAGCTCTAACTAAGGTAAACCGTTGACCCAGAAACATAAAGTGTGACACGAAGCAATACAGCCTCATATCACAAATAAACGAAAAATCAATAAGATGATATTTTACGGAAATTGCAATAGTTGAACAATTTAAACATTGAATTGAACATTCAACGTTTAAATTGTTCAAATATTGCAAGTTCTTTAAAACTACAATAAAACTAAGTACTTTAAATAAGACTGACATAATTCGGGACAATAAAGCTTAACCACATATAATAATTGAGACCTGATAGTCTTAGGATAAATGATGGTAAGAGAAATAAAAAATAGTCATCCATTGTGTCTACTTGAGCTATACCCACGTATTGAATTTACCCTCACTATCAAAATTAGGTCATACACAAAACATACACTTTAATTACTACACTGACACCGCCCTTCCAATCGGTAATGGAGCGAACCAACAAAGTTGCCCCATCACTTCCGATCCGAACAAGTTGCTCCGTGCCTGCTGGGTAGTTGTACTCGGTGGCCCCATGTTTATTTATACTGCATAATAAAATGTACGAGTACTAAATACATATTACTTGATGTCCATGAATTTAGAGTCATCATCGTTTTGTATCATTCCATTTTAAATGAGTACCTACAGTCCATGCAACTCACACAGTCGACCGGAATTCATATGTCTGTATAATTGTCACATGCAGGAGACAAAAGGTTATAAAATATTCCAAAACATTGCCGACATGGCAGCGGATAATAAAAAAAATATCAATTAGGCAAACAAATTTGATTAACCAGCCAGGAAAGACTTCTAAATGACATGTACCTACTCTTAGGTAAGTAGAACAAGGTACAAGCAGCCAATACAAAAATTAAAAAAACTAGAATAGCCATTTTAATCTAAATTCGTAGGCAATTTGTTTTTTTGTGATTGATGAGGGCGACACATTTCTGGAAAGCAATCGCGGTAATCCAAACATCGTTACCATTGTGCGCGACATAAAGCTTGCGGCGACAATGCGGACTTGTCGCGTCACCTTTATCGCCGATTACCTTTTCTTCAATACCAACGTCGAGCTACGAAGGATTTTTTAGATGAGTGAGAGCGACGTCTTTTAATAGAGTAGGGTGCAAATGCAAACACATTTTTGTGTCGGTATATATGTATGTTCGGTGATAACTAAAATTCGTTGCGCATCAAAAATTTGTTCCAAGTTCTATCCCACTACGGATAAGTTTCTGGTAAAATTAAAGCTATTTTAGGAACTGTAAAACGAGATAGTGTATGCACATTTGAAACCATTTTATTTGTTTCCTTACCATTTGAAGTAGGTACCAAATTATGATTTTACTATGGGTTTGTAAGGGTAAATAGCAGAAAACATAAGTATAAAAAATAGAGAGCAATGCAAATATAATGAAACGAAAATTGGACCTACGAAGACTAATGAAGATCTTGGAGTAGGCATGCAACACTGACAAGGAGACGATATTGATGATCACACAGTATGAGGGTATTCTTCATGAAATAAAATTATAAGCTTACTATTTCTTTCATCATGAAAAAGCTCTTTAATTAATAGCGGAAAGCAGAAATCAGTACGCCCGGGATTATTTCAGTTTTTTACAAAATCAAACTAACACAGCATTGTTTAAAGGAAAGGGAATTTCCTGACACATCCAATCTTCCCGCTTCAATATAACACCCGAAAAATGTCAAATCACGTCGATTAGTGGCCGATGCTCCACTCTTTGTGCCGCGCACAATGATCATCGATACACCGTTACACAACCTAATACACAACCGCCATTTGTACCCTTCAGCCCTTCGACTATTTAAGCAAACATTTAGAAAAGTACGCGACAGTTTTCCATGGAAATTCGAAAGAAATTCATATGTAACGTGAAATTAATTAGGCTTTAAAATCTTGTGTTATTTGGAACATTTTTGTTATTTTCAGTGTAAGAAAAATTGATAATGTGCCTCAAATAAAATTACTACCTCCAAAGAAGCAAGCAAAAACAAATACATCATTTTGAGAGACAAGCTGCGTGATTATAGTGAACTTTACAATTTCAATACCTAGTATAAATGTTATATGTTCTCCATTTTTGGCTAGACATTCAAATATGAAGTGCTGAAAACAGAATCAAGCTAGTCTGGATTTTATGGCAAATATCCTTGCCATTAACTATACCTAGATAATAAGTAGATAATAATTACTTAAGTATATAGACAATCCCGAAAGACACTTCGTCAAAGTCTTAACAAGATAATTTCTTTAATTCTAAATATGGAAATCCAAACAGAACCACTAGATCTCTCAACCAAATCGCCCCCGAATAAGTTTCTCAACATCATAGACTTTAAATTCCTCGCCGGCCTGAACAGCCACCTGGTGAAGTTATACGAGAGAACCAACCTGATCTGCAACAAGGAGGAGTTCTGTTTACCGCGCGGCAGCGTGAAGAACGTGCTGCCGTGTCAGGTTTGCCTGAAGACCTTCGACAGGCCGTCGTTGCTGAAGAGGCATATGAGAACGCATACCGGTAATTGCAGTTGGAGTTAATTGCTGTTTGTCATCCACAGCTAAGGGCCAATGCCTTATCCTAAAAACTGACACCCGTATGTATTTGAGTACCGAGGACTGCGGTTCATCTATGTGCAGGAAACCTGCATACAATGTCACTATAGTGTATGAACGTGCTTTGAAAGAAACTTTAGGCCGCTTGTTTCTAAAGTTACAAGCCTACGTCAAATGCTTCGAGGCAGGTTAAAATGATAAACACCAATCACAACAACTCATGATAACATTTGGAAAAGAAATATGTCAGAAGGATTTTTTATGTATAATTAATGTTATTAAAAAAACTGATGATCTACCCAAGGGAGTTCAGTTATGGCCGCTACCGGGAAAATGTTTAAAAAAATACTCCCTATTTTCTTACTATCAAGTCTTCCACCTAAAGCCAATGTGGCAGGAAATACTTTCAAAGGCTACATCCGTGACGTATCTAGGTCTTAACCAGCTTATTACAAAAGTTTGAAGACGAAATCTAAAGACCATGGAGTGGTTATTTATCATAATAACCATGCCATGATTGACTGCCTAAAGTCAAACTGTTTCTCAGAGAACTAAACAGTGGACACTAGAGAAACACGTGTACTCGTATTTTTTAAACAAGAAGGTAAATGAACAATGTGTAAGAGAAACCTGTTTTTGTTGCAGGGGAGAAGCCGCACATCTGCAACGTGTGCAACAAGGGTTTCAGCACATCCAGCTCGTTGAACACTCACCGCAGAATACACACAGGTACCTGAAGGCCAGCTACACTCACTAACACAAATCATTGCCAACTGAAACTCAGCTTACCTACATGTGTATAGATTTGGGTTGATTTGCTTTTATTATCAAATGTCCGATGCAGCTTTCAAGGGTCTACAACAAAGATATTTTTTGGGTGTGTAACCTATGAAACTGGGATACCTCTAGAGGTCTACATACTCAATTGGTACAGGGACTCATCATCAGCATCATCGTCCTTACCTTTTGCTAATATCTGGAGTCAGCGCAGTCCATCCACTCCCACCATTTTGTCCTGCCTTATATATTCCATCCTTCTATTTTTGGTATTTCCCGTCCTCAGTATTCACTTACCTCCATTCTCAGCGCTTTTCTTGTTATGAGTTGATCTTCTTGCCTAATTACATGACCATACGAAGGTAATCTACTGCTTTTTATACGAGTATTAATCTACTGCTTTTTACACCAGTTTACCGGCGCTACTTTCAAACTTCCTCAAAGTAAGTTCGGGACTTATGTTATGGGATTCTAACTCAACGATACCGGGCGCACCTACTCGATGCCATACCTGCAACCACCGGGCAGTTAGAGATGACACCGTACCTATGAACTGAAAAACTAACTTGTGAATTTCCGTTGTTTCAGGCGAGAAACCTCACAAATGCCCGGAATGCGGCAAATGTTTCACGGCGAGCTCTAACCTATATTACCATCGTATGACGCACACCAAGGTGAGTAAATAAAGCTTAGTGTATTTCCCTTGAGGTAATTGCTCGTTGCGTCACTAAAAGTCAAATTTCTCGAGTTCATTTCCAGGCAATCTGCCTATTAACCTTAACCTATAAATGACAATCTGAAACTTTTCATTTTGATTTGCGTAGGTAGAAAAAGTGTTTTATCTCCCGACGCAAAAAAAGGGGTGAGCTTGACCGCTGTTTGGGGGATTGTCTGACTGTGGTATCGCACCTCTTAAACAGGTGAACCGATTTTGATGCCATTTTTCCCTTTCAAAGCAGTAAATCTTCGGATGGTTTTTAGACGTCTTATCAAAATCGGTCCATTAATTTTTTAGTTTTTCTCGGGTTTGGCTAATTTTTTAAAATTTTATATAACTAGCATTAAAATACACGAGTCCTTTTCTCACAAGATATTTTGTCTCACGAACAAATGACATCGTTGCAGAACAAACCTCACAAATGCACTTGGTGTCCCCGGTCGTTCCCCACTCCCGGCGAGCTGCGGGCCCACGTGGCGGCGCACGGAGCCGGCGCGGCCAGGCCGGCGAGTTGGGCCCCGCGCCGGGGCTTGAAGCCAACGCACGAACAAACCATTTTTGGAGCGCCTTGTTAATTGTCAACTGTACGTAACTAAAGCTTGAAATTTAATTTAACAAATAGATCTAGACTTTTACGTGCGCTTTTGTGGTATACCACATAAGCTCACTTACTCACTCGGAAAAGTGATATATCACTCATCCGAGCTTTACAGTCAAATATTACTCCCAGATCGTTGACTGATTCTATTCTATCGTCTATGTATGAGAGTTTCTTAATTCCACCATTAAGGGTACTTTTAAATCCCGGATTCAACAGCCTCCATGGTCCAGTGGTTAAGGCGTTTGCCTGTTGACCCGGGGGTCGTGGGTTCGATTCCCACCGGAAGCATACTTTGATTAGTTGTTTCCAGTTTGATTAGGACATTGCAGGCTTGAATCACCTGATTGTCCGATAATAAAGATGATTCCGTGCTTCGGAATGCACGTTAAGCCGATGGTCCCGGCTGCCATCTAGTAGTCGTTAAAGGAACCACGTCAGAGGCCGAGAGGCGGTTCCCAAGAACTCCGACACCAGGGTAGGCATGGTTTATTGACCGTGACACCTATTCGAAATGATGAATCCCGAATTTATATGTATGGGATATTCCGTGCATCATCAAGAGTGAGTAGTCAGTGACTATATTGTTTAGGTGGGGCACTCGTGCAGTTTTCATCATTGCGCAGCACGCAGTGTGATTGAACGCTGCCATATGTGTTACTAATATCACGTTTTTATTGATTTCAGGATACGGACAAGAAATCGTCGAGTCTAAGCTACCAGTCGAGAGGATAGTCAATTTAGTTCGTTATTTATCGATTGTTCTAAAGATCCAAAATGAAAGTACTGGATAAGTACCTACGAGTGGGATTCACACACATATACCGCCACAGCCAGAAGATTTGATAAAAGTGGACGCCGCATTGAACGTACTACCGTACAATATTTAACTAAGGGATCACGGTTCTTGTATGAGGACTGATGTATAACTACGCATGAAACCTGTTCAATGTGCACTCTCTTGCGAGGTTAACCAATCTTTTTCGGGCACGGACACTGTTTTTCTTAATTATGTGGTTTGATACTCAGGAATAGCAGCAACTTTGGCGGAATTGAAAAGTTTATTGTACGGGACCGCCCTTTTAGTGGCGTAACTATAGGTGGCAGTGCTGGTAAAAACCCAGAGGCCCCCAGTCTAAGGTGGGAACAAGTAGCCGCTCACTGAACAAACTCCCAAGGGAACCATTGCATAAATTTGCCACGGGCACTAGATAGTATAGTTACGCCACTGCGCCCTTTAGTTTTTATTATTTGTTGTTCTATAGCAAAAGATATACACATTCAGTGAAAATATAATAATAGGCTAGCTCCGTGACGCAGCGGTCAACACGTCAGCCTGCGACACGAGAGTGATTCAGCCCGTCGATATAAACAACTTTTCCTATGGGACCAATGCTTTTGACGTTCCCATACAAATTGACCGGGCGGCCGAACTTTTTTGTATGGAACTGCCCTTTTTTTTGAGTTCCCAACATTATTCCCATAGGAAAAGTTGTTCATATCGACAGGCTGAATCACCTCTTTAAAGTTCCAGAACGAAAGAAGATCAAAATTTCACCGTGTATATGTATTTGTTATAAAATATAGTATCGTTGAGTTAGTATCCCATAACACAAGTCTCGAACTTACTTTGGGGCTAGCTCAATCTGTGTGATTTGTCCGTATATATTTATATTTATTTATTTATAATGATACATTGATACAAAAGATAACCTTGTAACAGACGGACAGCTGGAAATGGGCAGAAGCGAGTAATAGCGTCGGCACCACAGAAATAAATCTCTATATTTTTGTGGTCGACACACAAAAATTTACCGAAAACTGTCAATGTACGATTTGACTACGTTTTGTTTTATCTCCACACTAATACAATTTGTCAGTTGATATTATATTTTCTGGCATGATAAATAAAAGACGTTTTTATTTCAAATGTGTTTATTCACAGTTAGAAGATTCATTACCGTCCGCTTCGCTTCGAGACTTCTTCGCGTCACTTCCTTCGTCTCCCGCTTCTTCATCCAGCTTCCGCTTCTCTGTTCCATTGTCATTATTCTTTTCACTGTCTTTCTTTTCACTGTCTTGTTTACCTACAAAACAAAGTTAATAAAATAAGCAATCGCGTGAACCTTTAATTCTCAATGGTGTAACGGCCTTGATTTAAATAAGCCCCATGGGTACGGCTGAGAACATGAAACTAATTATACACGGAATATTTATTGTCGTCATATCGTCTTATAAATCGACTAGCTGTTGCCCGCGACTTCGCCCGCGGAAATTTCTGTTATAAGGTATAGATGAATAATTTTGCCCCGTTTTCAAACATTTTTTATTAATGCTTCGCACCTATTGGTCGCATCGTGATGTTTTATAGCTTAAAGCCTTCCTCAATTAATGGACTATCCAATAATTTTTCAATTTGAACCAATAGTTCCTGAGATTAGCGCGTTCAAACAAACAAACAAACTCTTCAGCTTTATAATATTAGTATAGATTAATATATATAAATCGATGACCGCCGGCTACACGCACGAAAACTAGCAAGTTCCGGATGCAAGCGAGAGCGCCTACCAGCGACAGAGGCACGATCGGCCTAAGCTTTTAGCTTATGACCCATCTATCTCTTTTCCACCGTTATCACGTAAAATTATCGTTCATCAACCGATCTTGACGTCGATACATAGTAAGTACCGCGATAAAACGAGTAATTGGTTTAAAATGTTAACCGACCAAAATAAGTCTACACTTTGCTTTGACGTTTGCTCAGCTGTCACTGCGAACTTGCGTAGCTATACCAAAGTTAGTCATACAATAAGATGGATTAAGTTCGCTACCTACCCTTTATACCAAAGCAACTGTGTGAATAATGAAACCCAAGCAGATGACTAATGTGATAGAGATTGTCAAATCTGAAACTGAACACCCCCAGTCAATGCACTGAGGGGTGGGAAGGGGACACACTTTGTGCTAGACTGTTTAGTTTACTCACAGTCTAGCACAAAGTGTGTTGACACGTAATACTCATTAATTTGGTCAGCCTCATTGGTTTATCATAAAGATTAGACAAATTTTGGCACTACTAGACTTGTTGATCAACTTGTGCATTAATGACACGAAAGAACGACACGGATGTATCGTTCCATACAAAAAAACACCGCCATACTTGACAATACCTGGATTGATGGTTGGATAAGTTGACATAATGAGTTTGTCGACTAGTCGGTGTTTAAAATAAAATCAACTCACGCATTCAAGCAAAGTCTATCTACAATAGCTATTCTCTACTCACACATGGAAATAATCATAATCAGTGTAGGTGCGTCCAGTTTTAAATTGAACAATCCTATCCATCACATATTGTAATCATCATCATTTCGTGTAGGTGTCACGGTCAATCGACCATGCACACCCTGGTGTCAGAATTCTAAGGAACCGCCTCTCGGCCTCTGACGTGGTTCAAAGTCAAAGTCAAAGTCAAAGATTTTTATTCAAAATTCGATACATGTATCTCTTTTTGAACGTCATATTTTTATTTCTTATATATTTTTTTATATATGCAAAATTGAAATACTACTAGCGTTTCGGAACGACCACTGGTGAGAAGAATACGCCGAAAGAAACTCAATCCAGCCTTGGTCCCTACGTGCCTGAAGGGCTCTGAATACATTGTTAACATTAAATACAATTTTTCATACTATAGATTAATTTTAACATTTAATAATTGTTAACATTAAATAAATTTATATAAATTTCCACGCATTTTTATCAGTAATATAATCATCAATGCAGTAATAAGCCTTTTTTATTAACTGGTTTTTTACAATCGTTTTGAACTTAAGTAAAGGCAGACCTAATATTTCTGCAGGAATTTTATTATAGAAGCGTACTCCTAAACCCAAAAATGAATTCATAGTTTTCTGCAATCGCAATACTGGTGTAGCTAATTTATTTTTATTTCTCGTGTTTCGGTCATGGATATCACTATTTTTCTTATATAAATCAAGATTATAGCGCACAAACATAATATTCGCAAATATGTACTGAGAAGGTAAAGTTAAAATATTTATATCTTTAAACAATTCTCTAAGAGATTCTCTAGCACCAAGTTTATATATAGATCTAATAGCGCGCTTCTGCAGGACAAATATGGTGTTTACTTCTGCAGCGTTACCCCATAGTAAAATCGCATAAGACATAACACTATGAAAGTAACTGAAATATACCAAACGCGCAGTATCAACATCAGTCAGTTGTCTAATTCTCCTGACAGCATAAGCTGCAGAACTAAGTTTACCCGCTAACGTAGTAATATGGGCACTCCATTGAAGCCCGGCATCAAGAGTTATTCCAAGAAATGTTGTTTTATCAGTTAAATCTAGTGGTTCATTATCCATTACTATTTGTGTTGGAATTTTTGTAACATTTGGTAAGCAAAATTTAATACATTTCGTTTTCTTAGCGTTCAACAATAGATTGTTCGCTGTGAACCAATCCAACACTTGAGCTAAAGTACTATTAACCACGTCAAAAGAATTAGTTTGTCTATCAATTTTGAAGACAAGAGAAGTGTCATCGGCAAATAGTACAGCCTTACATGTATTGACACAGTAAGGTAGGTCATTGATGTAAATGAGGAATAACAGAGGCCCTAGGATAGAGCCCTGGGGTACGCCCATCTTAACCGATGATCCGGAGGATTGTACCCTATCTAAACTAACTTTTTGAGTTCGGCCACTTAAATAAGATTCAAGTAAATCGCGAGATTTACCTTTTATTCCATAGTGCTCCAGCTTGGAGAGAAGGGTATTGTGGTCTACGCAATCAAAGGCTTTGGAAAGATCACAAAAAACACCAATAGCATTTTGTTTTCCCTCCCAAGCATCATATATAAATATAAATATAAATAAATAAATAAATATATACGGACAAATCACACAGATTGAGCTAGCCCCAAGGTAAGTTCGAGACTTGTGTTATGGGATACTAACTCAACGATACTATATTTTATAACAAATACATATATAGATACACATCCAAGACCCAGGCCAATTTGAAAAATATCATTTTCCATCTTGACCTGGCCGGGGATCGAACCCGGTCACTCCGTGTCGCAGGCAGGCGTGTTGACCGCTGCGCCACGGAGCTAATCAAAAATATATGTATTTCAACAGAGCTACACCCGCGTCTGTAGTTGACCGACCCTTTGTAAATCCATACTGTTCACGATGGAAAAGGCTATTTATGTTAAAAAAAGCTAATAACTGATTAAAAATCATTTTTTCAAATATTTTACTAAGAGCTGGCAGAATAGAAATGGGACGGTAATTAGTGGGATCATTTTTATCGCCAGATTTGTACAAAGGAATGACTTTACTTAACTTCATCAAGTCAGGAAATGTCCCAGTATCTACACACTTATTAAATATAGAAGCTAAATATGGTGCAATTACTTCAATGATGTTACTAATGACAGCTACAGAGATATCCCACAAATCTCCAGTTTTCTTATTGTTCAAACTCTTAAATGTATCAATGATTATTTGAGGTGTTACATGTTGAAATATTAAATGATTGTTACATTCTGGTATACAGCTTGTTAATAGTTTTTTAGATTCCTCAGATGATGAACGTAAGGAGGCAGTAGTTCCTTCAACGACTACCAGATGGCAGCCGGGACCACCGGCTTATAATGTAATGAAATGTGTTTACCTTGGTCCTCTTCTTTGTCGTCAGGTTTCTTGTGGTAGTTGTTCTGCGAGGCCTGGTTGTCGCAGGACGTGTCCACTTTGAGGAGTTCTCGTAGCACCATGGTGGCGTAGCAGCTCGCAGGCAGGGACATCGTCAGCAGCAAGGCCTTGTACTTGCCATCTGAAATCGATATTGCTTTATATTTATTTATAATTCCATGCTGGTTACAACAATACCGCGTGATTTTGAACCTCTGAACTATACTGAAATCCTGGAATTAGAATCCCTAATGGAACACAGAATTGCAAGAAACAAGGTAAAAAACAAAAAAACAAATTTGACCTTCCATAGAAATTCGCCTAGTTAATCTGCGTTTTTGTATGGGAAGTATAATTTTTACCTTTTTTAGTTATTTGTTTATAATATTTAACTACAAAAATCGGTCAAAGCCATGTTTTTTGTATGCAGGCAATGTCTGGTGGGAGGGGTGCCGACAATTCGGCGGATGTTGCCTGTGGTGTCTTCATCGTTTTTTGAGTCCGGTATAGCTAGGGTTACCATTTAGGAATTTGAAAAATCCTGACGAAAAGCCGGACGTTTCAATAAAAGTCCGGACTTTTTTGGAAACATTAACCACTTAGTTTAGTGCTATGGTAAGCATGGTAGGCAGGCAGACGCTTGATATATAAAAAAGTTTTAATACTCATATTCCATAAATCCGGAGAAACCAAAGGACCGGACAAAGTCCGTACAAGAGTCTAAAAGTCTGGACATATCTGGACATGTCTGGACTAATTCGGACGGATGGTAACCCTAGGTATAGCGAGAGCGTTAGTATGAATCAAGCTGATCGTGTCGATACTCCAAACAGGATTGTAATCAGAAATGCCCAAATTTTCAAGTACTGGTAACGGGACGAATAAAATGAGAGTAAAACCGTGATTCTACAAAGGAGTGTATTAATGGGCGATGCCCATCAACATGCAAAATTTTAGGTCTTAAAAGACCCAGGATCTTTCTACTTCCAAAGGAAAGACTTAATAGTATTTATGTATGTAGCGTGTAGGTAGAAACTTACACGTCCACCGACGCGCTAACTGTGCTCTTCAGGTCTTATGAACGTAAGTTCCGGCGCTTTGCAATGTATCCGACAGTGGCGCGAGGCAATAAACATGTCTACGACGCCAGCATCCGCTGGGGACTCGGAACCAGTTTAACAGCGACAAAGAATATACAATATGATTTTGTACCTATGGATTATATAAAAATTCAGGAATCAGAATCCCTAATTGAATACAGAATTGTAAGAAAAAAAACTAAAAAAAAAATAATTTCTATAGAAATTTTCCTAGCTGATCGGCGACTTTGTATGTGAGACCTTAGTTTATTTTTCGATTTGTACCTTTTTTTCTTGCAGTTCTGTGGTCTATTAGGGCTTCTAATTTGAGGATTTTAAGGTAGTTCATAGGTACAAAATCACGCTGTATATACTACGCGAAAATAAATGTCATTTAAGTATGTATGCACGTAAAATCGCTAACGGCGATGTGTGTGGATGGGCGCGGGCGGGGCACGGGCGCCGACTGCCTCGCTCGAGGGATGTGGGTTGTGTTTGTGTTTGCGATTGGCACAAGCACAAATGAGGATCAGTAAAGTTGTAGCAAATTCAATTGGACTAATATCCATATTATTCTTCATGACATTACAATGATATATCTTTTTGAATTATCCAAATCGGACCATTACTTACGAAGATATTAATAATAAACATCATGCCGTTCCTGCCGCGAAAAGGCATTGCACGCCCGGTGCGTGTGACGTCACTGTGACTGACCGAGCGCGGGCCGCTCATAGAGCGATCATTCGACTGTGCGACGACGACGCGGTTCGTCGCTATATTTAACAATTTATTGAAATAAAGTCTTGTTAGAGTGCAATTTTTATAATATTTACGTATAAAACGTACTTATTATGGGAACTAATAAAACAAAGCAAAGAAAGAATTTTAATTTTAACTCTTGATTGCTATATAGACAATCTTGTAAATTAACTAAATCACATGCTATTGTTACAATATTATCAAAAAAAAGTATGAAATATGGACATATGCGTGAGGTCCGATCATTTTATAGTCTTTCAACTTCCATATGCTTCTTTCAACGAGAAGTCTTATCGCTTATATCAGCGATCGTTTTTGTTTGCAAAACTTCTTCTGCTGTAGGTTTTGGGTTGGAACTGTCCGTACTTAAAACTCATTAAAACTGTTCTATTTCTTATCTTTTCTTAAAATCAGGTCTATAATTTTTAGGGTTCCGTACCTCAAAAGGGAAAAACGGAACCCTATAAGGGTTCCATTTCATCACTTGGCTATCCGTCTGTCTGTCTGTCAAGCTCCTTTTTCTCAGGAACGTAGGAGCGTAGAGGTATCAAGCTGAAATTTATATCAAATATTCAGTTTATGCCGCAAATTTTCGAAGCCAACGCAATCTAAAGATGGTTGTGCCGTAAATTTTCGTGTTTTTTTGTTTCGCAAGGGTATCAATACCTACCAGGGAACTTCCCATGAACTCAGAATCTTAAAATTTGGTACGAAGCAAAGTCTTTTAGCACAGATAATGGAAAAATTGCGAAAAACATACATTTTAAGCTACATCATATAAGAAAAATATTTTACTAATTTTTCGACATTCGCAAGGGAATCAATACTTCAGGGTACTTCCCCTGAAATGAGAATCTTAGATTTTGGTACGAAGCAACGTCTTATAGCACAGATAATGAAAAAATTGCGAAATGCATACATTTTTAGTTACATCATATAATAAAGATATTTATAATAACTTCAAACTTATACGTGCTGTTACGCGGAAAATCTAAAACGTCTTTTTAAAAAAAAACTATTTTAACACCACGTAAATATTTATATTAAAAGGATATAGAACACTCTTTAGAACACACAGAGTTACTACAATAGGTTATCCTTAGGCAACCGCGCGGGAAGAGAGCTCATCACGGACTGAGCTCCAGAGCTTCTGCTAGGGCTCTCTAAGGAGGGAGTGATGCTGAGTAATCCCGAAGGGTTGCTCAGTCAGCATTAAGCATAACATCTAGAAGATATAACAGTGCGCAAGGCCAACTCGCACTTCGCCGGTTTTTTTTTAAGTTTTTGACATTCAAACTAATGAGGCAAAACTCCCTTCTTCAGTTAAACTTAACGTAATTTTCCATTTCTTCAAAATTCACACAAAACTTCGTGAAAAATTATTAATTTTTCCAGAAGTTTTGTGTGAATTTTATATCATCTCTTTTTACAACGGAATACAATTTAAAATTATATTCCGTTGTAAAAAGGGATGATTATAAGACTACACCCTCTACTAGTAGACAATGTTGTGAATATCATTTCGTTGTAAGTACCTACATAACTATTCTTACCTTTTATTAAGTTGATATGGAAATAAGTAAGTAACTATGTATTCTCTTTTTATAAGGCGGATGTATTAATAAAAACATACCTACTTATTTCTTTCTAGTTTTGGTAACGCGAGCAAAGTCTCAATTTAAAAAACGCAATAAAAAATTTAATATTCTTATGTACATGTTTCCTACGCCGCTTTATCAATGTTTTTATGTTGGTTGTCCTGTCTGTTGTGGAAGCGTGGGGGGAGGAAAGATGGCGCGGAGCCTCTTCGCCCCTGACACTGCTGTCTATGAACCTTGACCGATAAGGTTGTTTTTGACCAGTCGCGCGCACCTGCATATATGTAAATGTGCATTATTCATTGTGATTCTAATTTGGGAATCACACGCCGCCCATTGACGCTGGATCTCGTGAATCCATTTATTTTGTGAAAAAGGGATAAGGACTCGTAATCCTTTGTGTAAAGACTGACACGTGTATTGTTCACCAACACCCCCCTGAAGAAGTCCTGGCGGTGGATAGCAGCTTCGTGGACGTGCATCGACGTGGAAACAACATTCAGGTCAGTCCTCATATTAACATTGATAGCGGTTCTTATCATATCCTTTTTTACACGCAGTGAGGATACCTTTAGGCATCTTCATTCTTTGGGAGCATATCCCACCAGGTGGTAGCTATTTACACGCTAACCTACCATAAGTTTGGTCCTTTCGAGTCTGGATAACATCCAGCTTAAAAATTCCCGCTATTTTTGCGTAATTTTACGCATAAAACGCAATTTAGTAGTGCCGGCACAAACACCGGCCGACGCCCATTTTTGCATTCCATACTGTTAAATACAGTATTGTCAGTAAATACATACAATATATGGATGCAAATTGCTTTGCATAATTGGTTATAATCTAGTTGGTTAAAACTAACTTATCGCTGCTTCTTAACTTGTAGTTTTTTCGCCCGTACCAAGCACCGCCTACCCTCAGATTTTCAATATCAAGATTTTAAGTCGCAATTATGACGGAAAAATCAGGAGATAGCGAAGTTAGGATGACTTTGTTAGTCAGTAAGAGGGACGCATTATTTCAACGTGTTAATCGTTTGTATGATGCATCGAAGAAGATTGTTTCGTACGATTTGTCGTTAAGAAGTAATGAAAATTTTATGTCTGAATCAGAAATGTTAGATGATTGGCGCCATAAGTTTGAATCTATTGTAGATGAAATAAATAAATTAAAATTGAGTTCAAGACCTATCGGGGTCCCAGACTACGCCTGTCTGGACTCATTTGAAGATTTATATTCGCGGATTAAACGAACTCGAAATAAGATAAACGAGAGCTTGAAGCAGAGTTCACACACTGCGAGTGACTCAAACAAGTCAGTAGTGAAATTAGAACATTTAGTAATTCCGAGTTTTGACGGTCGCCCAGAAAATTGGAATGTTTTCTATCAGTCATTTAAGACTAATATTCATTTGAATCAACAATTGTCTGACTCGCAGCGCGTGCAGTATTTAATTGCCAAATTGACTCATGACGCATTAAAATTCACTGCAGGTATTGTTCCCAGTGGAGAAACGTATCAAATCTTATGGGACAGCTTGGTTAAAAAATATCATGATAAACGTGCCCTAGGTACATTTTATTTAAATAATATTTTAGACTTAAAAAATTGCTCGCATAGTGCGAACGCACTTGACTCATTTATAAGTAAATTTTCCGCATCATTTTCGGCACTTAAAGAATTAGTTATACCTGATCTGACAGACTTTGTTATGCTACAATGCGCTTTAAGAAAAATGGATGCTCAAAGTATTCAATCATTTGAATTATCTGTTCGGGATGAAAAGATACCAACAACGCAACAGCTGATCTCCTTTGTACAAGATCAGGCTAAAATATTGGAGCGCTCCAACCCTCGTTACTCATCATATATGAATAAGCAACCCGTAACTAAAACCCGTGATCAGACGTCACATACCTATAAGACGTTTATGACCGGTACTAATGTACATACAGGTTGTAGCTTATGCGCTAAAGGTGATCATAGACATTTATACGATTGCCCACAGTTTAAGAGTATGCGCGATGCTAAAACTCGATACGATTATATCAAATCGAAACGCGGGTGCGTTAATTGTTTGAGTACCCTACATACGCTACCGGATTGTAAAAGTACTTCGGTCTGTTTCTGTCAGAAAAAACATCATAAGTTGTTGCACTTTGCAAATAACAATAATCATAATTTGAAATCACGCGCGAATGTAGGCGCCGGAGCCGTTGAGCATTTGTCACAGTCGACCGCGACTTCATGCGCAGCCGTATCTGTCGATCGGCCCGCTTTGGAACATAATGGGTGTAGTTCTAGGAAAAGTTTCTGAGGCTAAGGATTTGGGAGTTACTTTTACCACCAGTCTATCTTTTACTGGACATATTTCTAATATATGCAAAAAAGCATTCAAAAATTTGGGATTTTTACTACGCACAGTTAAAGACTTTAATAATGTTAATGCAATTATATCATTGTACAATGCACTGGTCCGAAGTCAGTTAGAAGTAGCATCGGTCATTTGGGATCCGCATGAGACAAAGTATAGTCTTATGTTGGAAAAAATCCAAAATAAATTTGTTAGGTATCTATATATGAGATTATACGGTGTGTATCCCTTCTATCCCTTAATGTATCCAACCTTATTTATCTTGGGTATGGTTGGATACAATGAACTTAGGGTTCGGAGGCGGCTATCTCTTGTGCTATTTATCTTTAAAATAATGAGGGGAAAATTGTGTAATTCCGATATGCTGTCGCACGTAGGGTTGTGTGTACCAGATAGGTACGTGTGGCGTCGTCGCCGACCGCCGCTGCTGGCAGTGCCTCACGCGCGAACCAATCTGCTCCAGGAGGCCCCACTGACGCGGGCACTGCGCTATCTAAATCAGGTAGCTGAGGAGATCGACCTATTTTGTTGCACTTTGAGTGAATTTACAAGGATGTCATTATTGATAATTTGCTATAGATTGAAATAGCTACACTATCGCATTAGGTACCAAATCCTGTAATGATAGCTGTAAGAAGTAAATAAATAAATAAATAAATAAATAATAATATTCAAACGTTTTCTGTCACTACTATGCTTCGCGAGAATTCAATTATGAACGCAGATACGTCTTCTCAGTCGTATGCTACTAGTTATAAGGGTGATATTATTTTATTGACCGCTCAAGTTTATGTATGCCCTAAAGATGGTATTAATAAAAAATATATCGTTCGTTGTTTGATTGACAGCGCGTCACAAAATAATTTAATAACAACGGAATGTTGCTCGCTTAATTTACCAATAACGCCTTTAAGTAATTCTTTTGTTAAGGGTGTTGGTTCGAACTCTAGTCCTATATTAGGCTATGTTTATTTAAATATTGAGTCCCGTGTCTATCCAGATAAAAAATATGCTATTTATGCATTGGTAGTAAAATGTATCACGGATCAATTACCCTCGCGATTTATCGATTGTCGAGAATTCGACACGCGCAATCTGCACCTGGCGGATTTAAGTTGGAATATCCCTGGAGATATTAATTTAGTTCTGGGTGCTCAGCTTTTCCCATATATATACCTAGGTGATAGGGCAGATTGTGGACCGCGCGCGCCGCCGGCAATTCTCACCACGCTCGGTTATGTATTTATGGGCGAATGCCCACGTAAAGATGTTTTGCCCGCAACTTCGTCTTTTACCGCGCTAGCATTAAATGATTTAGTGTAGAAGTTTTGGGAACTCGAAGAAGTGCCCACAAAACGCTTGTTGTCTCCTGAAGAGACAGAGTGTGAAAATATTTTCGCTTCGACCGTGAGTCGCGATGATTCCGGTCGTTATACCGTCGCTTTACCCTTCAGCAGGGTACCTGCTGAACTTGGCAACTCGTATGCCACCGCTTACCGCCGCTTTATTTCGCTGGAACGTAAATTACGTCAAACGCCCTTAGTACGCGAGAATTACAATAAAGTAATTCAAGATTATATCGATAATGGGTATCTTAGCCCCGTCGATGTGTCTGATTTGACCTCTGATGGTTATTATATACCTCACCACGCCGTGGTACGCCCTGATAAGCCGTTACCGCGTATTGTCTTGGACGCAAGTGCCAAAACACATACTGGATTTTCACTTAATGATATTTTACACATCGGCCCAAATCTACAGGCTGATTTATTTGTATTGTTATTGAATTTTAGGATGTTTCCTATCGCCATAAACGCAGATATAAAACAGCACTATTTACGTATAGGCGTTATGCCGGAGCAGCGTAAATACCTACGCATTTTATTTAGGTTCAATGAATCGGAACAAATTCGCACCTTCGTTTTCAACAGGCAACCCTTTGGTCTCAGGTCTAGTCCATACATAGCTTTACGCACAGTGAAACAGTTGGCTTCGGACATGAGTTCACACTATCCTGAAGCAGCTAAAGTGGCTGAAACCTGTTTGTATATGGACGATTTGGTCCATTCCACAGCTGATAAAAGCTCTGCTAAGCTGTTAGCTCGTGATTTAATTAATTTGTTCAAATCTGGTGACTTTGACCTAGTAAAATGGTCGAGTAGCTGTCCTGAGCTACTTGATTCACTTCCTGATTCGCACCGCAAATCAATCGAATTCGATTTACACAACAACTCATCTAAAGTTTTAGGTCTTTCCTGGGATCCTTGTGAGGATAATTTGTTTTTCACCACTATCACAATTGCTGAAAAATGCACTAAAAGAAACATACTTTCGGTTGTGGCTAGATTATTCGACGTACTCGGTCTAGTTGCGCCTGTGATACTCGCAGCCAAATTGCTTATTAAGGAGTTATGGCTCTGCAAGAGTGATTGGGATGACCTGGCTCCAGAGAACATACGTGCCCGCTTTCACGCACTCGCTCAAGAGATGCACTTGCTTAACACTTTGAAAATTCCTCGACATGTTGGTGTGGAGGTCGGGTGTGAGCTGCGTCTTGTTGCTTTTTCGGACGCCAGTATGAATGGACTAGGAGCAGTTATTTATGCCCATTGCACTTACCCTTCTGGTATTATTGAAACGCGTCTACTTTGCGCAAAATCGAGAATTAGCCCTACGAAAATTTCTACTCTCGCTCGCCTTGAACTTTGTGCTATTTTACTCATGTCAAAATTGATAAAAATTGTACGAGATACATTCGTTGAACGCATGACCATAGTGGACATATACGCATTTTCGGATTCCACGATAGCTTTATCGTGGGTTCATTCTTCCCCGCATAGATGGTCAATCTTTGTTAGCAACAGAGTAGCCCAGTGCCAAGAAAATTTAGACGCTAAACATTTTTATCACATAGCTGGTGCTATTAACCCAAGCAATTGTCTTTCTCGTGGCATGTTGCCATCGCAACTTTTGTCTCACGATCTGTGGTGGAACGGCCCTCCTTGGATTCGCGAGCCGCCTGAAAAATGGCCTATTATTCCGTTCGCTCCCGCTAATTGTAATGATTTGCCTGAACATAAGGCTAATGTTATGGCTGTCACAACGCATATAGAGGAACCACTCTTGTGTACATTGGCACAACGAGTTTCTTCTTGGCAAAAATTGCTACGCATTATAGCCTATGTACTTAAATTCGCTAAACCTAAACTCAAAATCAATCCTCTATCTGTAGCAGGATTAGCAGCTGCTGAAAGGGCTCTAATTCTTGCTGTTCAATCAGTGCATTTTGCTGAAGATATCAAACTACTCAAAGCTAAGAAGTTACCTTCAAAGAAGCTGCAGAACTTGGCAGTATTCTTAGACGCTGAAGGAATCTTACGTATAGGAGGAAGACTTTCTGGGTCGATGCTTCCGTATGAAGCTAAACATCCAATTTTACTTCCAAAACGCGATCATATTGTCGATCTAATAATTCAACATTCTCATGTTTTCAACTGTCACGCTGGACCTGGACTTCTTATGTCAATTATAAGACAGCGCTACTGGATATTAGATGCCAGAACAGTCATTAGGTCTAAGTGTCGGAAATGTAACACTTGTTTCAAGTTGAACCCTACGCATCCCACGCCTATAATGTCTGCATTGCCGTGGTACCGTGTGACAGAGACAGCGAAAGCTTTTGTTCATACTGCTTGCGATTATGCTGGACCTGTACGCATTACCCTTTCGCGTCGCAGAGGTCAACATGCTCAAAAGGCATACATTGTACTTTTTATTTGTATGGTGACAAAGGGTATTTATCTGGACTTAGTCACAAGTCTGACATCCGACAGTTTTTTAAACGCATTCAAGCGCTTTATTTCCCGCCGCGGTCCAGTGTCTTGCTTATATTCCGATAATGCCACAACTTTTATTGGTGCCAAAGCACAATTGGATGAGCTTTATAGTTTTTTGACTAGTTCAACCTTCAAAAACGCACTGTCTAATGAGCTTTTGTCTCGAAAAATAGATTGGAAAACAATTCCACCCCGATCCCCTACATTCGGGGGAATTTGGGAGGGGAATATAAAAGGTATGAAAACGCATTTATATAGGGTGATTGGAAACCAGTTGCTCACTTATGAAGAGCTATTGACGGTTCTAGCGCAAGTTGAGTGTATCTTAAATTCTCGGCCTTTGAGTGTCATTTCTTCTGATCCACACCCTGAAGTTTTAACTCCCGCGCACTTTCTAATGTCCACTCCACTGCAGTATTTGCCTGCCACTGATCTCTCAGATCAGCGCTATAGTTTATTGGAACGCAAAAAATTGCTCGACCATATGGTTCAATCCTTTTGGAAAAAGTGGCACCTTGAATATCTGCATACGTTACAAGTCAGACAAAAATGGGCTACACCAGACAAGCCTGTAGAGATAGGAACAGTTGTTCTATTAGAACAGGAAAACTCAGCTCCATTGACTTGGCCATTAGGAATAATCACTCATGTCTACAAGGGTACAGATAACGTCGTTCGAGTAGCGACCGTTAAAACGCAGAATGGCATTTATAAACGCGCTGTTACCAAATTATATCCTATTCCAACACAATAAATTCATTTAACTCTTTACGCATTTAGTATAAATTTAGTTTAGGTAGCTATAATTTGAATTAATTCGCTATATATCTCCTGATTTTTCCCGAAATTTATTTTTGTTTTGAAACATCTTGCGACGTTTCAAGGCGGGGTGCATGGTAACGCGAGCAAAGTCTCAATTTAAAAAACGCAATAAAAAATTTAATATTCTTATGTACATGTTTCCTACGCCGCTTTATCAATGTTTTTATGTTGGTTGTCCTGTCTGTTGTGGAAGCGTGGGGGGAGGAAAGATGGCGCGGAGCCTCTTCGCCCCTGACACTGCTGTCTATGAACCTTGACCGATAAGGTTGTTTTTGACCAGTCGCGCGCACCTGCATATATGTAAATGTGCATTATTCATTGTGATTCTAATTTGGGAATCACACGCCGCCCATTGACGCTGGATCTCGTGAATCCATTTATTTTGTGAAAAAGGGATAAGGACTCGTAATCCTTTGTGTAAAGACTGACACGTGTATTGTTCACCAACACCCCCCTGAAGAAGTCCTGGCGGTGGATAGCAGCTTCGTGGACGTGCATCGACGTGGAAACAACATTCAGGTCAGTCCTCATATTAACATTGATAGCGGTTCTTATCATATCCTTTTTTACACGCAGTGAGGATACCTTTAGGCATCTTCATTCTTTGGGAGCATATCCCACCAGGTGGTAGCTATTTACACGCTAACCTACCAAGTTTGGTGGACAAACCTACTTACCTTCCAATACTTCCGTTTGCATTTCTATGTAATATTCCAAGGTCAAAACAATGACACAGGGATAAAAGTTTCCATTTCTGGAGTAAAAAGCAAATAATGAATGATATAATATGTATCTGCCCCAGCTATGCCTGATTGTTGTAAGCAAATAAGTTAATACAGGATGTAAGGGTGAACACCGTTGTACCTAAAACCATTAAATCAACCCGTCTAAATGAACAACGTATGGGACCCAGGATTGGACTAGAAAACAGTATCGACATTTTCATACAAAAATGTGAGGCCGATTAAAATATGGTATTATTTTATATTTATATATTTCAGGTGGAAAAAGAAATGGAAAATTACGTTAAGTTTAACTGAAGAAGGGAGTTTTGCCTCATTAGTTTGAATGTCAAAAACTTAAAAAAAAACCGGCGAAGTGCGAGTTGGCCTTGCGCACTGTTATATCTTCTAGATGTTATGCTTAATGCTGACTGAGCAACCCTTCGGGATTACTCAGCATCACTCCCTCCTTAGAGAGCCCTAGCAGAAGCTCTGGAGCTCAGTCCGTGATGAGCTCTCTTCCCGCGCGGTTGCCTAAGGATAACCTATTGTAGTAACTCTGTGTGTTCTAAAGAGTGTTCTATATCCTTTTAATATAAATATTTACGTGGTGTTAAAATGTTTTTTTTTAAAAAGACGTTTTAGATTTTCCGCGTAACAGCACGTATAAGTTTGAAGTTATTATAAATATCTTTATTATATGATGTAACTAAAAATGTATGCATTTCGCAATTTTTTCATTATCTGTGCTATAAGACGTTGCTTCGTACCAAAATCTAAAATTCTGATTTCAGGGGAAGTACCCTGAAGTTTTGATTCCCTTGCGAATGTCGAAAAATTAGTAAAATATTTTTCTTATATGATGTAGCTTAAAATGTATGTTTTTCGCAATTTTTCCATTATCTGTGCTAAAAGACTTTGCTTCGTACCAAATTTTAAGATTCTGAGTTCATGGGAAGTTCCCTGGTAGGTATTGATACCCTTGCGAAATCAAAAAAACACGAAAATTTACGGCACAACCATCTTTAGATTGCGTTGGTTTCGAAAATTTGCGGTATAAACTGTTTTTTTTTTTTTTTTATTTGATATAAATTTCAGCTTGATACCTCTACGCTCCTACGTTCCTGAGAAAAATTTGCTTTTTACTCCAGAAATGGAAACTTTTATCCCTGTGTCATTGTTTTGACCTTGGAATATTACATAGAAATGCAAACGGAAGTATTGGAAGGTAAGTAGGTTTGTCCACCAATCTAGAAAGAAATAAGTAGGTATGTTTTTATTAATACATCCGCCTTATAAAAAGAGAATACATAGTTACTTACTTATTTCCATATCAACTTAATAAAAGGTAAGAATAGTTATGTAGGTACTTACAACGAAATGATATTCACAACATTGTCTACTAGTAGAGGGTGTAGTCTTATAATCATCCCTTTTTACAACGGAATATAATTTTAAATTGTATTCCGTTGTAAAAAGAGATGATATAAAATTCACACAAAACTTCTGGAAAAATTAATAATTTTTCACGAAGTTTTGTGTGAATTTTGAAGAAATGGAAAATTACGTTAAGTTTAACTGAAGAAGGGAGTTTTGCCTCATTAGTTTGAATGTCAAAAACTTAAAAAAAAACCGGCGAAGTGCGAGTTGGCCTTGCGCACTGTTATATCTTCTAGATGTTATGCTTAATGCTGACTGAGCAACCCTTCGGGATTACTCAGCATCACTCCCTCCTTAGAGAGCCCTAGCAGAAGCTCTGGAGCTCAGTCCGTGATGAGCTCTCTTCCCGCGCGGTTGCCTAAGGATAACCTATTGTAGTAACTCTGTGTGTTCTAAAGAGTGTTCTATATCCTTTTAATATAAATATTTACGTGGTGTTAAAATGTTTTTTTTTAAAAAGACGTTTTAGATTTTCCGCGTAACAGCACGTATAAGTTTGAAGTTATTATAAATATCTTTATTATATGATGTAACTAAAAATGTATGCATTTCGCAATTTTTTCATTATCTGTGCTATAAGACGTTGCTTCGTACCAAAATCTAAAATTCTGATTTCAGGGGAAGTACCCTGAAGTTTTGATTCCCTTGCGAATGTCGAAAAATTAGTAAAATATTTTTCTTATATGATGTAGCTTAAAATGTATGTTTTTCGCAATTTTTCCATTATCTGTGCTAAAAGACTTTGCTTCGTACCAAATTTTAAGATTCTGAGTTCATGGGAAGTTCCCTGGTAGGTATTGATACCCTTGCGAAATCAAAAAAACACGAAAATTTACGGCACAACCATCTTTAGATTGCGTTGGTTTCGAAAATTTGCGGTATAAACTGTTTTTTTTTTTTTTTTATTTGATATAAATTTCAGCTTGATACCTCTACGCTCCTACGTTCCTGAGAAAAATTTGCTTTTTACTCCAGAAATGGAAACTTTTATCCCTGTGTCATTGTTTTGACCTTGGAATATTACATAGAAATGCAAACGGAAGTATTGGAAGGTAAGTAGGTTTGTCCACCAATCTAGAAAGAAATAAGTAGGTATGTTTTTATTAATACATCCGCCTTATAAAAAGAGAATACATAGTTACTTACTTATTTCCATATCAACTTAATAAAAGGTAAGAATAGTTATGTAGGTACTTACAACGAAATGATATTCACAACATTGTCTACTAGTAGAGGGTGGAGTCTTATAATCATCCCTTTTTACAACGGAATATAATTTTAAATTGTATTCTGTTGTAAAAAGAGATGATATAAAATTCACACAAAACTTCGTGTAAAATTATTAATTTTTCCAGAAGTTTTGTGTTTTTCGGCACGTTAAAAGATAGTTTTTCTGGTGTTTTAAAAGAAGTATTTGTATCGTTCGGCACTATACAATATTTGTACATAGTTAAAAAGATAAATTAGACATAAATAGTTTGTTTTAAAGTCGCAATTACCACGAAAACACTGCGCGCCTTGTCACTGCCAACGGGCAACTAGCGGCGTCCGTCACAGTGACGTCACAGGCTACCACGCGGCTGGCCAGTGAATTTTGCTAGTAATTTTGTCATAATTTCGTCAATTTTTATCGTAGAACAATAATTTTTGCACTGTATGTTATGGATTTCTTAGCTCTATAATCCTGCATTCTCAACTAAAATCTTTACGGATCCTCATTAAGTAGTGTGTGGTATCAACCCTAGCGCTCACACTGCCGGCTCAAGGTCACCGGCGCCCGAACTCTCACTGTAGGTGGTCGTTCGGGCATTGGTGACGTTGAGCCGGCAGTGGTAAGACTTGTCCTCACCCGGTACGATGCCCTTGAGCGTGCGCTGCTGCAGCTGGTCCAGGTCTGACAGCAGCAGGTCTGCGTAGGGGTCGTCATAGCGCACGCCGCGCCACGACAGGCTCAGCGGCCGCACCGCCACGTGGCGGTACGCGCCGCTCATGCTGTAACTCCTGCGCACACACACAGTGTTCACACACGGTGACCAAATTAAATACACAATGACGACAACACAAAAAGTCGAATATGTCTTTTTTAAGTGTTTTATATTAATAATACTCTTAATAAATTAATAAATAAAACAAAATAGTCCCGCCCGCATGTAGTTAGTACTATCACCATATTTTATTTGTTCATTTATTAAAAGTAATTTGAATATGTATTACAGATCCATCAACTTCATCGCTTTGAAAATCGTTTCCAGTCAATTTTCATGGTAACCAAAGACTATAACTTATAACCTGCCAACTTTCTACAAAAATACTGGGCCAAATTATGACCTGCAAAAGCTGAACCAAAATAAACACGCAGGGCATCCGGCATAGTTTATTGGGGTTCGAACCGGAGACCTTTTCATATGGATTACTCTCTTAGCCTAGTTCACTTGCCTATGGAATATGCATGAGACGTAAAAATCCTTTTATTTTGATTTTCCTACGAGCCTATTTTTTCGAATCTCCGCCCCTCTGGCCGGCCGGCTTCGAACCACGGATTCCAAATCATCTGAGGGAAAGATATATCCAGGAACACGCTTAGATCTATTTCAGATATAATATCTAAAATTATAAATATCATCAATAATTGCCACAGCACTCGCCAATATGACGTTTATAGGCAATCTTAAATCATTTTACTGCAATTTTTGTACGGATCCCAAATTTTTGTAAAAAAGAAATATTGCCAATGTTGGTTCCTTAAAAACGTAGATTTCTATTGGTGAAATAATTTTTAAAATGGTCTTGTTGTTTTTGAGTACACTAGAAACAAACATAAAAATCTTTACTCTTTATGATATAAGTCTACCTAGATATACATACAAATGAAAAATATTATCACAGCTGGGGATGCAACCGGGAAAAAGCTCAGTTAAAGTCCTCAGACCCAGTGTAAGCTACAGAATTGATTAACCAGCTCTGTAGCTAAAAATATCTACAAATATAGCAAGGACCCAAACTAATACAATTGCATAATCATCAGCTTTTTACGAGCCTCCTTTTGACAACAACAAAATACAAATATCTTTTTATGCTATAATTTCACATCATCTGCCATCTCCCGTATGGTCTAGTGGCTAGGATACCTGGCTTTCACCCAGGAGGCTCGGGTTCGATTCCCGGTACGGGAATTATTTTTATGCATAGCACATTTTTGTAGAATTTATAAATCTGGTTAAATTTGGACTTTTTTGATATTCATAATTTAATGATTTTTAAATATGTGCTTTAGGCAGAAAATAAAATTGATAAAGAAATAAAAATAGATATTCTTATTTTTAAACATTTCTTCTGGTGTTTTAAAGCTACTTACAACTAGACACTATATTACACACCAACGATAAAGAGTGTTATTCATTATTTTTACAAAAACACCATATACCAGTTGATTTCTGGACTTATATACATCCACAGACTGTTCAGAGAACTACGCTGTGTCACCCATCCTCAAAAGTAATGAATCGATCTTACAGCCTCCTCGTTTTATAATAAGATGGACAAAGTCTACCGGGATTTACTTGTGGTAAAAAGTGATTGTATATGTGTACGTAACAGTGTGCGTGAGAGTAAAAGAGGAGATAATAAACATAAAAAATAATTGGTAAGGCCGCCGTCAATTTGAGTCTTCTGTAATGTCAAAATCAAATACAATATGACAGTGTCAGTACTTATGTAGTTCACGCATACGACGTAGTTGTACCTACCAATAAAACTTATATTGATGCACACTACTGCAATCAACAGCAGTAATCGTCCTATACCATAATAAATGTATGTACATAAGTACATACAGTACTTCCACTATTACGAGTTGCGTCGGCTTTGTTCGTCGGCGCAGAATAACAAAACCTACCGCCGAATAAAACTGAGTGAAAATATCAGTGAACGAACTTATAGCTACTACATAAGATTTGAAATCCAAAAACAACAGGTCTCGTGCTGTCTCGCTTACACTAATCAATGCCCTGATTGATCATGTACCAAACGTCGATATTTTTTTCGATAAAGAATTGTTTTTTTGTTAATGTCTGTGTAATGTTTTTGTCTCATATGTCTTTGTGATTTGCCCTAACTCACAGTACGTGTTGGTAAACTGCACGGAGGTAAACTGTAAGTACAATTACAATACACAAGTATTGTAATTGTACTGTGAATAAAGAAATAAGAACTAAATACTGCGCGGCGCTGCAGGGAAATCCAGAATTGGCGCGTACGCATCAGCCAATAGGGGACGGATATTTTCAACTCATCCAAAAAAATTTAATTTCTGCGCAGCTACATCGGTGTAACTTCAAAAAGTGGCAGTGCTGTACATGAACTCTAAAAACATTACCTTCTTTCTTTGAGCATTAGTGTTAAAAAAGAAGGGAAATCTCGTTTTAAAATTCAATATTGTACCCTTTGTGCCTGAAGGAGTAACATTAGGTGTAAAATTGAATAAGAATGACTTACTTGTATTTATGCTTCATGTCCATGGTCAAGCCATCTTGCGTTAACTGTTCTTCGAAGAAGTCTTTCATGTTGGGCGGGTATTCGATGTTGAACCCTGGCAGTGGCATCACAATGTCGAAAATTGTATATTTCCCGCTATCTACGTCTTCTTGCGTTAGCACTTTAACAGGATCTTTCTCTAGCTTGCTATCCTTGTCTGGCTTGTCCGCTTTGGGTGTTGCTGTCTCGCCCTGTTTTTCAGTTTTCTCCTTTGCGTCCGTATTTGATTCGTCTTCTTCGTCTTCGGCGTCGGATTCCATTCCGCCAACAAGATCGTCTGAAAGTACTAAAAACATTTTGTTCGTAAGTATTTATTCAAATAAATATAAATATTCCTAAATGATACAAATAGGTACTAATATTTTAGTGACAGTTCAGAAACTGTCGCTGAACGTTCTCGTGGTCGACATATGTCTCATGGTTTGTAACTTATTGAACTTTATAAAGGTTCCAACATGTTAGGGTTCCGTATGACCGAGTGACTTAGCAGAACCCTGATAGGATGACTCGTGGATCCGTCTGTCGTCTGTCACAACCGATTTGTTCTAAATGTACTGGAGCGATGCGGGGGCGAGGTCTCTGCTTTCGTTTATCCGTTCTCTCAATAACTCGACCGGTCCTTGTGTAGCGAGCAGTGCATGTCGATTTTTCATTAAAAAATTCGCGTCTGCTATCTTGGACTCCAAACTAACGTCATTTTCGTGATCCACACCCCAAAAAAACTTATAAAACGGCACCCATGTCGACGCCCACGATCTGGGATTCCAAAACTTCGACAAGCACTTGACCAGGTTTTTATTTATAAAATTAATTATTCCCTTCCCAAATCCAACAAATTTCTATCATTCCTCTGCTTAAAAATGCTTCCGATGGGCAGCAGCGGCGGAAGCACAAAAAGCCACTACGCTCGCCAACCCGCCTGCCAAGCCAAAGTATGTCTCACCTCACCGACTCTTGTCCGCTTCTGTCTATAGAGGGTGGTATTCAAAAAATACACAAAGCCGATAGCGACGTAGTCAAATGGATTGATATCCTTCCATTAACCCTTTAAGATTTCATCTTTTGCTGCATGTCTACATGAAACCATTCGCAAATAATAAATGTGGTAAATATGGCAAAATTCTTAAATCCTGTTATTGTGTCTGCTGCTACTGCTAGGCAAAGGCCTCCCCTTCCTTTTTCCACTGATCACATACATCGCTGGATGCAGGCCGCTTCCAATATATCGTATTGGAAATCCTTAGGAGAGGCCTATGTCCAGCAGTGGACTTCCCGCGGCTGATATTTGTTTTATTTGACGGCAAACGAGCAGACGAGCCACCTGATGGAAAGGGGTCACCGTCGCCCATGGACATCTGCAACACCAGAAGAGGTGCTGATGCGTTGGCGACTCTTTAAGATACCTGTAAGCACGCCTTTTAAAGGACCCCAAGTCATAGTACATAATCATATGATATGATATGGTGATGATGATGATGATTATGTATAGAGCTTATAAACACGATATTTCTGAAAACAATTATTAGTATTGATTGATTGATGATTGATGAGGAAATTTTATGATGTAAAGAAAAGTTACTTCCTTTTGAGTCGACTAGTCCGCTAGGAGCATTTTGTGCAACAAGGATCACTAAGATAGTGTTTCAGTTGATCGGAACTTTTGTTTTGTGGCGATGGTTTGAATATTGAGACTGTACGGGGGATCCGGATCCGGACGGTTCAGCCGTGATACGGGCGACCCATACGGGAAGCGCCCGCGGTGCCCTAAAACGAGTGTTCAGAAAGATTGACCGTAGAAAACGCGGTTACAGTTGTACGGGCTCTACCCGGAGCGTGTTCATCCGCTTTACTGTGAAACGATGTTCGCCTCCCATGTGTGCGTGACTGTGAATGAATCCAGTGTGAAGGAAGCAGAGGTACAGTAGCAGAGCTGACCTTCCCCCTGCAGCGCGGCCAGCGGCACGAGGTCCCCGGCGGCGGGGCGCGCGCCGAAGCGCTGTAGCCGCCGCGACACCGCTGTATTCCACACCAGCGACTGGTACGAGTGCAAGTACAGCAGACGAGTGTTCCGGGATATCTACGACACACGATACTCACTTATTATTCACGTCATATTTTGACAAACTGGAAAATTAATGATTTACAGTTTAAGCTGGTATTCAGGGAGTGTAACGGGAAAAAAAAGGAAGGATATAAAATAGTTACAGTAACTGCCACTTTATTAAAGTCGCATCGGCTTTGTTTGGCGGCGCAGAATAGCACATCTACTACCGAAACAAATCGATAAAAAAATATCAGTGAAATAACGAACTTATAACTAACGTATGATCCAAATAAAGATGATTAATTGATTGAAAAAGAAAACTAATTAAATTACTTTTTATATACCATGGTTTAAAAAAAAAATTAATTAAATATAGTATATACTAATTTAATTAATTAAGTTCGTTATTTCACTGATATTTTTATTCGATTTGATAATGCTTGGTATATTATTAAAATTGAAAATATGTGATGAAAAAGAACTTGGTGACAGGTAGGATTCGAACCACGTCCTTATCTCACTCATACATAATTTACGTACGACGTTGATACCTTAACGAATTTCAGAGATGGCACAAACGCATCAGCTAATAGCAGACGCATATTTTCCATCGATTTAAGGTTAGTTTCACAGCTACACGGAAGATCCGTATGGTTTACCTGTACGGCAAGCGCCCTCGGTGTTTTGAAACGAGTGTTCAGTACGATTAAACGTGTCAGACGCGGGTTCCGTCGTACGAGCACGACCGATTATCCAGCGCCTTATGTGTGCTCCCCGATCCGGGCGCCCAGACGGACAAATCGTACGGATTTCCGGGACAGCTGTGAGCCAGCCCGAGCGTGGTACTGACCTTGTTGTGCGGCCAGCCTGAGCGTGGTACTGACCTTGTTGAGCGGCCAGCCTGAGCGTGGTACTGACCTTGTTGAGCGGCCAGCCTGAGCGTGGTACTGACCTTGTTGAGCGGCCAGCCTGAGCGTGGTACTGACCTTGTTGAGCGGCCAGCCTGAGCGTGGTACTGACCTTGTTGAGCGGCCAGCCTGAGCGTGGTACTGACCTTGTTGAGCGGCCAGCCTGAGCGTGGTACTGACCTTGTTGAGCGGCCAGCCTGAGCGTGGTACTGACCTTGTTGAGCGGCCAGCCTGAGCGTGGTACTGACCTTGTTGAGCGGCCAGCCTGAGCGTGGTACTGACCTTGTTGAGCGGCCAGCCTGAGCGTGGTACTGACCTTGTTGAGCGGCCAGCCTGAGCGTGGTACTGACCTTGTTGAGCGGCCAGCCTGAGCGTGGTACTGACCTTGTTGAGCGGCCAGCCTGAGCGTGGTACCGACCTTGTTGAGCGGCCAGCCTGAGCGTGGTACCGACCTTGTTGAGCGGCCAGCCTGAGCGTGGTACCGACCTTGTTGAGCGGCCAGCCTGAGCGTGGTACCGACCTTGTTGAGCGGCCAGCCTGAGCGTGGTACTGACCTTGTTGAGCGGCCAGCCTGAGCGTGGTACTGACCTTGTTGAGCGGCCAGCCTGAGCGTGGTACTGACCTTGTTGAGCGGCCAGCCTGAGCGTGGTACTGACCTTGTTGAGCGGCCAGCCTGAGCGTGGTACTGACCTTGTTGAGCGGCCAGCCTGAGCGTGGTACCGACCTTGTTGAGCGGCCAGCCTGAGCGTGGTACCGACCTTGTTGAGCGGCCAGCCTGAGCGTGGTACCGACCTTGTTGAGCGGCCAGCCTGAGCGTGGTACCGACCTTGTTGAGCGGCCAGCCTGAGCGTGGTACTGACCTTGTTGAGCGGCCAGCCTGAGCGTGGTACCGACCTTGTTGAGCGGCCAGCCTGAGCGTGGTACTGACCTTGTTGAGCGGCCAGCCTGAGCGTGGTACTGACCTTGTTGAGCGGCCAGCCTGAGCGTGGTACTGACCTTGTTGAGCGGCCAGCCTGAGCGTGGTACTGACCTTGTTGAGCGGCCAGCCTGAGCGTGGTACTGACCTTGTTGAGCGGCCAGCCTGAGCGTGGTACTGACCTTGTTGAGCGGCCAGCCTGAGCGTGGTACCGACCTTGTTGAGCGGCCAGCCTGAGCGTGGTACCGACCTTGTTGAGCGGCCAGCCTGAGCGTGGTACCGACCTTGTTGAGCGGCCAGCCTGAGCGTGGTACCGACCTTGTTGAGCGGCCAGCCTGAGCGTGGTACTGACCTTGTTGAGCGGCCAGCCTGAGCGTGGTACTGACCTTGTTGAGCGGCCAGCCTGAGCGTGGTACTGACCTTGTTGAGCGGCCAGCCTGAGCGTGGTACTGACCTTGTTGAGCGGCCAGCCTGAGCGTGGTACTGACCTTGTTGAGCGGCCAGCCTGAGCGTGGTACTGACCTTGTTGAGCGGCCAGCCTGAGCGTGGTACTGACCTTGTTGAGCGGCCAGCCTGAGCGTGGTACTGACCTTGTTGAGCGGCCAGCCTGAGCGTGGTACTGACCTTGTTGAGCGGCCAGCCTGAGCGTGGTACTGACCTTGTTGAGCGGCCAGCCTGAGCGTGGTACTGACCTTGTTGAGCGGCCAGCCTGAGCGTGGTACCGACCTTGTTGAGCGGCCAGCCTGAGCGTGGTACTGACCTTGTTGAGCGGCCAGCCTGAGCGTGGTACTGACCTTGTTGAGCGGCCAGCCTGAGCGTGGTACTGACCTTGTTGAGCGGCCAGCCTGAGCGTGGTACTGACCTTGTTGAGCGGCCAGCCTGAGCGTGGTACCGACCTTGTTGAGCGGCCAGCCTGAGCGTGGTACTGACCTTGTTGAGCGGCCAGCCTGAGCGTGGTACTGACCTTGTTGAGCGGCCAGCCTGAGCGTGGTACTGACCTTGTTGAGCGGCCAGCCTGAGCGTGGTACTGACCTTGTTGAGCGGCCAGCCTGAGCGTGGTACCGACCTTGTTGAGCGGCCAGCCTGAGCGTGGTACCGACCTTGTTGAGCGGCCAGCCTGAGCGTGGTACCGACCTTGTTGAGCGGCCAGCCTGAGCGTGGTACTGACCTTGTTGAGCGGCCAGCCTGAGCGTGGTACCGACCTTGTTGAGCGGCCAGCCTGAGCGTGGTACCGACCTTGTTGAGCGGCCAGCCTGAGCTTGGTACCGACCTTGTTGAGCGGCCAGCCTGAGCGTGGTACTGACCTTGTTGAGCGGCCAGCCTGAGCGTGGTACTGACCTTGTTGAGCGGCCAGCCTGAGCGTGGTACCGACCTTGTTGAGCGGCCAGCCTGAGCGTGGTACTGACCTTGTTGAGCGGCCAGCCTGAGCGTGGTACTGACCTTGTTGAGCGGCCAGCCTGAGCGTGGTACTGACCTTGTTGAGCGGCCAGCCTGAGCGTGGTACCGACCTTGTTGAGCGGCCAGCCTGAGCGTGGTACTGACCTTGTTGAGCGGCCAGCCTGAGCGTGGTACTGACCTTGTTGAGCGGCCAGCCTGAGCGTGGTACTGACCTTGTTGAGCGGCCAGCCTGAGCGTGGTACTGACCTTGTTGAGCGGCCAGCCTGAGCGTGGTACCGACCTTGTTGAGCGGCCAGCCTGAGCGTGGTACTGACCTTGTTGAGCGGCCAGCCTGAGCGTGGTACTGACCTTGTTGAGCGGCCAGCCTGAGCGTGGTACTGACCTTGTTGAGCGGCCAGCCTGAGCGTGGTACTGACCTTGTTGAGCGGCCAGCCTGAGCGTGGTACCGACCTTGTTGAGCGGCCAGCCTGAGCGTGGTACCGACCTTGTTGAGCGGCCAGCCTGAGCGTGGTACCGACCTTGTTGAGCGGCCAGCCTGAGCGTGGTACTGACCTTGTTGAGCGGCCAGCCTGAGCGTGGTACCGACCTTGTTGAGCGGCCAGCCTGAGCGTGGTACCGACCTTGTTGAGCGGCCAGCCTGAGCTTGGTACCGACCTTGTTGAGCGGCCAGCCTGAGCGTGGTACTGACCTTGTTGAGCGGCCAGCCTGAGCGTGGTACTGACCTTGTTGAGCGGCCAGCCTGAGCGTGGTACCGACCTTGTTGAGCGGCCAGCCTGAGCGTGGTACTGACCTTGTTGAGCGGCCAGCCTGAGCGTGGTACTGACCTTGTTGAGCGCCCCCAGCAGGTCGTTGGGCGCCCTGGCCAGCGCCTGCAGCAGGCGGCCCTGCGCCAGTCTGGCGGCGTGCGGGCCGAGCATCCTCAGCGCGGCGTCCGCGCCGGCGCCGCGGTACACGTGTAGCGCCGCGCCCAGCTCGCCCGACCACTGCTCCAGGATGTAGTCGATGGCCTGCACACTCTTTACAATAGAACCCCATGCCTTGAATCGTTCATGATTGCCCCCCGGCGGACGGAGTGCGCTGTAGAACAGTAGTGGCGACTACGCGAGCGGGCCCGGCCGGACTCTCCGGGTGGATGGCCCGCCACATTTTAATTAATTTGATTTGCATTGATTTTGTCGAGTGCGTGGGCGCATTTGAAATATCATTAGCTTCGAATTGTGGAAATCCGGAATGTGAAGTGTATTATTGTTCGAATCGAAAATACGGATTTGATAATATTTGTTCACATTGCGCTGAATCATTGTCGTTATGCAATCGACATGGTGTCTACATTATTTGATATGAATATCTGCTGTTTACAGTAACGAAACTAATTACTTCTATATAAGATATTGAGTGCCAGGGGGTGTCATTCTCAACTGCCTGTCCGGTGGTAAAAGATATGACTTCGGGTACGCGCGCCCGGCTCCCCGAGCTGCTGCTTGCTCATCCTCAATTTATCCGAATGAGTAGTAATCACATTAACCTTTTCCCGCCCCGTAACCCAATAAAATCCTACCCTTCCCACGCTTAAAAGTGGTTTCCGATGGGCAGCAGCATCGGAACCTAGATTAACCAAATAACTGCGCTCACCAACCCGTTCGCCAAGCGTGGTGAGTATGGAAAAACCCCCATGAAAATGGATAACAGACCAAGGCTCCCAGTCCCCAGCGGCCCCGCTATTCCTGACTCCGGTAGCGGTCATGGTAACGGCGGGGCAGGGGGTGCGAAAAATCTCCGGAAGAGATCCGGCTACCACCCCAAACAGAGACTGGCCCCGGTGACACACAATATCCGCGCAATGAGGCTGGACGAGAAGGTCGAGGAAGTGGAAAAGGAAATGAATAGGTTACGATGGGACATAGTTGGATTGTCTGAAGTCCGAAGAGAGGGAGAGGGCGCGACAACCCTGAAGTCTGGTAACCTACTCTATCACCGGGAGGGTGACTTTAAGAAGTCACAGCATGGTGTCGGGTTTCTCGTCCGCAGGTCTCTCATCAACAACGTCATAACCATCGAAAGTGTTTCCAGCAGGGTAATACCTCGCAGAAGATACTCGTTGAATACAGGTATATATGCCAACCGGGAAACACTTACATGAAGAGGCGGAAGTAGTTTATGAGGATATTCGTAGGGCCATACACGCTTCAGAAACCTATTTCACGATTGTTATGGGGGACTTTAACGCAATAGTGGGCAAGCGAAACGATGGAGAGTCTAGAGTAGGGCAATTTGGGCATGGGGAACGGAATGTTATCGGTTGAGCAGGGTTAGTAATTCGTTCCTAGGGAATTGTATACGCTTTTATAATAAATTGCCACAATCAGCCCTTGATATGCCTGACAGAAAATTCAAAGCTTACGTTAAGCAGGTACTTTGTAAGAAGGCTTATTATAGGACTGATGATTACCTTAATGACAAACATATCTGGCTTCAGCCTGGCACAGGAACCTCTTAACGCATCTGTATTTAAATTAATGTCATAATTTGGTTCATTTTGAACGTATATATATAGATATATTATTCGTTTTTATTGACATCCTTTCAATACAATTTGACATTGTACTCAATTTGAATTATGACATGACAATGTAATCTCAGTCCACATATAAATATATGTAGTTTTAAGTAATATACTATAAATTGTAAGTTGACGTCTGGAGAAAATGCGCTGTGCAGTTTGTTGCCGCTTCTTCTGCACTCCGCTTTGGAAGCGGCTCTAAACTTAGCTTTAAGTAAATTAACGTCAACAATTCTTTGTTGTAAAATAAATGTTAACGTTCACCAAATGGTATGTAAAGTATCTTATGATGAATAAATTATATTTGAATTTGAATTTGAATGACAGGGGTTGGCTGATTTTCTGGAGAAAGAGGGACTCTATGCGATGAACTCTTTCTTCAAAAAGCCACCTAATAGAAAATGGACCTGGATGCGTCCCAGCAGAAAGGACCAACCCCCTGTCAAAAATTAGATAGACTTCATCTTGTCGACGAGGAGAGAGATTCAAAGATGTCTCTGTGATCAATAGGATTAAAATTGGTAATGATCACCGAATCGTAAGAGGCATTGTGAATATCAATCTCAGACGAGAGAGGACTCGCTTGATGAGGTCTACGCTCCGACCGTCTCCGGCCCATATCTAAAATGTCGAAAGTTTCCAACTGGAACTCTCGAATCGCTTCGATTGCTTGAAGGATTGCGTATCTGTGGACGAGTTAAATAGTGGGTTCGTAGACACTGTCCAGGCGGTGGGATCGAAGTTTTTTAAGTCCCGCCCGAAACAAAAGCCTCAAAAAATCTCGCCCCAGACCCTAAAATTGATGGCCACGCGACGATTTATGCCGCTGCAGTCCTCCGAAGACGCGAACGTACATCGGCAGCTCAATAGACAAATCCAGAAGGCCTTGCGACACGACATTCGTTCCTTTATACCAAGCGTATTAAGGAGACGATAGAGCAAAATAAAGGCTCCAAAGTGTTCGCAAGAGTGGTGTCTATTGGGCAGAGTCGATTGACAAAGCTGAAAATGGAGGAAGGCAGCGTGGCGTCGACAAGGGCCGAGGTGGAGATTGATAGGTTTTAGAAAGGAGAGCACAGCTTTACACCTCAGTGGCCAAACCCATTGTCGGCTCAACCAGAGATCCCAGAGCCAAGTTAACCCGACACTATAACGAAGATATCCCGGACATCAGCCTGAACGAGATTAGGATTGCCCTCAAACAGCTTAAAAACAACAAGACACCGGGCGAAGACGGAATCACAGCAGAGCTTCTGAAAGCGGGCGGAACGATGGTACTGAAAGTTCTTCAGAAGCTCTTTAATTCCGTTTCGAGGGTGTTACGGCAGAGGCGTGGAACGGGAGTGTGGTGGTTTTGTTCTTCAAAAAGGGTGATAATACTCTACTGAAGAATTACAGACTCATCACGCTCCTGAGCCACGTCTATAAACTGTTTTCGAGGGTGATAACGAACCGTCTCATGAACAGGCTTGATGCCTTTCAGCCTCCCGAACAAGCCGGCTTTCGAAAAGGCTACAGTACCATAGACCACATCCATACGCTGCGGCAGGTTATACAGAAGACTAAAAAGTATAACCGACCATTATGCTTAGCGTTTGTGGACTATGAGAAAGTCTTTGATTCGGTCGAAACATTGGCCGTACTTCAGTCCCTCCAGCGATGCCGCATCGACCATCGGTATATCGAAGTGTTGAAGTGCTTATACAGAAAAGCCACCATGTTAGTTCGAGTACAGGAGCAGAGCACGGCTTACCATTACAGAGAGGCGTGAGACGGGGAGACGTGATAACTCCGAAACTGTCAACGGCTGCTCTGGAGGATGCCTTCAAGCTCCTGAAATGGGAAGGACTTGGCATCAACTTCAACGGCGAGTATATCACTCACCTTCGATTTGCTGATGACATCTTTATTATGGCGGAGTCGCTGGAGGACTGAAGTACCATGCTCAATGACCTTAATGGAGTTTCCCAACAGGTGGGTCTTACAATGAACATGGACAAGACGAAAATAATGTCGAATGTCCATGTTGTGCCTTCACCGGTATTTGTTGGGAACTCCGTCCTAGAAGCTATGGACCAATATATCTACTTGGGTCAATTGATCCAGGTTGGCAGTTCCAGCTTCGAGGACAAGGTGTTTCGACGAATCCGACTCGGTTGGGTAGCGTTCAGGAGGCTCCGCCATGTCTTCTCGTCCAAAATACCTCAGTGCCTAAAGACGAAAGTCTAAAATCAATGTGTGTTGCCAGTGATGACTTACGGGTCCGAAACGTGGTCGTTTACTATAGGCCTCATAAGAAAGCTCAAGGTCGCTCAAAGAGCTATGGAGAGGGCTATGCTCGGTGTTTCTCTGCGAGATCGAATCAGAAATGAGGAGATCCGTAGAAGAACAAAGGTCACCGACATAGCTCAGCGGATTAAATATTTGAAGTGCAGTGGGCGGGGCACATAGCTCGAAGAAAACGCTAATAAATGTTTTGACGACTTTTATGACTTATTAACACTATTTTACAATTTGTGCTTTCCTATCATTAAATGTAGGATATCCACAGGAATTAAGCCAAAGTGGATCACCCGTGGAGTTAAATTGTGTAGCAAAAAACGACGTGAACTACTATGGAAAAATAGACTGAAACCAAATAAAGAGACTCAAATGGCATTTAAAAAATACACTCAAAGATACAAAAATGTTGTTAAACTAACACAAAAGGTACAAAATGGCCATTTCATTAAAACAAGTAAAAATGAATCGAAAGCAACATGGAAAATAATAAATTCGTTAAAATCAAATGTGCCTAAAGAAAATATCAAATGTATAAACATAGGAAACCAAAATGTGACTGACCCGAAACAGATAGCAGAATACTTTAATGACATTTACATCAATCAAGCAATGACAAATAAACCTAAACTAATAAATTTAAATTGTATTTATTCAAAATACTGTAAGTCTATTTTTATGAAACCAACAATACCCGACGACATTGTCAAAATTATTATGAACCTGCGGAATACGAACAGCACCGGGTATGATGGCATCTCTACTAAAATAATAAAAGAAGTAGCATTTATCATAGCCCCCGTATTAAGTGACATTATAAATAAATGTATACAAAATGGAACATTTCCAGAAAAATTAAAATTGGTTGTCATAAAACCGTTACATAAAAAAGATGACAGAACCAATGTAAATAATTATAGACCCATAGCGCTTCTATCGGTATTCTCAAAAATCTTTGAAAAAGTAATATATGACAGCCTTTACACATATCTTGAAAAGAACAATATATTTTGTGACGAACAAATGGAATTCAGAAAAAACAAAAATATAAATATGGCAATTTACAATTTTTTATATAAAATTCATAAAAATATGGACAATGGGAAAGCAGCAGTTGGTATGTATATGGATATGACCAAAGCATATGATCATGTAGATCATAAAGAACTATCGCAAAAACTATATTATTACGGTGTACGAGGCAATGTACTACAATTAATTAATTCATACTTAGAAAGAAGAAAACAGTCTATCAAGCTTCGATCCAAAAACTAAAGCAGAAAGAATATATGCTTCGAAATACAAAACTATTGCATATGGTGTCCCACAAGGTGGGGTGCTTGCACCTTTATTATTTCTCGTATATATAAATGATTTCCCAAAAGCTATAAATCACCAAATGTCTTTATTCGCCGATGATAGTGCCGTAGTATTTAGCAATAATAATCTGAATGAAATTGAAAATGACGCAAACGATAGTTTAAAATTAATAATAGACTGGCTTACTAATAATAACCTGAAAATAAATCTAAATAAAACTATGACAATGAATTTTCAGCTAAGACAAAAATATAAAAGACCATTAAATATATCTTATAATAATCAGATGATAAAAGAGACACAAGAAACCAAATTTTTAGGACCATTCATTGACAAAGATCTGACTTGGAAAACTCATCTTGAGCACATCTGTAAGAAGCTGAATCAATTTTCATATGCCTTGTACATGTTAAGGAAAATAGCAGATCATACTGCCCTTCTTACGGCTTATCATGGGTTTGTTGCCTCTACCCTAAGATATGGCATCATATTCTGGGGAAATGCATCAAAAATTCATAGCGTTTTCCTAGGACAAAAGAAGTGTTTACGAGCTATATTAAATTTAAAACCCCGTGATAGCTGTAAAATACATTTTCACGAGCTAAAGATACTAACTCTCCCATCGTTATATATTTACGAAACTGTTATTTTTGTAAAAAAAGAATATTAATTTATTTCACCGTGTAGAGAGTCAACGTCGCTCGGACAAGCTACTTCTAATACATACAAACACTATATTTCTACATAAGAGTGTTTATGCAATGGCTCCCAAATTGTATAACAAATTGCCTAAAAATATACGTAATGCTAATAACTTTAATACTTATAAGAGATAATTGTTTAAGTAACTAACTGACAAAGCATATTATTCGGTCAATGAATACCTTAATGACAAATTTAACTAAATAATTAATTTATCTACTAACTGAATAATTTATTTCCCTAATTGATATTTTTATATACTTGACATAATAGATTATATTTAGTTTGTGCATGATATTGTTTCTATAATGTTATATTTAAATTTAAAGTCTAACACATCTAAGTATTTAATAAATTTTGTATGCCTTATGGCGGAACATAGAGAAACCCGCTCTTGTATAATATCTATCTGTACTGTTCTACCTATGTTCACAAAATAAATGAATTTGGAATTTGGAAGAACCGATGGCCGATGGGGCAGAAAGGTGCTCGAATGGCGACCACGTACCGGCAAGCGCAGCGTCGGACATCCACCGACCAGATGGTCGGATGACCTAAGGTCGCAGGAAGACGCTGGTTGGAAGCCGCTTCCAACCGGTCGTATTGGAATTCCTTGGGGGAGGCCTATGTCCAGCAGTGGACTTCTTGCGGCTGATATGATGAAGATATTGAGTGCAACCACGAATTGTATAAAACTACTGTGGATTAAAATTTGTAATTTCACGGTTGATTCACAAGGTAAATGACCGCGTGGTGAAAATATAACCTAAAAGATGCTGGATCGCACTATTAAAATCTAATTGACAACATACTTCAAACCGGAAGTGATGGTTTTTATTCAGGGGTCTGGCCAGACTTGGGGTAGTGATTCTGATAGATAATCAGTGTATAATGAGTGCCACAAGAAACCGGCTACGGGATTCTCCAGGTGTCGCTGAGCGGAATTTAGACAGGAGGCCCCCGTAACCAGGTTTAGGCTTCGGGAATTTGGTATCATTGGAGGATAAACGGTGAGTTTTATTGTATTCATTTCACTAGAAGACTTAAGGTGTTATATTTAGTGCGTTTTTAATACTTATGTAGTTTAATATATGTATTTTTTTCTATACGTGAAAACTTGTAATTGGCTTAAATAGATATATAACTTAGTGTTCATATAGATAAGAAAAAAGCTGTAAGTTTTCCAAATAAAATAAAATATAAAATTATTACGCAGATCTGTATAACCTAGTATTGACTATGATATTTGTTGAACAAATCATTGTATAACTTGGGAACTGAATTGAAGACTAGGGAAAATTGGGTTTCTCATAGTATAAGCAGGGCGCTTTATATTGTTTAATCGTCCGAAGAGCGGGTGTAAGTAATTGTTCGTCGAAGAAATTTTATTTTGATGTATTGGCAATTTCGTTCAACATTTTGTCATTGATTCAATGTTGTTGATGGTTCAACGACTTTGTTTTATGTCTAATGCCGCGGAGTACTATTGAAGTGCTCTGATGTAAGTCAATGGTAGCAGAACGTAACTTCAAATTTATACAAAATTATACGTAGTCAATTTTGGTGGTATAACGTGTTTTTGAAGTTATACAAAACCTTCGATTTTAATGTTTGGAACATTTGGTAGCAAACTGTAGTTGATATAAACGGCGTGGTTTAAAATTAACAATTTGTTGTAGCGGAATGTAGTTCAAACCCAACACACATAAACAACACATAACACACATACACACACATTTATCTGTAATAGCTAATAATAATTATTATAATTTTATTATTAAATTAAGCTGTTATGCGCCAGCTGCTTTGTTTTATCATACAGTGTGATTTTGAACCCCCTAGCTATATTGAACTCTGGGAATCAGAATCCCTAATGGAATACAGAATTGCAAGAAAAAAAGGTAAAAAACGAAAAAAAATATTTGACCTTCCATAGAAATTCGTCCAGCTGATCGACGACTTTGTATGGGAAGCCTAATTTTTTTTTTCGAGTTTGACCTTTTTTTCTTGCAGTTCTGTTTTCTATTGGGGATTCTGATTCCAAGATTCCAATATAACTAGGGGGTTCAAAATCACGTTGTATACTCCTGATCGTCAGTGACCGCTCCATGTCACACGCGTTTTAGAATACAAAATAAAACACAAAAAAATATTATTATTATTAACGAATGGTTTTATTTCGATAGCAGCAAAATTACAAGTCGAATGGCAGGCGGTCGATGCACTTGCAAACCTCATCAGTTTCGTGTATCTTAACGATACCACCCTTAAAAGATAAAATGGGACAGTGGTCAGTAAGATAGACCATGCTTTGAACCTCACCACATAGCAACTAGGGTCTGATGCAAACTTCCATCTGCCCATAAATTCTGCACATCTTCCTTGCTAAGACCTATTGCTTGCTAAGACTTTGCTGTTAACGTCATTATTTGACAGATTGAAAATGACATTGACATTGTCATGTGATTAAGCAAGCATGGGAATATTGCTTTATAAATCCTACATTTGTTTTTTTTTTTTTTATTTATAATTTTTTTCTTAATTCTATTTGGCCCTCAAACTTCATTCAGAAGCTTATTTTTCTTGCTTGTGTATCAACGAAATGATGGTGCAATTAATTGCGTTTATAAACGACGCAACAAGGCGAGCAAACAGCAGCTCGTTAAGTAAATCTCACTACAACCGCACCATGACTCTTTATTTTAGTTATTCCACACTTTTTTCATAAACATGGGTATTTATAACAACCAAATTACACCGATTTCGCATTATAAAGTCCACTAGAAACAATTTGCAAAACAATTTAAAATAAAAGCCGTGCAGTCCGCCGAAATTCCCGCCAAGAACTCTTCATAAAAAAAAAGAAAATTGGACAAATCTGGAAGTATTTACGTTTAAGGTTCTTTAGACTGCATAAATAAAAAACCGGCCAAGTGCGAGTCGGACTTGCGCACGAAGGGTTCCGTATCGTTATCTGTAAAAACGGCAAAATTATCATGTCTGTTGTATGGGAGCCCCCCTTTAATATTAATTTTATTTTTACTAAATTATATATTTTTAAAGTAAATACATAACTTAATATTCTGTGAATATTTTAAACGTCTACCTGTTGCCGTTATTAATATCGAGCAAAAACAAACAAAAAAATCACATTTGTTGTATGGGAGCCCCCTTAAATATTTATTTTATTCCAGTTTTTAGTGTTTGTTGTTATAGCGGTAACAGAAATACATCATCTGTGAAAATTTCACCTGTCTATCACGGTTCATGAGATACAGCCTGGTGACAGACGGACAGACAGATAGACAGACGGACGGCGGAGCAAAATAAATAGGGTTCCGTTTTTACCCTATGGGTACGGAACCCTAAAAAAACATGTGTTGTACACTTCCAAATTTCGGGAAAAATATTCCCCAACCTGGCAATTCATAAGACTTGACAGTCAACGTCATCACTTTTTGACAGATTGACAATGACATTGATAAAAAGCATCACTTCCGGTGTATCGCAAGTTGTCAACTGTGTGTAGAGCCTACCTGTGTGAAGTTCCCCTGCAGCAGCGTGCGTCCGATGAGGTAGGTGGGCACGTCGCGGCGCACGCCGAAGCGCTGTAGGCCGTAGTAGTTGACGAAGCCCTTCTCCTTCAGCGTCGCGCACGCCGTGTCGATCTCGCAGTCCTCGGCCGTCACGTTGCGGAGCGCGATGCGGAACCTGCAATAACACGCTTCACCATTCATCCTTACTAATATTATAAATGCGAAAGTGAGTTTGTTTAAAATAAATATATACGGACAAATCACACAGATTGAGCTAGCCACAAAGTAAGTTCGAGACTTGTGTTATGGGATACTAGCTCAACGATACTATATTTTATAACAAATACATATATAGATACACATCCAAGACCCAGGCCAATCTGAAAAAGATCATTATTCATCTTGACCTGGCCGGGGATCGAACCCGGTCACTCCGTGTCGCAGGCTGGCGTGTTGACCGCTAAGCCACGGAGCTAGTCAAGTAGTTTGTTTGTTTATTTGTTTGTTTGTTTCGCTTTCACGCCGTAACTACTGAACCGATCATCATGAAATTTTGCATACAAGTTCTCTGGAGTACGGAGAAGGACATAGGCTACGTTTTATCCCGGGAAAAAGTACTATTCCCGAGGGATCGACATTGACGCGGGCGGAGCCGCGGGCGAAAGCTAGTACACTATATAGGAGGTCACAAACAATCTGGTAACGATAACGTAAATGGCTGAATCTAGTTTCACAGGATAGAGAGCAACTCTCTGATACTGTATGTCAGTCTGCCTGCGTGAAGTGATGTATTTATGAAGTCTGAAAAATGTGTTGTCGTGACCGCAAAAAAACGGAAATAGCTGTAACTAGTACAGAAAGTTAGCACTACTAGGGTGGTCCCAGAAGTAGCCGACCTGGCATAAATATAGCAATACTAGCTGAAAATATAAAAAACAAATCAAAACTTTGGATCTTATGGCGTGTTAATTTGAAAAAAGAATAAGCTACGTACTTTTATTTATATTCCACACCAATAAATAGAGATTGCTCTGAGTGATTTTGCAAACATGGACAAAATTGGTCTCCGATATGTGATGCAATACTTTCATTTCAAAGGTGTAAATCCAACCAATATTAAAATCGAGCTGGATTCTACTCTAGGAGAGTCTGCTCCTTCATTTACAATAGTAAAATATTGGATTGCTGAGTTTTAAAGAGGTCGCACCAGCTGCGAAGATGAACATCGCAACGGTCGGCCAAATGAAGTGACTATACCAGAAATGGTGACAAAAATTCACTAAATAGTATTAAAAGACCGTAGACTAAAAGTGCGTGAGTTAGCAGATATGGTAGGCATTTCAAAAAGTGCTATACGTCGCAATTTGACTGAAAAATTAGGCATGAGAAAGCTGTGCGCAAGATGGGTGCCGCGATTGCTCACCATTCAACAAAAGCAGCGTCGTGAGGATGTTTCAATCCAGTGTTTGGAGAAATTTCAACGGAATAAAGCCGAATTTTTACGACGATTCATAACGATGGACGAAACATGGGTCCACAAATACACCCCTAGGATGAAAGAACAATCTAAATAATGGACTGAAAAGGGAGAACCGGCTCCAAAGAAGGCGAAGTCAGTTCCATGTGCTGACAAGGTCATAGCGTCACTATTCTGGGATACGCATGGTATAATTTTTATTGATTATCTTCAAAAAGGCAATACCATCAACGGGAAGTGTTACGCGAAACTTTTGCAGCGTTTGAGTGATGAAATTAAGATAAAACGACCGCATTTAGTGAAAACGAAAGTGTTGTTTCATCAGGACAATGCACCAACTCACACGTCCACTATTGCAATGGCTAAAATTAATGACTTGAAGTTCGAATTGCTTCCTCATGCACCTTATTCGCCAGACCTAGCTCCCTCTGACTATTTTCTGTTTTCAAACTTGAAAAAGTGGCTCGCCGGTAAAAGATTTGCTAATAATGAAGAGGTAGAGTGTGATGTTGATGGCTATTTTGAGGAACTTGATACAGACCACTATAAACAGGGTATAGAAGCTATTGAACATCGCTGGGAAAAGTGTATTGCGTTGAAAGAAGACTATATTGAGAAATAAATATTGATTTTTCTAATTATTTTGTGTTATCTGTGTTAGGCCGGCTACTTCTGGGACCGCCCTCGTAGTTGTACAGACGCGAATTATGTAAAAACTGAACAAAAAGTCGGTTGCGTTATAAAGCAACGCTCGATTAAAGATGTTTTATTGCAACCAAAAAAAAATAAGATAAATGACGAAACCTGACAAGTAACACTAAGCAAGTTAAAAAAAAAACAAATCTCTGGTTGCATTTCGTAGTTACCGGCAATTTAATTTATAAATAATAAATCACGTTAGCTACTGAAAGGAGGCACTCATACTCTTCAGAAACGCGGCGGTACTTTGGCACCCTTCGGCGCGTGTGAAAAGCCGGCCACCCCCTTTTCACGTTTTTAGGGATCGACCTTTCGTAGACAAAACTATTGCAATGACTACAAGCAATAAGGATCCTTGTGTGCTATGAATAAGTTGAGATTGATATGGCATAAGCAACAATATAACTAAACCGCAATATTAAATCTTAAAAATCAAATTAAAATATTTTGTACAGGGAATCAACACAAGACCAAGTAGGTATATAATTTTGTTTAAACGATTGATATTTATAATTAAAAAATGACAAGTCTACCCCTCTTCGATTGCTGCGCCCGTAAGGGTTTTTAATTGCTTTTGTACCATTGTAAAAAGACCTTTATATGTACACTAGCTTTCGCCCGCGGCTCCGCCCGCGTCAGTGTCGCGTATTGTAGGTCATCAATATGAACAACATTTTCTATGGGACCAATGCTGGGAACTCAAAAGAAAATTCGTCATTTCCATACAAAAGAAAATCCCCAGCATTGTTCCCATCGGAAAAGTTGTTCATTTTGATGGTCTGAGTCATCCCTATAAGGGTCCAAAACGATAAAAAATTCACCGTGTATATTTGCAGGCAAACTAATGCCTTGAGTTCATTCAAATGACGATAACATTTTTTTTAATGAACCGATTTTGATGAAACAAACGTTAGATGTTTTGCTGAGTTAAAACAAAGCAATTGGTGAAAGTTTGAAGTAAATCGGTTCAGTATTTTCGGAGATAATCGTGATCATACATACAGACAGACAGACAGACAGACAGACAGACAGACAAAACATTCGAAAAAATTTTTTTGCGTTCTATTATTCTTTTTAAGTGTCCCTCTATCCATTTCAGTCAAAAATTCTAAATGTACAGACAAAATATTTTTACTGTTTTATTATCAGTCTCGCGGCGCACGCGCAGCTTCACGGTCGCGTTGTGTGTTGTGCGTGTTTGTATAGAGGATAAACGATGTCCTCTAAAGTGGTAAAATGTGCCAGTTGCAACGTAGTTATTAACGAAGTTCTCGCGTTTATCGATAACAAGAAAGATGTGATGGACGACGAGAGTCTGAGTAACATATGTGTTTGTGCTTTCTCCGAAAGTGATATAGAAAAGGCAAAGAATTTGTTATTTGATTCGGTCCCGACAAAGAAACGAAAGATAGTCCGGAAAAAAGATAGTCGTAAAAAGGACGGCAAGGCTCTCAGGGATCTGGATGATATCATCTGCCTGCTCCGGGATACACATTCCGAAGATATTCCCGTTTTAACCGTCAGGGCCCTTGAGAAACTTCCACCTGTATTATGGGATCACGTAGATGTCACGAGAATTCTAAAAGACATAGTAGACTAGTTTCTGTATCAAGAGGCCGAGATGCTATGTAAAATAAAAGAAATTCACTTAAATCATCAATATTTAACCCGCGCAAGGCACTAACACATTCATAAAGTGTGTTGGTTAATTGTGATAAGTTTGATAATGATGGCCGTTGGATCGGGTTTAATTTTATTATTTTTTTTAAATAAGCGGTGGCTAAAATACGTTTATTATCATACCTGTCTAGCAACGCTGCATAAACAACAGAATAATTAGCTGATGTTATAGGAACACCCTTAGCTAGTGTCAGGGCATACCCAGACAGACATGACAACAAATAGTAAAATTTCTCTGTGTCCGACAACGAAACATTATTATGCACAAGCGACGTATAACTGTCTTTAACACAGTCAATATTCAACGGGACATCAGCTTGATTAATAAGAACTGTGCGAAGCAGGAGGACCTAGATCGGCTAAAATCTGAGGTTGAAATCTTAAAGTGATGCGCGCTCTGTGACACACGCGTCTCAGTACATACACTGCATACGAATTTTTAATTCGCGTTTAGCGCGGCTTTCGCCGCTGCTTGAAGTTGCCACTATGGCTTCTAAGCAAGTCGTAGTCAACGAGTTGCTGGCATTTATTGATCATGCCAAGGACACGATGGATGAGGTCAGCATCATGCAGATCTGCAAATCAAATTTCACCGTGGAGGAGATTTGCAGCGGCAAGGTGCTGCTCTACGAGGTGCTCGGCAGGACCGCGCAGATGCCATCTCGCAGGAGAGATGAGAAAGGCGAAAGAAGTCTCCAGGATATCATCGCCTTGATGAAGGAGACCGACCCCGATGACATGCCAGCACTATGCGCTGCCAATCTGTCGAGACTTCCACCAGTCTCTTTTGATCATGTGGACGTTACCAGGCTCCTCAAGGACATCACGGCCCTGAAGACCAGCCTGGCACAGATACAGTTCAGGTTAGAAGCCTCGGAAAATACCATCACCGAGCTGCGTACCGAATTATTATCAATAAAAAGTAATAAATCGGTATGTAGGTCACCCGTGGCTAATAACGTCAACACTCGTCGCGGAGCGCAAAATGCATCCATCGGCAGTTTTGAGTCGGCGAAATTGGAGAACTCGCCGCCAGCTGTCGACATCGTTCACGATGCCCCGCGCCCCGCCGCCCGCTCTTCCCTCCGCGAGGAGCCGATGTCACTGCCGAGCACGTCAACCCCGACACGTGCCTACGCAGCCGTAGCCGCCGCCGCCGCCCCGGCTGCTGCGTCACCGCAGCGGCTCGTCACAAAGGGGAAAAAACAGACAACGGGTTCCCGAAAGGACCAGTGCGACAAGGAGGGCTTCGTTAAAGTAGAGCGGAGAAAAAAGAAGCCCACCAGCCGTAACCATCACGGCAATGCACCGCATGAACCGACCCTACTGTTGCGTCCCGAAGTGAAGACGACGCAGCTGTACGTGTCCCGCTTGCATTGGTCTACGAGGGTAGAGGACATCGTAGACTACGTGCTGAAGAAGTCCAAATTCACATTGAGGGTCGAACAGTTGGCTTCTCGCCATAAAGTGAGCTTTAATTCATTTGTGGTGAGAGTGCCGACCCACCATCTAGAGACCTTCATGAAGGAGGACTTCTGGCCGCAGGGAGTCGTTTATCGGAAGTTCCGAGGAAGGCTGCCTGCTGATATCCCGCGCCTCACGTCGCCGACTTTACGTGAAAACTAGTTTTTTAAGATATATTTTCGTATGTATGTTAGTCTGTAAGGTATATATATTTATGGGCCTATGTAATGTTTTACTCGTTGCCTGAAATAAACGATTATTATTATTATTATTATTATTATTAAAGGACACGTCAGTGGTAAATAACTATGGGAGAAACGTTAACTTCAGACGCGGAGGATACCTACAACAAAGTTTTGAGTGCCAAAGTGGTCCTATGGGATTGCCTCCCGTGTCCCTGGATAAACATAACGAACCCAATGATATTTCATCACAAGAAACAACATACAGGGACATAGGACAGAAATTTTATTCATCGGAAAGTAATCGCAGCTCGCCGCTACCCGCCAATAGCCTGCGAGAACACCAGGCGGTTACAATGACTCACCCGGCCGCAACTCAGCTGACCGAGCCGCCATCAATGCCTACAGCTGATATAGTAAACACCGATACCTGTGCCGATGCAAGCGTGGGACACACGGCCGTCTCGCTTATACAACCGAGCGAACCAACAGTAATTAGTACTAAAAACGTACAAGCTAATGTGTATGTGAAAAATACCAGTGGTCCGCCTAGTGATGAGAATACGAAATATATGACAGAAATTACCCGAGAAGGAAACTGGAGACAAGAGGTGCACAGTGAGGAATGGACTCGAGTACAAAGGAAAAGATTACGCAATCGTTTTTCTGGATATAGAGGAAAAGCTACTTTAGAGCCTGGTAACAATTTCAGAGCGGCGGAGATTAAGGTTCCGGTGTACATTTATAATGTGGCAAAGGGAGTGTCTGTGAGTAACATCACCGGTTACATTAAGAAAAAAAGTAAACTTGATGTTAACATAGAAAAGGTGAAAATGAAGATTCCAAAAGAATACGAATCCTATAAAGTATTTGTACCTAAGTACAAACTGGATCTTTTTATGTCCGAAAACTTTTAGCCAGAGGGCGTAGCATATAGGCGTTTTATTGATTTCAAATATCGAGAGAAAGGAAGTGCCTTTAAGGCCGGACTGATTAATCAGCATTCAAAATAGGTTACACCAAATTTGTAAGTTTTAACTGCAAGAACGTAGAACGCTCTGTGGAGTGTGTGCGTCGGCTGTGTCGCAACGCGGACGTGATCGCCCTGCAGGAGACCTGGCTGCTGTCACACGATCTCGCGTTTCTGGGGACCATCGACAGCGATTTTGCCTTCACGGGTACCTCTGCTGTCGATACTACGGTCGGTGTGTTACGCGGGCGGCCCTATGGAGGAGTGGCCTTACTCTGGAGAAAATCTGCTTTCCCTACGGTAACCATAGTGAAGTGTAATAGTGTCAGGCTTGCGGCGATAAAAATTGAGCTCAGTGATCGTTGCGTTATGGTATTTTCGGTGTACATGCCGACGGATAAAAAAGAAAACCTAGTGGAGTTCACAGAGTGTCTTAGTGAGATGGCTGCCATTATTGAAAGTCAAAATGTTGAAACTGTGTTTATGTTAGGGGACTACAACGCACACCCCGGTGAGTCTTTTGATACAGAACTTTTGTCTTTTTGCTCTGAACAATCTTGGACGTGCATAGACAGAGACTTGTTGCCGCCGGATACTTATACGTTTGTGAGTGATGCACACGGCAGTTTAAGGTGGTTAGATCATGTTGCGGTCACGGCCGCTGCGCGGCTCACTGTACTTTCTGCGTCTGTTCTTTACGATATTTACTGGTCTGACCACCAGCCTGTATTAATCGAGTGTAATTTAAATGTTGTTACATCAAAATTGGCTATGCCAAATAACTGCATAAACAATGTAATATGGGGAGAACGTAACATTGATCAAATATGTGAATATCATAATGTATGTGACTCCAGGTTAAAAGACATAGATTTCCCGACAGATTTTACTAAATGTTGTGATAGCATGTGTAGAAACCAGAAACACAGATTATTACTGGATAATATGTATGACAATATTATCAGCATACTTTCTGAGGCCGCAATCTGTAGTCATAGTGTTAAGGAAAGGCGTAAAGGTAGCATGTGTAGAAACCAGAAACACAGATTATTACTGGATAATATGTATGACAATATTATCAGCATACTTTCTGAGGCCGCAATCTGTAGTCATAGTGTTAAGGAAAGGCGTAAAGGTAGCATGTGTAGAAACCAGAAACACAGATTATTACTGGATAATATGTATGACAATATTATCAGCATACTTTCTGAGGCCGCAATCTGTAGTCATAGTGTTAAGGAAAGGCGTAAAGGTAAATACTTACCTGGTTGGAACAAACACGTTCGTGAGGCGCATGAGAGGGCTCGACTTTGTTTTCAAAGTTGGTCACTTCACGGCAGACCTGGCTATGACCAATCTTATACCGATATGTGTGAGTCTAGGCGCGTTTTTAAGGCAAAACTTAAATGGTGTCAAAATAATCAGCATCAAATAAAAATGGATACCATCGCTGAACACCATAAAAATAAGAAATTCGGTCAGTTTTGGAAAGCCACCAACAGGTTGAATCATAAGTCGAGTCTTCCCATAAGCGTGTCAGGAGCTCATGAGCCTAGTGATATTGCCAATTTATTTAAGCAGCATTTTAGAGTGGAATCACCACTTGAGGCGCCGGCGCCGCTGGTGGCCGATTCTGAGGCAGGTGGTCCGAAACGTAGTATATTTTTTACAGCTAAAGATGTAGCTAACGTTATTAAGGGTATGGTGAAGGGCAAATCCCCTGGACACGACCACCTCAGCATCGAACACCTGCAACATGCTGGAGTTCATATGTCCAGGGTTTTATCTTTATTCTTTAATTTGTGTATTGGGCATTCGTATCTACCTGACAAGCTGATGCGAACTGTTGTTGTGCCAATTCCAAAAAACAAGACAGGCAACTGCTCTGACGTGTCTAACTATAGGCCCATCTCCCTTGCTACAGTGATTGCAAAGGTACTGGATAGCTTGCTTAATGGGTGCTTGGATAAGCACGTCTCGCTTCATGATGCGCAATTCGGCTTTAGACCAGGTCTTTCTACCGAGAGTGCTATCCTGTGCCTCAAGCGAACTGTCCAGTACTACACTGCAAGAAAAACACCTGTTTATGTATGTTTCTTAGATTTCTCAAAGGCTTTTGACCTGGTAGCTAGAGATGGGCAATCCACCCACCCGGGTTTAAACCCAGTTGGGTAAAAACCGGGTGTTTTGGGTGTTTTGGGTTTAAACCCAATAAGCACCCAATTTTTTGGGTTTTTACGATTTTTTACTTTAATTATGCTTCTTCTTGACCTGACGAAGCTGGTGCAGTGGACTACAGTTCCAAACCTTCAGGTCCAATTGGTCAACTTCCCTCCCATATTTACGTTTTTGGTTTATGCCCTCATCAAATAATATTTTTTTGCGATAGAGCGAGGCGACATGACCAGAGGATAAAACAAACGGGTATTTTGGACTGTTAGTAGCTCAATAATTTAATTATTGTCGCGAAGGTCCAAGAATGGAATAGTCTAGAACTTATCCGAACACCGTCTGTTGCGCTCATAAATCTTTTATCTTGCTCACACATATGTATTTATTATTATTGTTTTGACCGTGTTTTGAAGGATTCATTTATGATACATGCTTTTTAACCGACTTCAAAAATGGAAAACGATGTTCGACAGTTTGAATGTTTTCTTACTGACTGGTTGGTAGCTTTTGGGTAAGGAATTTGAGGATCTCGAAAATGACTTCAGTCTTGGAATCCAAGATGGCGAATGCGACTTGTCATAAAAAATCGACATGGGTGTCGTTGTCTAGGTATTTTGAGGTGTAGATCTCGAAAATGACGTCAGTTTTAGAATCCAAGATGGCAGATCCGAATTGTTATAAAAAATCGACATGGGTTCGTTTTCTAGGTTTTTTGGGTGTAGATCGCAAAAATGATGTCAGTTTAGGAATCCAAGATGGCGTACGTGACTTGTCATAAAAATCGACATGGGTACGTTTCTATGTTTCTTGGGAAGAAGATCTTGAAAATAATGTCAGTTTTGTAATACAAGATGGCAGGGCTTTGCATGGTAATTCATCATGGGTGTTGATCCCTTAGTTTTTTGTGGTGTAAATAACGTAATTTTCGAGGAAAAATAGGAAAAATATGTCCTGGGCTGATGCCCGCAAAATCAAAGCTGATGATCTTCAAGACAGGAAGAGAGTGTATAACGCTGCTGCCAAGTCCTGCAAAAAGGTGTTCAGAAGAGCTCGTTTCGACCACGTTGGCCGTATTGGAGACATGATAGCTTCTTGTCCCTCAGGAAGTAAAGCCTTCTGGTCTCTAGCCAAGTCAGTGGAGATGAACTTCTGTCGCCCATCGCTGCCACTATTGCAGAAACCTGACGGTTCTCTGGTCCATGGTGCAAAAGAGAAAGCAGACTTGTTTGCCAATCTATTTGCAGATAATTCGCGTCTAGATAGTAACAATAAAAGCCCACCCCAGTTACCTTCGTTCGGCCCCAAGATGCGGGCCGCTCAAATCCACCAAAAAGAGGTACTTAAATGCATGCTAAACCTAGACGTGAATAAGGCTAGTGGACCAGATGGTATTCCAGCAGTGGTTCTTAAGCGCTGCGCACCCGAATTGTCCCCTGTACTGACACCTCCTCTATAGACTTTCTCTAGAGGCTGGCAAGGTCCCAAGATCCTGGAAGCTTGCCAATGTACAACCTGTACCTAAAAAGGGAAGTCGCTCCGACCCGGCCAATTATCGACCTGTTGCGATCAACTCCATATTGTGCAAGATTATGGAGCGTGTATTGAACAATCGTCTCCTGGCATACCTGGAAACCAACGAGCTCCTTAGTGACAACCAATATGGTTTTCGCAAGGGTCGCTCAACCGGTGACCTACTGGTATATGCCACTCACTTATTGAGCGAAGCTTTGGAGGGTCACGGTGAGGCAATTGCCGTTTCACTAGATATATCCAAGGCTTTTGACCGGGTCTGGCACGAAGCTATCCTCAGTAAGCTTCCAGCGTATGGTTTACCAGAGGACCTTTGCGACTGGATATCCGATTTCCTGAGGGAACGGTCAATTCGAGTGGTCATGGATGGCTGCTCTTCCGACCTAATGGCTATAAATGCCGGGGTACATCAAGGATCTGTTCTCTCTGCAACCTTGTTCCTGCTGCACATTAATGACCTCCTTAAATATGGCATTATTGGCTATGCTGATGACAGCACCGTTGTAGAGAGTTTTACGTCTAGTGCCAGTGCAAGTCCACAAGAAGTCCAGTCTCTGAGAGAGTCTATGACTGAACGGGTTAACTCGAAATTACAGAGGGTGTCCGATTGGGGAGACGCCAATCTTGTTAAGTTTAACCCGTCCAAAACACAGGCGTGTCTCTTTTCCGCAAAAAAAAGTGCTTTCCCACTTGCACCCACTTTCCAGGGTGTTTCCTTGCCGTTAGTTGACCACCTTGGGCTTTTAGGCATGACAATCACGTCCAAACGGTCGGTATTTTATAGGATCCATTTTGGAGAGTGTGCGAAACCGCTCTTTGAGCTAGTTGAACCCTCACCATTCCTCCATCGGACTACGAGGCGCAGGCAGAAATTTCACCCTTTTATCGTTGGAATACCAAAGAGTCGAACTAAACGCTTTGACAGTTCCTTTTTGGTTCGAGTAGCCAAGGTGTGGAATGAACTGCCTGCGTCTATATTCCCAGACAAGTACATCCCGGGACATTCAAAAGTAGAATAAATGGGTATCTCTTGGATAGGCATGTAACATCCTCGTCTTCATCGTCACTTACCATCAGGTGAGATGGGAGACAAATGCCTAATCCAATAATTAGTAAAAAAAAAAAAAACAACACCTATAATGATTTATCATAAAATGTCGTCATCTTTGATTCCAAAACTGATTTTATAATCTAGATCTACACCACTAAAAACCTAAAAAATTACACGCGTCGATTTTTCATGACAAGCCACGTCCGCCACCTTAGATTCCAAAACTGACATCATTTTCGACATCTACACCCTAAAAAACGTAGAAAACGACACCGATGTCGATTCTTCATGAAAAAATGCCTCCGCACTCTTAAGATACCAAAATTGACGTCATTTTCAAGATGACGTCATTTTCAAGATCTACACCCCAAAAAGCCTTAGAAATAACATCCATGTAATTTTTTCATGACAAGTCACGTCCGCCATCTTGGATTCGAAAACTGACATCATTTTCGAGATCTACACCCCAAAAAACGTAAAAAAGAACACGCATGTCGATTTTTCATCAAAACTCGCGTCCGCCACAAACATAATCTCTAAAAACAACAATACACTTCTTTTTTTGAAGTCGTGTAAAAAGAAAACTATCAAAAACTCAAATTTCAATACCTAAATAGGAAAATAAAATAATATCATTTTACACCTTAGAATTATTTATTCTCCTAATTACGTCCACCGACTCACTACTAGGTCATTGCCGCACTCGTTCTAACATAAGGTCTGACACAGCATGCCGTCTCTTTCTACTTTGGCGCAAAGCTTTTAAAATATTTACGGCAAGGAAAAGACCAACATGTTGGTCAACTGCAACATGAAAACACAGAACTAATTATTTTCATCTCGGTTTTTATTAATAGTAAACATTTTAAAATTTCCTAAATTTTAATTAAGTACGTACCTAATATTTCTTTAATTTTTTTTATCGTACAGCAACGTTGAATTGTAAATTACAATTTAATAAAAATATATTTTTCATATATTACTAACGTTTTTGACAAATAAAGTAAACACCCAATTTTTTGGGTGTTTATGGGTGTTTAAGGGTGTTTATTGGGTTTTTACCAAAGCACCGGGTTTAAACCCGGTGCTTTGCCCATCTCTACTGGTAGCATATCACACTTTATGGGAAAAGATGAGATTGGAGACTGCGTGCCTGAAGAAGTAATATTACTCTTTAAGCATTGGTATAGTAACCAAAAGAATAATGTTAAATGGGCGGGCACACTCTCAGAAGAGTATAGATTGGAGTGCGGTGTGAGGCAGGGCGGGTTAAGCTCTCCCACGCTGTTTAATTTATATATTAACAAACTTATTGGTGAGCTCAGCAGTACCGGTATCGGTTGTCATATAGACGAAGTCTGTATAAATAATATTAGTTATGCAGATGATATGGTACTGCTGAGCCCATCAAGCGGAGCTTTGAAAAGATTATTAAAAGTATGCGAGACCTATGCTGTGACCCAGGGGCTCAAATACAATGCTGTGAAGAGTGAATTTATGATGTTTAGTCCAGATCATAAGCGATACACAAATATTCCTCATTTTACGCTTTGTGGCACTCCTTTAAAACAGGTCGAGAGTTTCAAGTACCTGGGCCACTGGGTCACAGACGACCTGAAAGACAATCAGGATATTGAGAGGGAGCGGAGGTCGCTGTCTGTTCGCTGTAATATGTTGGCCCGTAGATTTGCTAAATGCACTGAAGAAGCAAAGATAACGCTTTTCAAAGCGTACTGTCAGTCATTTTATACGTGCAGTTTGTGGGTCAACTATACGCAGGGGACAGGTCTGCTTCTTTAAGACTTCTATCTATCTTTGAGACTTTTATCATATTTGTTGTTGTTTGAAATTGTATATAACATGACATCAGAAAAAAAAAGAAAAGATAAAAATATTAAATATCATACAAAGCCCTTCAGGCAACTAGGCGACTAATACTGTTGAAAAGAGTTTCTTCTCTGCAGTGGTCGATTCCGAAACGCTAGTAGTTTGTAGCTTTTGAACTAAAAGCTAATAATAGGTATTATTTAAAATGTGAATTGACGTGAAAAATTGCCTGAAAAGGCCTATTTCCTGAATAAATCTTTGAATTGAAGTATTGGAACACTGACTGGTTGCCTTTCAACATGCCGAGCTTGAGGTTGTGTGCGCTGAAGCTGTAGTTGCCGACGTGTATGTCGGGCATGTCGCGGCAGGCGGCCGCCACGCGCCGCGGGTCCATCTTGCGCAGACTGAACCACTGCGACGTCTTGGCGCGACGGTCCTTGGTGCCCGCGTAGCCGAGCATTGAAGGTTTTATACTGCAAACAAACATGACTATCGTCAAGTACACCTGTACGGTGTGTACAGGTGTAAGCATTTTTGTTGGAGGGTTGCGTATCTTCCACTTTATCATATCACACATTGTAACAATCAACTGAAATATGCAAAGAACAATCTATTCTCTTATTAAATTAAGAAAAAAAATATGGTGAAAAAACCCCACCCACGTGAAATATTTTTCCATGTTTTTTTCTTAATATAATAAGAAAAGGTACATTAAAATAGCATTGTGAATGCAAAAAAATACTTATGAAAATAGAACAATATATTGTTATCACAGTGTCAGTAAAATCAAAATCCTTTACATGCAGTTTACATGGAATTGAAACAAACCACATTCGATAACTGTTAGAGGACAAAAGCAGCTTATTTCACATTGCTTTCAACTAGAGATGGGCAATCCACCCACCCGGGTTTAAACCCAGTTGGGTAAAAACCGGGTGTTTTGGGTGTTTTGGGTTTAAACCCAATAAGCACCCAATTTTTTGGGTTTTTACGATTTTTTACTTTAATTATGCTACTTCTTGACCTGACTAAGCTGGTGCAGTGGACTACAGTTCCAACCCTTCAGGTCCAATTGGTCAACTTCCCTCCCATACTTACGTTTTAGTTTTATGCCCTCATCAAATAATATTTTTTTGCGATAGAGCGAGGCGACATGACCAGAGGATAAAATAAACGGGTATTTTGGATTGTTAGTAGCTCAATAATTTAAATATTGTCGCGAAGCTCCCAGAATGGAATAGTCTAGAACTTATCCGAACACCGTCTGTCGCGCTCATAAATCTTATATCTTGCTCACACATAGGTATGTATTCTAGGTTAGCGGGAATACACACTATCGAATATTACTTATTGTTTTGACCGTGTTGAAGGTTTCATTTATGATACATGCTTTTTTTTTCACCGACTTCAAAAATGGAAAACGATGTTCGACAGTTTGAATGTTGTCTAGGTATTTTGAGGTGTAGATCTCGAAAATGACGTCAGTTTTAGAATCCAAGATGGCGGACCCGAATTGTTATAAAAATCGACATGGGTTTCGTTTTCTAGTTTTTTTAGGTGTAGATCTCAAAAATGATGTCAGTTTAGGAATCCAAGATGGCGTACGTGACTTGTCATAAAAAATCGACATGGATGACGTTTCTATGTTTCTTGGGAAGAAGATCTTGAAAATAATGTCAGTTTTGTAATGTAAGATGGCAGGGCTTTGCATGGTAATTCATCATGGGTGTTGATCCCTTAGTTTTTTGGGGTGTAAATAACGTAATTTTCGAGGAAGAATAGGAAACAACACCCATGATGATTTATCATAAACTGTCGTCATCTTTGATTCCAAAACTGATTTTATAATCTAGATCTACACTACTAAAAACCTAAAAAATTACACGCGTCGATTTTTCATGACAAGCATGGGGTGTAGATCTCGAAAATGATGTCAGTTTTCGAATCCAAGATGGCGGACGTAACTTGTCATGAAAAATTTACATGGATGTTATTTCTAAGGCTTTTTGGTGTGTAGATCTCGAAAATGATGTCAGTTTTCGAATCCAAGATGGCGGACGTGACTTGTCATGAAAAATTTACATGGATGTTATTTCTAAGGCTTTTTGGGGTGTAGATCTTGAAAATGATGTCAGTTTTGGAATCTAAGATGGCGAATCTTAGATTCCAAAACTGACATCATTTTCGACATCTACACCCTAAAGAACGTAGAAAACGAATCCGATGTCGATTCTTCATGAGAAAATGCCTCCGCACTATTAGATACCAAAATCGACGTCATTCTCAAGATCTACACCCCAAATAGCCTTAGAAATAACATCCATGTAAATTTTCATGACAAGTCACGTCCGCCATCTTGGATTCGAAAACTGACATCATTTTCGAGATCTACACCCCAAAAACGTAAAAAAGAACACGCATGTCGATTTTTCATCAAAACTCGCGTCCGCCATCTTGAATTCCAAAACTGACTTCATTTTCGAGATTTTCACCCTAAAAACCTAGGAAACGACTCACTCCAGTGTCGATTTTTCATGACAAGTCGCGTATGCTATCTAAGATTCCAACATTGACATCATTTTCAAGATCTACGGTGTTTTTTGTGATCTCTCCAAAGCATTTGATTGTGTAGACCACGATACCCTGCTGTCCAAATTGAAACACTATGGGATTAAAGGTAAATCTATTGCATTAATCACATCTTATTTGAGTAGCCGAATTCAAAAAGTTAGCGTTGATAGGGTTCAATCCTCGGGATCATCTGTTAAGATGGGCGTACCCCAGGGCTCTATACTAGGCCCCTTGTTGTTTCTTATATATATTAATGATCTGCCATACTATGTTCACACATGTAAAGCTGTACTATTTGCCGATGATACTTCTCTTATTTTCCCTGTTGATAGGACAACAGACAATTTTGACGAGGTCAATAGTACATTAGCTCAAGTATTAGAGTGGTTTACAGCAAACAATTTGCTGTTGAACGCTAAAAAGACGAAGTGTATTAAATTTTGTTTACCGAATGCTACAAAAGTACCAACACGCATAGTGGTCGAAAACGAAACGATAGATTTGGTAGATAAAACAGTATTTCTTGGGATGACAGTTGACTCGGGACTTCAATGGGGTGCCCATATCACATCCTTAGTGGGTAAACTTAGTTCGGCTGCTTACGCTGTTAGAAGAATAAGACAGTTGACTGACGTTGATACTGCGCGTTTGGTATACTTCAGCTACTTTCATAGGGTCATGTCGTATGGGATATTACTATGGGGTAACGCAGCAGAAGTTAATACCATATTCGTCCTTCAAAAACGCGCTATCAGATCTATATATAAACTAGGTGCTAGAGAATCTCTTAGAGAATTGTTTAAAAATATAAATATTTTGACATTCCCCGCGCAATACATATTTGCAAATATTATGTTTGTACGTAATAATCTTCATCTTTACGCGAAAAATAGTGATATCCACAACAGGAATACGAGAAATAAAAATAAATTAGCGATACCAACTTTGCGATTACAGAAAACAATGAATTCATTTTTGGGACTTAGTATACGCTTCTATAATAGAATTCCTGAAGAAATATTGGCTCTGTCATTAGGTAAGTTTAAGACTGCTGTTAAAAATCAATTGCTTAAAAATGCCTATTATTGTATTAATGACTATTTATCAGATAAAACTCCATGGAAGTAATATATTCATTAAATTGTACATCGGTGATTACTTAATGTAAAATAATTCAATTTGTTATAAATATGTGAAAGTGTAGCCCTTCAGGCACGTAGGGACCAATACTGGACTGAGTTTCTTTCGGCGTATTCTTCTCAGCAGTGGTCGTTTCGAAACGCTAGTAGCTTATCGATTTTGCAAATATTAAAAATAATAATATGACGTTCAGAAAGAGATACATGATATCCAAATTTGAATAAAATTCTATTTTATTTCATTTCATTTCATTTCTACACCCCAAAAAGCCTTAGAAATAACATCCATGTAAATTTTTCATGACAAGTCACGTCCGCCATCTTGGATTCGAAAACTGACATCATTTTCGAGATCTACACCCCAAAAAACGTAAAAAAGAACACGCATGTCGATTTTTCATCAAAACTCGCGTCCGCCATCTTGAATTCCAAAACTGACGTCATTTTCGTAATTTTCACCCTAAAAACCTAGGAAACGACACCAGTGTCGATTTTTCATGACAAGTCGCGTATGCTATCTAAGATTCCAACATTGACGTCATTTTCAAGATCTACACCCCAAAAAGCCTTAGAAATAACATCCATGTAAATTTTTCATGACAAGTCACGTCCGCCATCTTGGATTCGAAAACTGACATCATTTTCGAGATCTACACCCCAAAAAACGTAAAAAAGAACACGCATGTCGATTTTTCATCAAAACTCGCGTCCGCCATCTTGAATTCCAAAACTGACGTCATTTTCGAGATTTTCACCCTAAAAACCTAGGAAACGACACCAGTGTCGATTTTTCATGACAAGTCGCGTATGCTATCTAAGATTCCAAAATTGACGTCATTTTCGAGATCTACACCCCATAAAACCTGGAAAACGACATTCATGTCGATTTTTTATGACAAGTTTTTTCTGTAACTACCAATGTCGTCGCTCGGGTGGAGCGATAACAAAGGGTATATTTTTTTAGGTTAAATGGTATAAGAATTATAACGATAGATAATTGCCTCAAGACATTCTGAAGTCATTGTGGAATAAGATGCTCCTGTACACTGTATTTTAATACAAACATAATCTCTAAAAATAACAATACACTCCTTTTTTGAAGTCATGTAAAAAGAAAACTATCAAAAACTCAAATTTCAATACCTACATAAGAAAATAAAATAATATCATTTTACACCTTAGAATTATTTATTCTTCTAATTACATCCACCGACTCACTACTACCGCACAGTCATTGCCGCACTCGTTCTAACATAAGGTCTGACACAGCATGCCGTCTCTTTCTACTTTGGCGCAAAGCTTTTAAAATATTTACGGCAAGCAAAAGACCAACATGTTGGTCAACTGCAACATGAAAACACAGAACTAATTATTTTCATCTCGGTTTTTATAATAGTAAACATTTTAAAGTTTCCTAAAATTTTATTAAGTACGTACCTAATATTTCTTTAAATTATTTTAACGTACAGCAACGTAGAATTGATCATTACTATTTAATAAAAATATATTTTTCATATATTACTAACGTTTTTGACAAATAAAGTAAACACCCAATTTTTTGGGTGTTTATGGGTGTTTAAGGGTGTTTATTGGGTTTTTACCAAAGCGCCGGGTTTAAACCCGGTGCTTTGCCCATCTCTACTTTCAACACTATTTTTTACCCGCGCATACCATCAGGTCCTTTTTAGTCTCCACTACAGGAGCACGACCCTCTCTGTACTACTATATAAATACAACCCTATAATTATCACTCATGATCATACATTTAACATAACTAATACATTGACAAAATAACTCTCACATTAGCTAAGTGTATAAAAGTGTCACTTACTTCAATCTTAGCCGCTCAGCAATACGAACAGCAGCTTCCATGGTGTCGCAATTCTCCTTGTGCAATATGAAGTACAAGTACTCTCCAGGCCAATGCCACTTCACTCTCTTGTCTATCCGCACTGAAACACGTCACAATCGTATTTATATTACCTCTTCATACAACTCCAATCTCTAAAAACTACTTAACATTTTTGGGTCAGACAGGAAATTAAAATATGGCAACCGGAGTAAAAACTTTTAAAAGTCTGCGCAGATGAGGGATTTTTGTCTGAAAAGGACACAGACCTGTATGTTACATAGATCTATAGCAGACGATAAAAACCCCTATATCATAGAAAAATCTAACGCAAACTTGCCTTTCGTGCAACAAGGAAGCAAATATTCTGAGATTATGTTGATAATGCAGGACTCTAATTGTGATTCAATTCGTCGCATAAGTTCTATGTTCTCGAGGACATTCCGGGAAATTCTACTGTTCCTGAGGGATCGACACTAACGCGGGCGCAGCCGCGGGCAAAATATAGTAGAACATATAGCAACAAGTTCACTTTATATCATACCTCCTTTCCGATACCTTTCAAAACGCACCAGCTTCTTATCGTCGACAGTGACAGTGCTGCCTACAAGGACACCTCCAAAGGCCTTTTTCACAGCATCATGTATTTTAGTCCGCTGCTCTTTGCTCATGCCTGTCACGTCTATCTGAAAGGTTGACAGTAGAACGAGTGACTCCCTAAAGTCAGATGTAACTATTATATTATGTAACTTTCGCTCATCCTCGTTTCTAATCCGTTAAAATACGGCCTGACCTGCATGGCCCGAGTCTAGGAAAGAAAAAAAAACCTAAAGTGTACCAGTGGCTCCTCTCCTATGCAGATTGTGATCATGATCAAATGGGTATCTCTTGGATAGACATGTAACATCCTCGTCTTCATTGTCACTTACCATCAGGTGAGATGGGAGACAAATGCCTAATCCAATTATTAGTAAAAAAAAAAGGGAATAAACAAATATTTCAGGAAACCTGTCTAGGCAATGTAACTTGTAAACTATCACGATTATTATTCCCCATTGCCACCTACAAAACCTAGTTTAATTTTTGTACAACAAAAAAGGCAAACGGGCATACGGCTCACTCGGCTCACTCGATGGAGAGCGGTTACCTAAGCCTACTATGTACATTTGCAACACCAATAGTGCCACTCGCGCGTTTCCGACCCTGAAGAAATGCGCGTTTCCGACCCTGAAGAAATGTTTATGGCACGGGCCGCAGGTCCGGAAGGTTTTGGAATGTAACACTCCATCCCTGCTAAATGGCCTCAGCAACGGCTGTCCCACAGGGATCTGGGTTCTCCGATGCAAAACAGAGCGCAGATTTTATGCGTATGTAGGCAGCTACATGGTACGACGCATAAAATTCCCGCAGTCCATCCACCACGCGGCGCCACCGTTTGGGTTAGTGCTTGTTCACATACTCGTAGGAATCTAATTCTCCCGAGTACTTGAAATGTAAATTTCAGTATCTCGAGAACACTCATCGCAGTATCTCGAGAACACACGCCAACTTCGCTCTTCTGATTCCCTTTAGCTTTACACCCCACTATTTCATTCTAGTTTTATATGCAATTCTTTCAATTTGCAAGCTATAAGACTTTGGAACCTGAAGATATCAAGGAAGTCTCAAATCAATGTAATTTTGAGAAAAAGGTCCATACTGAGCATGTAACAGAAGGCCCAGCTACTACCCAGAAAGTGATAAAATGTTATTAAATGTATGTTATAAATAAATAATCTTTGACTCACTTCAACTTTCTCATCGGTTGGCTTAGGAGCAATCACGATCTTGTTGATATTATCCCAGGTCTCCATGGGCAGTATCTCCAGGTTGTACTTAGAGAACATCAAATCCTCGTCCTCATCAACAGTTTTGTCTTCTGGAGGCTCCGGAACGGTGAAGTCTGTAAGCTTTGCTACTTCACCATTTTCATTGATTTCTGATACTTGAAAATCGGAGTACCTGAAAAATAAATAAATATCTGTGACCTCTGTGGCTCAGTGGTACAGCAAGTGCCTTTGCATGACAGGGTCCCGCATTTGATCCCCAGTGAGATGGAAATCTATCTTTTTCAAATAGGCCTGGGTCTTGGATATTCATCTATCTATTTTAAAATATAGAATTGTTGTCTGTTATTAAATTAAGAAATAAAATATGGTGAAAAAATTGACACGGGCAGGGTTTGAACCTGTTTACAAATTTAGTAACAAATTTAGTTTTTTGCATCATAATTATATTGTTTTATACATTGTTATATGACTATACTACTAAGGTATAATATAAAAAATATAAATACAACATGTAAATATTTTATGGTAAATTCCTACCAAGTGGGATTTAAAGGCATATCCATATACAATAAACAGTGATCGAACCCAGGTCAATCTGGAAAAATTAATCTTCCACCTTGGCTGGGGATCGAGCCTTGGGTCCTGCAATCCAATATTCATCACTTATTGCCTCAAAGATTGGAATTGCTGACATATGTAGTAGCAGTTAAATACCTTGATTTAATGATTCCATTAAATCCTTTATGGTCACACAAATACTCCGTCACAGCTATTTCCTCCTCCGATAATCTTTTCCCGGGCATTTCTCTCTTCTGTCTGTTCGTCCATGGCTGATTGTTGTGCGAAAATCCTCTGTTCCCACGAAAATTTCCGCGCTGTGGGCCCCAAGAGCCCCCTCGCCCTTGCTCCCAAGATCCCCCTTGATAACGACCCCCACCACGATTAAAATTTCCCCTATTACCACCCCTGCGTTCTCTAAACCTTCCTCTACCGGTATTCATGGCTTAAGAATCTAACCTCAAACTAATCACGAGAAGCATACAATGATTCAACTTATCTTTGCTCAAAATAATAGATTATTCTTAATATTTATGTATTTTGTGGTTTACACATTAATTAGTTACATAAATTATTATTTTTAATAAAGGCAAACCGAATTCAATCAACAAAAATGCTGCAATTAGATTAGCTTTGACATGATATTTATTTATGTCAACGTCACGCAAGGAAAACAATGCGCACGCCACAAACTACAGATTAGAAAGAGTACCTATGTCACAAACTATAATGCCAAAAGTGTGCATTGGCATGGCATGAGGCCACTAATAAATCTTAAATTAATTTTCGTTTTTGCTAAGGCAAAGAGTATACAATACCCTACGTGAAAACCTCATAACATCTGAGGTAAAAACAAACGACGCTTAAGCATGTGTGCACGTAAAAGGGCAAGTGCGAGTCGGACTTGCGCACGGAGGCACGGTAATGATATCTAACAGTGTTGTAACTCAGGCCTTTCCCTGTATTAAATGCCTACGGCGGCGCAGTACATAAACGCGTGCTAGGGCTGCCCATATGTACATTGTTTTAATACTTTGACAGTGGGCATTTACACGCGCACTTATTACCCGTAATAACTTTCATAACGTTATGAAAAAGAAAATATAAGAGATATCCATTTATTTTTTTTAAACATAATAAATAAATAAATAGGGATTATAACACAAATTGAGCTAGCCCCACAGTAAGTTGCGAACTTGTTTCATAGGATTCTAACTCAACAATACCATATTTCACAATAGATACTTAAATAGTTAAACATCCAAGACCCAGGTCAATCTGAAAAAGATCGTTTTCCATCATGATCTGACGGGCATCGAACCCGGGCGCTCACGTGTCGAAAGCTGGCATGTTAACTTCTGCGCCATGGAGCTCGAAAAGAAATCTCATATCCAGACTACAGGTATAAAAATAGGTATATATAAGGTCTCGATTACAATAAAAAATATCTGAGTAGATGAAATTTGCAAAATTCCCCCTTAAAGTAAAATAGGGGTATAAACTTTGTATGGTAATTTTCTCATTTCTGGACTTACAAGTGTGAAAATAAGGGTAAAATAGGGGAGTAAAATTTGTATGGAAATTGGAAATTTTCCGCTTTCTGGACTTAGAAGTATTTTATTTTATTTTATTTTATTTTCATAGGAAGACCAACAGCTACAAAAAAAATCACAATAAATAACAAGTATAACAACAATATAACCAATTATAGGTCCTCACCAATAGAAACAATATATGATAACAAAAAGTTGAACATTAAAACGCTACTAAAAAGAAAACAATAACATCATACTATTATAAAACAGCTACAAGAGGTCAGTGTACCTTTATCAAAAATGTTAATTGGTAAATTTCCTTTCTTAAATAAATGCACTAACATTATCAGGAAAGAAATAATCTAGCCATTACATTACTGGAGCAAATGCTCATAAAGTATCCGTTTAGCTTTCGTTACGCTTGCAGTGAATAAATCAATGTCGATATTTCTAGAGATATTATTAAAATTGTCGCCCGCACGCAAAATATAAGAATTCTGGCGGTAATTCGTAGATACAACTGGAATGTAAAGAGGGGGGTTAAATCTGAGTAATCTAGATGGAGCATTCAACATAATTTTGGATAACAATTCAGGAGAGTCCACTAGGCTAGAAGCTATCTTCAATAGAAATATTATATCAGCGACATTTCGACGGATGTTCAAGGGAATGAGATGATGCTCTTTACACAGATCTAAATAATTTTGAGAACTATAATTCCTCTTGAGACGGAAACAAAGATGCTTGACAAACTTTCTTTGGATGCCTTCAATGCGGTCAGTATAAACATTATAAATTGGGTTCCATACCTGGGAGGCATATTCAAGGTGAGTTCGTACGTAAGTACAATAAAGTATTTTTAAAGTCTTGAGGTCTTTAAATGAAGTCGAACATCTTAAGACAAAACCAAGTGCTCGATAAGCCTTTGAAACTATTTTATCTATATGGGTGTCAAATAATAATTTACTGTCGTGATATACGCCCAAGTCGCGCACTGTTGTAGAACGCTGAAGCGTTTGTTGCTTGAGCGTATATGAAGTCGGAATTATGTTTAGTTTTCGGGTGAAGGTGAGCACACAACATTTAGAGGGATTAAGGTCCAGACCATTCTGAGAACAGTATTCTTCCAAGCGGGATATATCAGCTTGCAAAGCAGATGCGTCTGCTTGAGATGAGATAGTGGTGAAGATTTTCATATCATCCGCAAAACAAAGCAGTTGTGATGAAACTAGACAATGGTCTATATCATTAATCATAATATTGAAGAGAAGGGGCCCGAGCAATGAGCCCTGAGGCACACCACTAGTTATGTCCACCCAGCTTGAAATGTAGTTTTTCACTACGACCGCCTGAGACCTATGGTCAATGTAGGACGAAAACCACCTCAAGAGATCTCCACTGATTCCTATTGACACCAGTTTAAGCATAAGTGTATTATGGTCTATGCGGTCAAAGCATTTAGAGTAATCCGTATATACAACGTCAACTTGATTGCCAGCATCCATAGCACCAGTAACGTAATCATTAAGGAGCACAAGATTGGAGACTGTCGACCTACCACCTAGAAATCCATGCTAAAAGGGACCAAAGGATTTTTTTAATTCCGGATATAACTGATCATATATAATTCGTTCAAATATCTTAACTATTAAACATTGCTTTGAGATAGGTCTATAATTTATAACGTCTGTTTTTGGCCCTTTCTTGTGCACCGGTGTTATAAACGCGGACTTCCAAATAGCTGGTACGACGCCTTTTAGCAGAGACTTTTTAAATAATAAGGCAATAGGAATTGAAATCCTATCAGCAGTTGCTATCAGAAAAGAGGCTGGCAGTTTATCAGGCCCAGCTGATTTAGAAGTGTCAAGCGACATTAAATGTTTCTTGACATCGTCTAATATGATTTCAATATTGGAAATGTGAGACACAGGGGTACTGGAAGGAGAGACAGGGTGTAAGTTAGAATGGGGCGGTGAAGAAGACGGCGCAAAATTTGAAAGAAAATATGTTGAAAATGCCTCACAAATTTCTTCACCAGAATTGGCTTGAATATTATTATATGTAAGGCAGCTTGGAAAAGTACTAGATTTATTATTATTTTTTGATTTAATATATGTCCAGAAATATTTCGGATTTTTAACAATATAATTTTCAACTTTTTCAATATACGAATGATGACATTGTTTTTCAAGTTGCTTTACCCTGTCTCGCAGTAACCTAAATGACTCCAGATCCGCTCGATTACAATAAACATTATATTTTCGAAGATATTTATTTTTTTCTTTAATTAGCTTAATTAGTGCTCTAGAGTACCAAGAGGGATATGAATTGTTTCTTGACTGAACAGCGGGTATGAACTTGTCAATAAGAGAATAAATAAAATCATAAAAAAATTTAACAGCTTCGTCCATAGTCATATTAGAAAGTTCATATGCCCAGTTAACTTTTGAAATTTCTATATTAATTTTACTGTAGTCCCCTTTATAAAAAAGACGCTTGGAGGCCGAAGATGGCTTCAAATTGTTAACAGAATTAAAATCGGCACTAATTAATAACGCACCATGTAGAGGATCAACTGGTACCAAGGGATCCGGGCATTCCTTAACATTTACGGTATCATTTGAGATCACCAAGTCCAAGATCCTACCCTGACTATTTAAGACGCCATTGTATTGAGCCAGGCCGAGCATATTTAATTCGTCAATGAGTAAACATTCGTCAGTCGTTCGGAAGTTCGATGGGCTATAAGACAGTTCGTCATTTAAATGCCATTTAATGCTACTCATATTAAAGTCACCGACTATGAGGTATTTATCAAGAGGATTTTGCAGCATTATGTCATTTAGTTTGTTTAGAAAATTGTCTAATTGTTGAGAAAATGAGTTACCCAAATTTTGGGTACATAAGTATAAAACACAAAGGTGAAGCTTAGTAGGCGAGTTGACACCATTTTTTAGCGTTAAAGTTAACCACAGGTCCTCGGCGGTCGAGTGAAATGTTGGTTGTGGCATAACAAGTAATTCCTTTCGTGCCGCCAACAATACACCCCCGCCCAATGACTGTCCCAGAGAATCATACTCGCGATCGCGTCTCCAAACAACAAATTGGTCACTAAACATTTCGCTATCGGCAATTCCATCCAACAACCAAGATTCCGTTATAAAAACAATATCGTAGTTAGATAACTGAATATTACGCTTAAATGTATCGACTTTAGTTCGAAGCCCTCTTACATTTTGATAATAAATACTTAAACATGAATTATGCATTGATATTTTATAAGACTATAAGAAACAGAATAGTAGCAGTTTAATTTATAAGTACGGTAAAGAAATAATAAATGACACTGCGCAGAACTCGTAGTTAAAAAGCGATGTATAGGTATGTAAAAAGTGTGAACAGGCAAGTATGCACAGTACGTATTATGCGTGCGAAAGAGCGAGATAGGCGTACATTTAATAGTATTCACTGCAAGCACAACGCCGAGATAAGCTAAACAAAAGGTGCCCGGGTGTGAACAAAAGCGGAGTCGAGGTATGGAATGCACTCCAGGCGTGCTAAACAATTTTAACAAAGATAAATTTAATGTTAAGTAGATACCAATATTAGATAGCAAATATTCAAGAATATAAATATAACATTGCTCCAGCAACAAAGTATCATATATTAAGTAAATAGCAAAAAGAAAGTATTTATGTATAGAATTCAATCTACGTAAAAAACACATTAAGCAAGTCTGTTTAAATCACTTTCCGAACTAATAATATGTATTTTGGAAGTATCATTCTGTCGCACATGTATTTTACCGAATTTCACCCACACATAGCGATATCCCAGCTTGTCCTTCAGGATAGACTTGGTTTTCGTCAATAAGTTCTTTGACTCCGCAGTCAGGTGATCATTCACATAGACTCGCTGGGTACTATCGCGAAAGCCGATGTCACTCGCAGTGAGGTTTTTTATTGACCGCGCTGCCGCCACAAAATCCTCCTTCATGTACCTGTTGGTGAAGTTTACCACGATCGACTTCTCCTTGGTGTTATGAATTGGTACCCTGGCAATGTAATTAATTAAAGTCTTAGAGATTGAACATTTGATGTGCTTACCAAGGGACTCCATGATCTCGAATAAATTTTCGTCCTTTTTGATGGGAACTCCCTTTATTTCTAAATTGTTGAGCCGAGACCATTGCTCTTTAATTGCAAGTGATTGCTTACACTTTGCAAGATCCTCTTGGGTTGACCTTAAGGTTTCCTTAAGACGGTCTATTTCTGGGAGCTTTGCCTCAATAACCTCTATTCTCGAAGTGCATTCGTTAAGCTTGTCACTATTAAATTCACAAGAGGTTCGAAGATCTTGCAACTCATTCTTTATAGCTTTAACGTCTTCAGCCAGTGTGGGCAAGCTTAAGAGTTGTTTCTTCATTTCGAGAATCTCACTATAGATCTTGTCAAGGGAGACCGGATCTTCACTAGCAGTGCCTCCAGCTACCGCATTTCTGCAGTTCGTACATTTCCAGACTGCCCTTCTATCTGCTCCTAGCTTCCTGTAGCCAGATTCCGTGATACCGGCGCAACCAAAGTCGTACAGTCAGCCAATGAGATATCTGACCCCCTACAACAGCGCCATTTTTCGCAAACTAAAGAAACATCCGTGGTTTAAACCCAAAGATAAAAATATACAAGTGTAATATCCTTTGCGACTAGTGCCATCTATTGAATTGTGAATGAACAAATAAGGTTAATAAGCAGAAATCTGATACCCTTGACGACTAATGCCATCTATTCGATTTTTGATAAATAAAACAGGCCCTAGCATACGATACGCTTATTTCAAAGATACTTCAATAGTTAGATGTGGCGCAAGTGGTAGGCACTACGGTTTAATAGTATCCTCCAAAGCTTTTTATTTTTTACAAATATCACCAACTTCGTATTGTGATGTTGGTGTAATTTTGGTTGTTTTAACATAATGTTACCGAGCTAATTGCTGTGAATAAAAAGCATTTTAAATTTTTAATTACTTTATTACATCAAAAAAATTTAACAGTGAAATAAATACCTGCCTACTTAATTCAAACTATGATTAATCTTCTGTAGAGAGAACCAACATGTTACTTAATAAGTAACAATTTACATCTCTCAACTTCTTTTTAATCATAATATTATATTTTTTTTAAATGTGTAGGGTCAAATAGTGCTATGTGAATAACTTTGCTTCGATAATAGTATAAGAATGAATATAAACCTATGGCATTAAATGAATTTTAATATGGGAGAGGGTGACCCCCATTTTGAAGCTTTTGTTCAAGTCTATTTGTCATTTCACTTACCATGTTAGATCAGATCACATATCACTTATGCGCATATTTATTAATTTAGTATAACCTTTTTGTCTAAATTGATTTAAATCAAACTTTACTCGTGTCTCGTGTCCCAGTTAAGCACTATTTGACCCTACAATCTGGGATTTTAATTGGTCACTCAATAACAGTTAGATCACAGAACAATTGTCTTAAATAAAATAATTCTACATTGCAAACTGTTGGAATCACCACATCTCATAAATTTTCCAAGTATTTTTCTTTATTCATCCGGCCGCCGAATTCTACCAGCTCCCCTGGGCCCATTGAAGACATCTGTCCCCAATAACCTGCAAAACAATAATACGATCAGTTACCTATTATTCTACACTGCGTAATACACTAGGTATTAAATATTATTATTATTTTACTTCACTATTTAATTAATATTTTTACCTAATGTTATCCTGCCACTGTTCTCAAAGGCAAATTATTTTGATGGCTATAGGCTGGCCATGTCTTCTCCGCAATATTTTTCTGCCATCATCATCAGACTTAAAACTTTTTTCATCAGAATAAAATACGATCTCGTTCTTGTTGAATGTTTCCTCACTGTTTCAATTGAAATATTGTAGTGTATATGTTACGCCAGTTGACTCCGAATCCACAAACGGACGGTGTTTCTCTGTAAGAGATATATTTATCTTAGACATTTATCACAAACCCTATGTTTTACGGAACAAAAAATAGTGTGACAATTAAGTAAGTATATTAAATACTTATAATTTCTACTTACCGCGATACCTAACTCTCTAGATATAGATACTTTAAATACAGTGGTTGTCTTCACAATACAATATTAGCTTTCACAAAATCTGCTATATAAGATGAAACGGGATGCCTAATAACTGGTGGGGTTTTGGATCACTACACAGTAATCGCAGTATCTTAATTGTGACGCGAGTGAACAATATTTTTGATTAGTTGGTATCAGGTATAAATAAATCTGATAGATTACCCTCAATTTATTTGTTAAAGCAATGCGTTGCAGTTGGTGACAATGATGTCATAGCAGTAGAAATAGATAGCCAATTTCGCCCGAGACGTCATATCGTCGGTTGGCGTATTGAGATGAGCGCTAGCTTCTCAAGTCGTGGGTCCATGGTTCGAATCGAACTTTACGTAGGATTGTTTTTGATTCTTTCTTGTTCTTACCATTGATGATTACTTGAATTATTAGCTGAGATTATTAGAAATACAAAATTTGCAACTGAGCAGGTTATCAGAAACAAGTTTATACCAGCAGTTGTCTGTCTACTTGCCAAAAATCACGGTAGGTGGCGCTTCACAGCAAAGTGTGAATTTACGTTTTAAAAGTCAGGGGGTCAGGTATCTGCTTGGCCGACTGTACATACTTCTACAAGAAGAGCACTGCACACCATCGTTGAACGCAGTTTTGCATCTACTACACGTATTCATGACTAAGAGATATATTTTAATTTATTTATGAAATATGGAAAAATGTTTACGACCACTGACTTAATAGTTTAACTTGAGTAGCGTTTGGTTCTGACTAATGCTCAACCGAGACTGATATATGTACGAAGTATGAAAATAAATAGTTATGTAAGTTCTCTATTACATACAATCAAAAAAGATTAAGTAATCTAGGCGAAATGGACAAAATAACAAACCCCTAAAAGGGTAAAATGGGAGATTAAAGTTTGTATGGAATTTTTCTCATTTATGGATTTAGAAGTATAAAAATCCATACTTCCATACTTATACTAATATAATAAATGCGAAAGTAACTCTATCTGTCTGTCGTTCGTCTTTTTACGCTCTAACCATTGAACTAATATGGATGAAATTTGGAGATTGTTTGAGGCCCGGGGAAGGACATAGGCACGGAGTAAGAGACATAGGGTATCTTTAATTCTGGAAAATTCTACTGTTCCCGAGGGATCGACACTAACGTGGGCGGAGCCGCGAGCAACAGCTAGTATAATAATATAATAACACAATGTTAAAAAAATATATCTTATATTTTCTTCTTCATAACGTTATCAAATATAATACGGGTAATAAGTGCGCTTGTAAATGCCCACTGTACAAGTGATAAATAAAACACTGTAGACGTGTTCGTTCAGCCCTGGCACGTGTTTATGTACCGCGCGGCCGTAGGCATTTAATTCAAGAAAAGGCCCGTAGGTATTATAATACTGTTAGATGTTGGATATAAATAATATAAATAATAAATAAATAACTATATACGGACAAATCACACAGATTGAGCTAGCCCCAAAGTAAGTTCTAGACTTGTGTTATGGGATACTAACTCAACGATACTATATTTTATAACAAATACATATATAGATACACATCCAAGACCCAGGCCAATCTGAAAAAGATCATTTTCCATCTTGACCTGGCCGGGGATCGAACCCGGGCACTCTCGTGTCGCAGGCTGGCGTGTTAATCGCTGCGCCACGGAGCTAGCCATGTAGATGTACACTTCCAAATTTCGGGGAAAATATTCCCCAACCTGCCGGCCTATTTGCTAACTCGGTGTACAACGATTTGATAGTCATTTCAAAATACATTGCAGGTTTCGTATGATTCACTATTTTCATTTAAGATATATAAAACGTAATGTAAAACGTAATTTTGAAATGACTATCAAAACGTACACTGAGTTAGCAAATAGGCTGGCTGGCCACCTCCTGGCAACTCATAAGACTTGGCAGCATCTTGGCAGTCAACGTCATCACTTTTTGACAGATTGACAATGACATTGACACTGTCAATGTGATGAAGCATAGCATAGAAGATATGCTTATAAACCCTACATTTGGATATTTTTTTTTCAAAAAATCAGTAAAATCGAATTTGGATAAAAAAAATTGAAAATTTTTTTTGCAGTATTTACATTTAAGGTACTTTCGATTGCGTAAATAAAAACCATCACTTCTGGTCTGTAGTATGTTGTCAATTTCGGGAAAAATATTCCCCAACCGGGCAACTCACAAGACTTGGCTGTCAACGTCATCATTTGACAAATTAACAATGACATTGACATTGTCATGTGGTTACGCATGGGAATATTGCTTTTTAAATCCTACATTTGGGTCTATAAGATTTCCTAAACATCATAATGAATTTTGGTTAAAAAAGTTTGTCAAATCTAACAAAAAAAAATCGAACCTGCTCACACAATTTTGCAAGATTCGGTTGAGAAATGCTACCTGTCCAAATTATTTACTTACGTCTTACTATAATTATTCTTTTGCTCATCATCATCATCTCAGCCGCAAGAAGTCAACTGCTGGATTTACATAGGTAGGCCTCTTTTTAATAATACAATCTAGGTATATCGGCGCGTTGCTGCTACAATAATAGAATTATTACAATTGCACGTGTTTCGATTTATGTAAACAAGTGACGTAAAGGACGTAAGCCTCCCCGATGAATGGCTGTTGTAACCGGCAGGGAGACGAGCATTCACTCTTTCATCAACTCATACATAGTATCACGTCTTTTTCCCTTGCGGTGTAGACAGAGTCTAGGTCTATAAGATTTTTGGCAACATTTAGTATGTTTGTAGGCGTGTAGGTGGAGAACGGAATGAAAATAGTGATGGGTTGCTAGCCGCATCGCATTTCCGCCCATTCCCTCGATCGGCTTTTAAGATCTGCGCGGGAAGAGAAGCAGCTGGTGCATTCTACGGTTTTTCTTTTCTCCCAGACCAGCATGAAAGGATTTCGTCAACTCTCGAAGCTAAAACATATCTTATTTGTACCTACATGACCAATTGATTATATGAAAGTTATTAGTAAATATTCACATAAGTGATTATTTAAACGTGAATTGGTTGATTATTAGTTAACTTGTGTGAATAAACGGTCATCATGTTTTTAATTGTGGTTCAATTCATTCGTAAAGGGTGAAGCCCCCAATATAAACTACTTGACCGCAGAGCGGTTAGGTTTCCCTGTGATCAAAGCAGGAGTGAAGCCAGCGAGCATCCCGAACTTGGACGGAACCCCAATAAGGTATAGGCAACATTAACTTGGCCACAGACGGTCGGTCAAAAGCGTAGCGATTATATATTCTTTGGTCGGTCAACATAAGGAAGATCAGAAAACAAACTAAAAATTGTAAGCTAGGGGGCGATGACCCCCCGAGACGGAGGGTAGGTTAAATTTCTTTTGTTTCCT